>JAAWXA010000056.1:1121767-1480351 GCA_038090715.1 Florisuga fusca
CCCCCCCCCTTAAAATAAATATGTTTATTATAATAAACATTTAAATATATTTATCAATATCTGTATAACCATACCCATTAGAGCATGTCCTTAAGTGTCTCATCTATGTGGGTTTTTTATACTTCCAGGCATGGTGATAACATCACTTCCATGGGAAGACCATTCCAGTGCCTAACTACCTGCTCAGTAAAGAAATTCTTCCTAATATCTAGTCTAAACCTCCCCTGGTGCAACTGCAAGCCATTTTACTATCTCTTAAAATATTACATGGAAAGCATATAATTCAGAAATTACACAATAAAGAGACACCCTGCAGACCTTGAAAACTTGGTGTTGAGACAACACTTTTCTTATTATCCAAATTTCTCAGTAATGCGTCATCAATTTTGAGGATGAGATTCTCTCTCCTTCTTGTGTAGTAACTATGGAGCTTGAAGACCATCTTCAGTATTTTGCTGTAATTCCAATGTCCAGTGTGGGCAGGGCAGAGAACACATATTGTGGTACAAACACAGTAGATATGTCTCACAAGTATAGATCACATGAAGAACATCTCTTGCTTAAATTACACCTAAAAGCCTCAAGCAAAAACAGATTAAAGCATGATATAACACCAAGGAACTGAAAATCAGAAGAGGCAGAACATCATCCCCATTTTAGTCTGAAGACAGAGAAATTAAATTGTTTGTGGTGAAATGAGGGCACAGAGAACACCTTTGGCAGCAGTAGAAATACAATCACAGATCACTTTCTTAACCATTAGATTAGCCTTTTCTCCTGGCTTTTGCTTAAACCCATTTGACAGCAACTGACTCAATTATTCTTTGTGAATAATTTCCTGGATATATAGCCTTTTTTTCATTTATTTTCTTGTTTGTCTACTGATTTCAAACCAATCTTTTTCTAAAAAAGTACTTTTTTTTAGTATTACATAAATAGTTTTGTATTTTGAATTTTTGTATTTTGTATTTTTGAATAATGTTGAGGGAGTAGATTTAGTATGACCTAATTAACAAAAGGTATGAGCTATCAACCCAGCAAAAATCTCACTGATCAAGCTAGCCGAGAATGGGCACCTTCCAAGCTGACCAGGAAGACACAGCACCAACATATCACAGAATGGTTTGGGATGGAAAGAACCTTAAAGATCAACTAGTTCCAACCTCTCCCACTAGACCAGGTTGCTCCAAGCCCCACCCAACCTGGTCTCAAACACTTCCAGGGATGAGGCATCCACAGCCTCTGTGGGCAACTTGCACCAGTGTCTCATCACCCTCTTAGTGCATAATTTCTTCCAAGTGTCTAACTTAAATTTCTCCTCGTTCAGTTTAAAGCCATTACCCCTTGTCCTATCACTAAACACCCTTATAAAAAGAATCACATATCGAAACACATAAACAGATTAAATTCTTTAGATGTGAGGATAACCCCAAAGTATAACCATTGAATAGACTGTGATGCAAAGAAATACCACAAATGGTAAGATAAATCAGGAGCACTTCTGAAGAACATTTCTAAAAGCAAGAAGTTTATAACAAAAATTGCAAGGGTTTAATTTTAAGAAAAAGAAAATATTATTTTTTCTAAATAGAATTTTAAACATGCGTATAAACAAGATAACTCAATTAAAAAGAAAAAAATAATTTAGGGAGTGTAAGGTCACTGCCAGTTATCTTGATGTTTTTACTATTTTTGTCTATAGAAGATAAATTCAAGTTCTATATATGATTGCCAATTGGTTTGATTTTAATCCCCCAAAACATGAAGTGAGTTTCAGCACCAGCAGTTTCACAATAGAAGTAAATTAAGGAAAAGTCCCTAGGCAATATTTTTTCATTTTATTAAATTTCTCTTGTACACTTTCAGGGAAAAAAAATATTCATTACCTATCCTAAACTACCGGTGAAACTATGGAGGGCAAAGATAGCCATTTCATTTCTGATAGTAAGCAAAATACATAAATGATGATGCATTTAATTTGCAAAGTTATTATTTATCTGTACAGACCTGTTTGTACTTTTGCACAGGGTAATATTTAGGGAAATTTATTACTGTGCCCCATTTGATGCCTTTCCCAGAACAGCTCCAGAAAAAAATATTCATTCATTTGCTAAATAAATATGAATTTTAGGGATGGTTACATTAATAACCAAAAAGCAATTCAGACCTTTCCAATTCAGGAAACTGAAGATGTCTTTAAAGAATAGCAGTCTCCTGTAGGGTAGATAGTAATAAAGGTAGTAATAAAGTTATATCATTAGCACAAAGATTAATATGATTTCAAGAAGATATTCTTGGCCATCAGCTTAATATAAAGACATAGAAAGTAATCGTCTGACTCCAGAAATAACTACTGGCTTTTTCAGAAGTTGTACCATATCAGCCATGGAACTGAATGAGAAAGTTGAAGACAAAGCTAAATGCAGAAACAAAAAATTATGTGTTTGGTAGTGACTGGTGACTGCTCTCCATGGCCAGAAGTGATACACATAACAACAATCTGTTGTAGAAAAAGCCATTTGGAGGTATTTGTAAAACACATTTCCTACAGTCTACCTGGTAAGTTTTCTAAATGCTTGCAGTTTATTTCCGAGGACTTCTCAACATTACCACAGCAATATTTGGTCAAACATTGGGGCAGCTACCTACCACACACCAGTAAATGCATGAGCAGAAGATGCGGCACTTAGATAGTCAAAAAGGATAAAACTTTGCTCTTTGTACATAGTCCATAAATCAAGTTATTATTGCAAAGACTGGAGAGTATATATTCTAAATTTTCTTTTACTGTACAGGTCAAACACTACTTCTTCAAAATTACAAGAAAATTACATAGGAAGAGGGTAGGGGAAAGCAGAAATTTAAATCTTCGACATATTTTATAGAAGTCAGAAGGTAAGTGATTGAGAGACAAAGCTATTTACTGTTTTTCAGTAAAAGCTCAATATGGGTGCTGCTTCCACCTTTGAAAGTTAAAGTCTGTGGCTTCCAAAAGCAAAAGGTCTTTCCCAGGAAATGCTGACCAACTGGTAGTAGTAAGGGTTGAAAATAAAAATGGAATTTTTTCTTCATGAGAAAGTAGCAGGTATGATAATAGGTTCATGGAAAGTGTTTAATATTAAATCTGTCGTTCCTGGGGTTTCAGTGGTTATGTCAGAGGAGTGTTTTAATAGTTGTTTTTAAGGAACAGGTTGGAAAATTGTGTGCTACATGAGGAAGCTGAGTTGTTGCTTTATATCACACACAGCTACCAATGTGTAGCAGGATGCTCTGCCTCAGTGGGCCTGCCTCGGTTTCCCTTTATGATTAGATTGCTCTTTGTCCCTCAGATTCACACTATGTCTCAGCTTCACTGCCCTTCACCTGGAGGTGGAGACTTTCCACAGAAAGAAAAGGGCATAGAAGACTCTGAACTAGTAACAATATTGGAAGTACTAGCAGAAGGCCAAGTTGCTATCTGTGGTGCCAGATGTTCAAAAACACAGAGCTCAGCTTGGCTCCAGCTAGGCCAAAAAAAGACCAAACAGGTATAGATAAATGTAAGAATTTGTATAATGAGGGGAAAGGCTTCCTTAGCTTTTCCTTTGTTTCCCTTTTGTTCTCCAATAGATGTGGGAGGTATAGCTACATATTTAAATGACAGCATCCAATCACATTATTCTATAAAAGGTTACTGATGATCTCTGAGGTCCCTTCCAACCCGGCTAATTCTATGATTCTATGATTCTATGATTCTATGATTCTATGATTCTATGATTCTATGATTCTATCATAAAAGGTTAGTCCCTTCTTCTGGTCAATGAAAATGATGTACACTTGCCCTAAATGTTGTGCTTCTCACCTTCTCTCTCCAGTGGTGATGCCTGCTCCAATGATTGTTCCCAACACGAGGAAAAGGGATACCCACACACACCCACTGAAAGATAGGAAATATTAAACCCCAATATGTGAATTCTTAACTCTAAGTCTTAAGGATCCTTACAAAACTGCAGTCATTGCATTCAATGTATTCAAGTCAATCATATTGCCTATAGGTATTATTTTAATAATTGTTCTAGAACCAGTATAAATCCTACTGCTAAGTAATTATCTAGCACTCAAACAATTAGTCTAAGTTAACCAGACAGTTGCTTGTGTATTTTGTTGTTAGATACCTTCTTGTCTGTTATCCTAACACCTTGTTCTGCTACCCTAATATGCTAACACTCATATAATCCAATTTATACCTTTTTAGTCTAGCTTTTAAGATCCTTTGTTATTTGCAATAAATTCTGCTTTATGCATATGCATCTTGCCTGCTTTCTTGCTCCATTTGGGACACAATATTGAACTTGTAGACAATTATCTCTACAAGCCCATGTGATCAGGAGAATATACTTGTTTTCTGATATCTCTGAACATCCCTGAAGCCTTTTAAGGCTTGTTTGGGTTTTTCTTTCCTAAATTTTATTTTGTATAAATAGAAATATGGAAGAGATTGCTCTACATTCCAAGTAAGTAAAATACTGTTTAATTTTTTTTTTTAATCTCACTGCATTTCTGCATATTGCTAAATTGTGACACTATATTGAGTGACTTACCTTTACGTATGGTATCATGGGCGTGCTGTTAATTCATTCAACAGAGAAGGTGGTAAATAAGGTACTTATCAGTCTGCTATCTTTATGGGTTTATCGGCCTTTTTTAAGGCAGCTGAGCTGCAAAGTTGGGCGTTGTTTCTATGGACACCTGCTTTACTCAAAAATGAGACATGCGAGCTAAAATTCTCAGAGCAGCCAGCTTGTGGGTTTTAAAGACATGGCTCTCATGAACTTTATGGGAAGATGCACAGCTACACAATAAATTTTATTTGAAAAGTGAAAGAAGAAACACAGGCAGATGATAAGTAAGAAGGACCATTAGATTAGATTTTTGTCTGGGCCTTTGAAGTTAAGTGCACTCTGATCTTTACCCCTAAGTCAGATTTATATTTACCTCTTACTCATTTTTTACCTGCTGTTTTTCAAATATCTTTATTTATCTTTATCCTGTCCAAGAGGTGTGCATGCGTATGAGTGATACAAAGCTTCTTACCTCTTGAAAAACCAAAAAAACCCAACTTCATTTGGTCTGGGTGATTTTTTTGTTGGTTTCCTTGAACACATTAACACTGGCTTTCTTGGAATGGATTTCTGTATTCTCTTTAACTGCTCTGTTACAAAGCAAGATGTTGTGAGCTCTAGAAGAGTCCCCCTAGGAGGAAGAGTAGCACACAAAATAATTTAAAACAAAACAAAAGAAAACAAAAACAACAACAAAACACCAAACAGCAGTTCCCACTCCCCAAACCACAAAACCAAAACCAAATGCTTAATTTTAGTATTTTCCCCTCAAGAAGGCTGTCATAGATTTCATCTAATCATCTAACAAAATGCCTTCATAGCTGTTTTGTGTAACAGGATTGACCTGATGGTGCTGTGGGAGACTTAAACCAGGTTTTCATTGCTTTGGTGAGTGCAAATTGATGCCTAGACGTTATTAGAATCTGGTTCTATGTCTATTATAAACAAAGATTAGATCTGTGCAAAACTCAGCCTTCACAGCATTTATAACAAAGATTTTCATTGCTTTCCTTAATTGTCTATTCTCTGTTTCCCCAGATTTGTTTTGTGTCTGACATTATAATTAGGCTAAATGTGGTAGGACAATCACTTCAGGAGCTGAAAGAAGGGACCTTTTTACCTCCCTACGGGTAAACAGTGTATTCAAGAATAAAAATACAGAAACTATAGGTATCAGAGAATTCTGAAAAAAGAATCATGCATTTCAGCTAAAGAAATGACATGGCCACTGCAAACTTGTAGATGACTAAATCATGTGCTATGGTCATACAAGACATAAAAATATGATCATATTTCCTAGGCCTATCAGGTCTATTTGAAATTTTTCAGTAGAGACTGGATGGGTTTCTCTCTTTCAAGAAAACTATGTTTACCAGTAATTGTGGGTTTTGTTGGCCAGAAGTGTGATTTTCTTTCAAAAATTTCAACTTTTCATAGAATCACAGAATTGTCAGGGTTGGAAGGAGCCTTACAGATCATCTAGTTCCAACACCCTCTGCCATAGTCAGGAACACTTCCCACTTGATCAGGTTTTCATTAAAGAACACCCAGATCCTCTAACCTTAAAGAATTCTCCCATCTGGTTCTGAGAGAAATAAACCCTTTTTGGAAAAAAAAAAAAGATTGTGGTTTAATATCACAGTTTAAATTTCAGGTAGTTGCAAGACCCTTCTTCAAAGAATCACACTATAAAGTGTACTCTCCAGGTCCTGCCTAGAAAGTTGTCTTTCACAAAGCCTATCATATTCTCATCACCTGACGGATTGAATCTCATGAAATGGGACAGAATAAATTAGAGAGGATTGAGGAGATTTGAGAAGTTCAACAGGAGCTGGCAGTGTGGTCATGCAGCACGGAAGGTCAACAGTATCCTAGGATGCACCAAGAGGAGTGTGGCCAACAGATCAAGAAGGTTGACTCTCCCTTTCTACTCTGCACTTGTGAGACGTCACCTCAAATACTGTGTCTAGTTCTGATCTCCCAAGGACATGGATCTGTTGGATTGAGTCCAGTGGAGGGCCACAAAAATGATCCAGGGTCTGGAGAACCTTTGGTATGAGGAGGGATTGAAGGAGCTGGGATTCTACAGCCTGAAGAAGAGAAGACTTTGGGGAGAGTATAGATGCCTTTCAGTACCTGAAGGGAACTTACATGAAGGATGGAGAGAGACTTTTCATAAGAGTGTCCAGCCACAGGAGAAGAGGAAATGGTTTTAAACTGAAGGAGAATAGGTTTAGACTGGATATTAGGAAGAATTTCTTCAGTATGAGGGTGGTGAGACTGGAACAGACTGACCAGAGACATTGTGGATGCCCCCTCCCTGGAGTGTTCAAGGCCAAGTTGGATGAGGCCTCAAGCAACCTTGTCTAGATGAGAGGTGTCCCTGCCCATGGCAGGAGAGGTGGAGTAGATGATCTCTAAGGTCCCTTCCAGACTAAGCTATTGTATGAATTTTATTTTCTATATTAGGACCAAAAGATACCTCTATACTTATGTAGATCTGAAAAGAAGAGAGAATGCAATATCCTTCTAAGTAATATTGTCAAGATTTAGCAGAAGTTATTTTAAGGAAGTTAAATTTGTTGGAGCGGGGACCATCTGTTTGTTTGTGGAGCACCAACTATGATGAATTGTCTGCTGCTTAATATCTGGCATTCTTGTGATTTTAATAGCAGTTAATTGTAATAATTTGTACCGTATGTGAAAAGTGAGATGCCTGGGGAATTTAGTTTGGGGAAAAAAATAAAGCAAATGAAAATATAACATCAACAAACTAACACAAGAGGAAAAAATGAGAAGCTCTGTTCATCAGAAACACTATCCTGAGCAGCAAAGTTGTCTGTTTGGGCTTTTTTAATGAAAAGACAGATGCAAACCCGCAACAAAGATGGGGTGGATGTAGAAAATAACTGATATCTGGATGAAACTATCTTTCCGGTTGTACTACAGCAAAGAAATCCACTGACCTTAATTGACAGGAACATTTCATGTCATATTTTCACAAATGACACATTTTGCCAGCACAAATTTCCAGAATTTACCTCCATAAAAATGTGTGTATTACCAATACAGATAGATAGATAGAAAGAGTGCTAATTGGGTAAGTAAAGAATACATCGTGTCTGGAAAAAAGCATTTCACCATTTAAACTCATTTATCTTTACTGTGGTCACATTTCCACAGCCTTCAGTAATGTTTGAAAATAAAAAATCTCATCCACTGTTCCCTGAAATCAATGAGAACCATCTTCAGTTGCAGTAAAATTACCTTCAGAAAAAGAAAAGTAGAAAGGGGGAAATAAAGATGACCTTGGTTGGATTGTAGAATTTCCTTTGAAACCCTAATCTAAATAAATAAATAAAAAGTGAAAATAAAACCACAATTTTTTTTAAATTTACAGTGGAACAATACCATTTCTAGTGCCATTAATTTGAATGTTTATCTGTGCATCATTATTTATTTTGAATTAAATGGATGGAAAGTGTGAAACATCCAACTGAGACTACAAATGCTGGGCCAAATTCTCTTTAGTCACACAAAAGATTTAGCTGAGAACAAGTTTGAGATCTTTCCAGAGAGAAAAAGGAAACTCTTACCTGCAACAAAAAAGGTTTTACTTTGTGGACATTTTTTGTCTTGAGCAGCTTAGTTATTACTTTTTCCACTACTGATTAAAATAGTATTTCCAGTATTTTCCACTTCTAAAAGTGTCAAGGACAATTAGTTCAATCAGTAAAGTTTCCAATTCAATAAAAATTATGATTCAACTGCAATTAGAATAACCCTAATGCAATTCTCATTTGAATCCAACTAATCCTCACAATAGTAGTTCAGGTTTCATTCCAGGATAAGAAAAAATATTATTTATTGGTGTGAACTCTTTCTGACTCCTTGGCTATCAGAAACTGTATCAAAGATGGCAAAATATTTAGGGTCTGCAGGAGAATATATTAATTCAAAGTAGAAATTAGAATCAAAGTTTGTGTAGAAATAAAGGCAGCATGTAAGACTAGAGCTAGGCTTATCGGCTTGTTCTTTATATCAGGAAAGCAGCAGAAAAAGTTTGTGTAAACTCTTTAAATTGAAGTAAATCTTATCAGCAATTGGGCAGATCCAAAACCTACATTATAAAAAATAGGGAAAAAACAACAAAACCCAGTCAACTTTCTTAGCTTTGAAAAGCACACAGAAAGAAAGAACACAAAAAAACCAGTCATGATTCAGTCCAGCAAATAAAACCTTTTTAAAATGCATCCAATATCCACAATAATATAATATAAAATATTCACAAATACTTATAGGCATTCTGAGCAATATTGTTGAATTTAAACTGGTTTGGGCAGCTGGAATCAAAAAGTTGCTAAACTTCTTTGGTTAATTTATTCTTTAAAAAGACTCCTGCCTGCCCATCAAAAAGAGGTCAATTTAGAAATGGAATCAAGTAAAGAAAAGAGTGAAATCATAATTGGCTTAATGAACATTTCAGAGATACTTTATTAAAATAGATCTTGTTCTCATGATTTTCTCTCTAGGTGTTGTTATTCCTGAATAAGCAACCTTTAATTTCCTTCCATGGCTTTTAAAGTAGGAGGCCCTCTCTCCTCCTTTATTGAAAGGACTGTGATACCATTATAGCCTAATGCATTTAGTGATTACAGCCATATAAAAATCCTACATCAAACACTTTCTGTATACTTGGTAACTTGAATGATGGTCATTAAAATCCAGAACATATCTTTTTTTAGTGCTTTGAATACCTGAGACACAGTCCAAGTACAATAGGCACACAGAGTACCCAAACTTAACCTAATTTCTTATATTGTCATTACTTTTAATGACTTGTTTCAACAGATGACTACTTTTTTGCAGCAGCTCCCAGCCGACCAGACATTTCTGAAAGATACCAGAAGCTCAGATATAGAGTTTGTAACTGTGGTTGCAGATTTTGAGGAGAGTGATATGGAACAGATTTTTCAACCCCGTCTTTCAAAAATGCTGCTTAATTCCCTTCCAAGTATCTTCCAAGCAGCTGGCTGAGGGGCTGACTCCAGGTATTGATCTTGTGAAGACTCCTAGTGCAGTGCTGGGGCAAGCCCTTGGGATCTGTTCCCAGTCTCCAGTTACCAGCTCTGTTCTGTTTCATTCCTGTTTTAGAGACAGAATCTCTTAACTTTATTAAGTGCTCAAACATTGTGCTAGCAAGGACCAATAAAGACTTCAGTTTTATCATTATATGTGAGACCAGCAGGTAAACCATTACAAAGGAGGATAGTAACATTTTCGTGTCTATATATTCCTAGAAGAGTGAAAGAAATGCTTTTCACAAACATCTCTCATGCTATGTAATCCTCATTACCAAGTGAAGCATGTCCCTGAAGATGCCAAAATGAAGAACATACCCAACAACACATCATGTAAAAGCCAATCCTCCTTTCTATGTCTGTCCTATTTCAATGAGATAGGCTCATTTATAAAGAGCTCTTCTGTGTGTGAAAAAAAGCCATTTTCTTGGCATGTGCTTTATGACATTATATAAGATTTGTTTTTCTTCTTAAAAATTATCCTTGTAAAGTTATCAAAATGTAGAGAGTTCATACAATTTGCAATGTTCTGGTTTTCTGCAATCACTTTCTTCTTGGAACGTCCCCTCAAGGAATGAGTGATGAAGGCAACCAACCCAGTTCAGTTCTGAGATCATCTTGAAGCTCAGTCATTTCTGGTGGAAAGCTCATTGGGTCTACATGCTAATGAAGAAGTTGTTTCACAGAGGTTGTTTTTAATTGTTTCTGTAGCTGTTATAAACAGAAATTTCAGCTTCTGAGAGAGAAGAACACAAGTCTGATGGGCCACTTTTCTCTACAACCTCTTGGGGGTTACAAGGCTTTCAGACAAAGTTCAGATTTTGATTCTGACAAATTTTTGATTTCAGACAAATCAGATTTTGAAAACCCCTGTGCTAGGTCCCACTAATAAAAAGAAGGAAATAAACCCCCTGGGTGCATGTGTTTACAGCACAGTGATTGAGCCACTTGCTTTGAAAGTAGGAGAATTGAGTTATTAACCACTCTTAGCCTGGGTCCCACCCTGGACACCAGGCTAAGAAATGGCACAGTCTTGAATTGACCTTCTCTCAGTGCAGGAAACAGTTTCACACTGATACAAAGAAAAAGAAAAAGGAAGGTTCAACTTAAAGCACACAAAGGAAGATTTTTTATGGTTTGGACATTAGTAGAAGACTAGTTTGCTGTTTGGATGAGTAAATTATTTTTCAAAAGAATCATACAAAAAAAACATAGGATCTGCCTGAAGCAGAAGAACAAGTAAGATGCCTTGCAAAAACAAAAGCTACATAAACAACTGTCCTTCAAGGAGGAAAAATGAGTACAGAAGAAATATGCAACAATAAAACTGTTCTCTATCCACTGCTGGGACAGAATCATAGAATCATAGGACAGTTTGAGTTGGGTGGGACCTTGAAGACCTTGTTCCAGCTCCCTGACATGAGCATGGACACCTCCCACTAGACCAGGTTCCAAAAAATCCCCATCCAACCTGTCCTTGTACCCTTTCAGGAAGGAGAATTCCCTTCCCTGGACAACCTGTGACAGTGTCTCAAAACCCTCACGTTAAAGAATCCTTTCCTAATATCTAAATTAAATCTTCTCTCTACCAATTTAAAGCCATTTCCCCTTGTCCTATCACTACATGTCCTCATAAAAATTCCAAGCTTTCCTGGAGGCCCCACTGAGGTACTGGAAGGCCACTATTGGGTCACCTCTGAGCCTTCTCTTCTCCAGGTTAAACAACCTCAACTTTCTCTGCCTGTCCTTGTAGGAAAGGTGCTGCAGCCCTCTGACCCTCTTCATGGACCTCCTCTGGACTCACTCCAAGAGCTCCATGTCTTTCCTGTGTTGGGTATTCCAGAACTGGACACAGTACTTGAGGTGAGGTCTCACAAGAATGGAGTAGAGGGGAATAATTTCCTCTGACCTACTGGCCATGCTTCTTTTAATGCAGCCCAAGATATGGTTGGCTTTCTGGGCTGCAAGTGCACACTGCCAGCTCACGTTGAGCCAACACCTCCAAGTTCTTCTCTTCAAGGAGAATGATCACAATATAATTTTTTGTCTCTGAATATATGATTCTTTTTTTCTGTCTTTGTCTTGTATCTTTTTCTCTCCCAGTCTCACATAACTCCCTCTGTTATCGACCCTAACACAGTACAGATTTATTGGCTGTAATCCTTCTCTCTAGCATTGCTCTATGTATTGAATTATTATGGTGGGTTCAGCTTTTCCCACTTGTCTCAGTAGGAGACTGGAGAGACACAAGACAACTGTACTATGAGAGGAGAATGCAGGCAGAAGTACAGCAAAACTCAGAGAATTTGTTATTTTAGTTTGGCTACTTATTAGCAAAGCAATCTGCAAAAGCAGAACTGTGATAGATGTCACACTGTCTCTCTCTGCCTCCTGTTACTGATGAGGTGCTTGATTCATTGTGCTTTTTTTCTCTCCCTTTCTCTCACCTCCTGCTGTGTGATCACCAGCTCATCAGAGCCAGTAGCCATTAAGATGTTTTCTTGTTGAGAGTGAAGATGAGATGCAAAAATCCAGAATTTAACCACCTGCATACACTATTCTTCCTGGGCTTTTTGTGTTTATGGGGCTCATGATGTCAGAAGACCACTTAACACTTTGGAGTTTTCAATTCAACAGGAGTTTGTTTGTTGGTCTTCATGGGAACTGTCAAAACTTCTTTTTGATTGACCAGGGGGTGCAGGGAAAGGAATTCTTTCTTCTGCAGTCTGAATGAATGTGAAAGGCATCTTGCCTACATGGAACCTTACAACCTACGTGAACTGGTGAGCAGCTCAGATGCTCCTGGGGTCTTTTGAGAGCTCTTTCATGTCTATACAAAGCTTACTGGTTTTCTGGACAGATTAATAAATGATGAACTCATTGGAACAGGCGGTATTATTGCAGTCAATAGGTACACAAGGACAACCAACCTCTATAGTTAAAACATATCTTGGGCCTGCCTGATCATTTGAAACATCCTTCAATTGAAAACTGACTTTTCAAAGATGAAATAATAATTTTGTTGGTATTTCTGCCCCCTGCTCCCCTCATCCTCATTAAGAAACTATTCAGTATACGAAGATCTGTTTGATCATTTTCTTTTTAGATTTAGATTGTGTTCCTTGTCCAGGAGGTGAGATCCTACATTATAACTAAAGAAAAATTTCCATTACCAAAATGTCCCGATGATTTAAAAACAAACAAACAAGCAAAACCAAAACCAAACCAAAACAATCAAGGAAAAAAAAAAAAAAAACAACCAAAAAACCCCCAAACAAACAAAAAGAACCCCCAAACCCTATCAGTAACAGGAAATATCAGTTTGAGAAAACAACCTTAGTTTTGGGAGTTCTCGTCACAATTCTGTGAGTTCTGAACTTACCTGTTTCGAGTTCTTATTATAGTTCAAATCTGCAATTCAGGCAGTGTCAAACTGTGAATTATTCACAGCATACCTCTGTAAGGAAGCCAACAAATCCACTTCTTTCTCTGTGTCAGCCTGGCTAGCATTACCAGTAAATTAGGTTCAAGGCAAATGATACATATTTACAAAACCAGCCTTTCCTTGGGTCCTTTGTTGCTAAATTATTTGGCTAGGTGAGCACTGAGAAATTCAACACTTGCCACTGATTTTGTAAAACACATATGTCAATTAGGGTGAGGTGTGGGATGTGTGTTTGTCTTTTCATTTACAGATCCCTCAATCAAAACAAATTATGCCAGTATCCTTATCTCACTGTTCTCTTAAAATGGCTGTACAGGTAAACACCACAGCATGTTGTTCCCTGCACCATGATGGGACATAGTAGGGACTATCCCAGGATCATGGCACTGCAAAGCATTCTTGACACCAGCTTTCTCAGGTGTGTATGCAACCTCCACTTAAAAAGCAAACGGTGTGATGAGTAGAAATTAATTCCTCAGCTATTTCCTCAGGTTAATACACTTGCTAGTTTTTCAGTCACATCCTATCCATGATACTAAGTATTTATTCTCTTTATGATCAGATATTTATCAACAACAACATTTTGGATATTGTTCTGTAAAATGGTTACGCTCCTTGGACCAGTCCCTAAGACAGAGCTTCTCAAATGAGGCTCACCAGATTTGTAGTTCCTAATGTCAGCAGATAACATTAAACTGCAAGTGGCATTTTTATATGGTTATTCAAAATAGCAAGTAACTATAAAGAACAAAGAAAATTTAAACCCAGACAATGCTAGAATTTGTAACAGAGTCACACTATCAAATATATTCACATAAAATTCTAATTTCCATACATATGCACAGAAATTCTCATATGCAAATAAGAGGTCTAAACATCTGTCCATCTTTCTGTTTCCAAAAAATAGATTTCATATGAGCCAAAATTGCATTCAACATTGAAGACTTTGAGACAAAGACCACCAAAAAAGGCAATACAAAGTCAGATGCCAAGATTACCACTTGCCAAATGTCCTAGTCTCAGAGAGACCAATATGAGTTACCAGAGACAATGAAAGCAGATAATTCATGAGTTAAAATCATAGAAACATAGAATCCTTTTGGTTGGAAAAGACCTTTAAGATGATATTTTTCTCAGTAGTTCAAGTATTGCCCCAGCACTATTGCAAAGTTAATATCTACTCTTGCAAAGCCATGTATCCAGAGAACCACGGTGGAGCAGAATCTTGATGTCCTTTCAACCAGTGTCTTTTTGTCTGTCAGAAATGCCATTTTCTATGTGAATCAAACAGGAAGGGGGAAAAAGAAAATTTTGCAAAGGCTGAACAGACACGGTAGACAAAAGTTTAAATAACTCTTCTTTCAAAGGTACTTTAATTACTGCAATAGTGCAGATGTCTCTGGTCCTGCTCTGTACAGTTGGATAAACTCATTTTTGTAAGGTTAACATCACACCAGGCATTATGGTAACTGTGGTGAGGGACTTTGCCTTCTCAGTGTGGGCTTGTTACTTAAGCAGATTCAGGCAAAGGTGCCACTCACTTGGTTGCTGAGGATTTCATAATGTTGCCAACAGGAACATCAGTAGCTCAGTGGTCCTTTGGAAGTAGCCTAGACATCACCACACATACAGATTGTCCTCTCACATTTAAAAGCCACAGCATGTGGGTTACTTTGGATTTTCTTAGGTAGCACTTCCATGATCAGTTACAGACTTAGAGCCTGAGAAATGGAAATCAACATCTAATTGGAAACCATGTTTGGTTGGTGGGCTGCAGATGTCCCATCAAGATTAAATAGCTATCCACAATACATGCAAAAACACCTGGATTCCAAGTTTTTTGGCAGATGTAAAACCCTGTGGTTTTTGGATTTGTATTGAGGTATGTATTGGCTGTCAGGATACGAAAAGGCTGTTTTCTGTGGCAAGAAGAATCTCCCCCATTCCACTCAGTGCACAAGCACTCAGAATGGTTGAACAAGGCATAAAAACCCTCCATAAAACTGGCCTTTTTATGATATGGACAATATAGAATAAATCCATTCTTTCTCCCCTTTGACCTTGCTAAAAGCCTTCCAAAGTACTACAGATTTCACTATTTGCTGTAGAAGTAAGTACTTGCTGAGTAGTAAGTACTGCTAGCACACTGTGACTGCTTAAACATGGCAGTGGAAGGACACCACCAGCTGACCTATTTCTGAAAAGAGCAGCCAACTACTTTGCTTCCTGCTGCTCTGAAGCTTCAGTTCTCACTAGATTGGTTCCTCGGTGCAGACAAAAGGTTTTACTCAGTTAATCAAAACTGCTTAAAATTTAGACTTTTGTGTAAGAGAATTCCACAGGCTTCCTCTAGAGTTAATGATGATACAGAAATAATTTGAAAATAATAACTGCCTCCTTCAGCTGGTGCCTCAGGTAGGCAAGATGCCTTTAGATGTACCTATTTCCATCTCTTAAGTACAAAGTCACCAGCACAAGTTTAGAACAACTTCTAGGTGAGATAAATCCCATCTTTTGAAAAAAAACAGCTTAACTTTAAGCATCACAAAGCATGTTAACTCATTTTTACAATGCCTCCTGTATGTGTGCTGCTGACCAGTGACTGCACAGAACTTGCTCTTTCTTGTAGTCTCATTTTATCATCCGCTGTGTGGCATAATTCTTTCAGTGATATAATTCCTTCATATGGAGGGAAATTTTACTTTTAATGAGCAAAATCATTCACAATCCTGGTGATTGAAAAAAAAAATGTCAAAAAAGCCACTCAAAACAAAGAAAATGAACCTCCCTTGGAACAGTGTTTTGAAATTCAGCCTTTTTTTTCTTCTCTGCTTTTTTAACTTCAGATAAAGACTTTTTCCTATAGTCTTTGAATTAATTTGTCACTCCTTGAACTGTGGTTTACATTATGCATTTTAACAGTTTGTTTCTGCTAAAAATAAGTGTTATAATTGTGAATATAATTAGATTTGTTCCACACAATTGCATATAAGTGTAATTCTGAGGTGGTTTTAGAACTTCTCCATTCCTTATTGATGGTTTAGTACCAGAGTCTGTTTAGAAATGGTGCTTTTCTCTGAGGTAATGCTATTT
Source organism: Florisuga fusca (assembly GCA_038090715.1). Classification (NCBI taxonomy): domain Eukaryota; kingdom Metazoa; phylum Chordata; class Aves; order Apodiformes; family Trochilidae; genus Florisuga; species Florisuga fusca. The sequence goes on from JAAWXA010000056.1 coordinate 1,137,988, forward strand.
ATGAATCCCAGGCTTACTTCCTCCTTGATTTTGCTACAGTTTCTGCCCAGCATTTTGCTAAAACTGAGAGAATTGGCAAGTGGCTGCCTTGGCAACTGATAGCAAATCAACACAAGTTAGGCTACAGGATGTATTTATTCTGGGGCTTTCAACTTTAAATGAAAGCATGGATCATCTGAAATATGTGTCTTGGAAATGGCAGAATGAACAGCTGTTTCATGCTCCTTCCTCTAAACCTCTCAGAGTTGGAGCTCTGGTTGTAGGCAGCTTTAAATAACATTTAAATGGATGGAGCAAATAGCAGCTGGCTAGTCTACTGTGATGTGCTTGCAGAACTGATCTAAGATGTTGGAGGTTTAAATGAGCTGGAAGCCTTTTAACTCAGTGGAATGAATTTTGAAATTATTTTTTTTCTTCATATAAATGATGTATGAAAGCTTATCCTTGATTCTTTTTTTTCCTTTTTCCTTTTCCTTTTCCTTTTCCTTTTCCTTTTCCTTTTCCTTTTCTTTTTCTTTTTCTTTTTCTTTTTCTCTTTCTTTTTCTTTTTCTTCCTTTTTTTCTTTTTCTTTCTTTTTCTTTTTCTTTTTCTTTTTCTTTTTCTTTTTCTTTTTCTTTTTCTTTTTCTTTTTCTTTTTCTTTTTCTTTTTCTTTTTCTTTTTCTTTTTCTTTTTCTTTTTCTTTTTCTTTTTCTTTTTCTTTTTCTTTCTTTTTCTTTTTCTTTCTTTTTCTTTTTCTTCCTTTTTTTCTTTTTCTTTCTTTTTCTTTTTCTTTTTCTTTTTCTCTTTCTCTTTCTCTTTCTCTTTCTCTTTCTCTTTCTCTTTCTCTTTCTCTTTCTCTTTCTCTTTCTCTTTCTCTTTCTCTTTCTTTTTCTCTTTCTTTTCCTTTTTCTTTTTCTTTTCCTTTTCCTTTTTCTTTCCCTTTTTCTTTTCCTTTTTCTTTTTTCTTTTCCTTTTTCCTTTTTCCTTTTTATTTCCTTTTCCTTTTCTTTTTATTTTTCCCTCCCTTTTCATAGTATCACATGTGGGTCATTATAAACTGGATTTTCATTTTTTCATTTGCAAAGAATGACAGCCACTGGGGCTTTTGTAACAAACAAGATCCTAACTTTTAGGAATGAAAGATACAGCTTTAGAAAAGAAACCCCTATGTGGATGAAGAGTGAATTATGTAATAAAAGACTGATTGTATGATGAATGTTAACCTAAGGAGCCTGGAAAATTAAATACTCTTGCAGCTTTGGATTTATATCCAATCCCTATAGGGAAATACTGTACATTTCCACAGTCTTATCTATTTGCCCTTCCACAGAAGGATATCCAAGAGAAAGCACAGAAAAGTAGTCCAGAATTCATAATAAAAGCAAAGATATCAGACTATTTGGGCTTGTTATGGCTTCTCTTTGTGGGACCCATACTGAGGATTGTGTCTCATGGGTTGCAGTAACTGCAGTAACATCTGCATCTCCAGGTTCATGGATCTCCTTCATTGATTTTCAGAGTGGTATTTTAAGAGAGACTGAAACCAGTATTTAAGAGTGAGTAAGTCTGGTCTCTCATTCTTGTCCATGCAATGTTGAATACATTGATAAAGTAATTATAAAGCATAAACATGAAAAGCAATCTAACACAAATAGGGTATTATTTGAACACCAAAATCTTGGAGAAGATTTTGCTTACTTCCTCATCATACACATCCTTAACTTTTTTTTTTTTTTAGTTTTAGCTGTTCAGTAGTCCAAATCTGGTAAACATGGGAAGTATTTTCTTCATTAAGGTGTTTTGTTCATTTTGTTCATTAAGGAGCTTGAATGTGAACAGTGTGCCACTGACCTGGAATGTAAATCTCTTGCCCTCTGGAAAAGAAAAAGGTCTAGTTGCTTATTTAACTTTATTTACCTACACAAGTGATGCATGTTGCAAAGAAGCTGGACTTGTCAAGACTCCTTGTTTCAGTGCTGCCTGTTTTGGAGATTCTGAAATCTATAGATAAAGTATCTTTGTGTTATCTCATCAGAGGTGGAAAGCAAAGAGTTTTATTGAATCCTATGTGAATTCTCAGATAACTGTTAGGATGATTTTTTTTTTTTTTACTCTTTTAATTTTTTTTTTTTTTTCCAGGAGAAGAATTTACCCCGAACAGTGTTATAATATTTTTGGACTCCTAGCATTTGTTTGCTCTAGCCATTAGTTCTTTGAAAGACTGGAAACAAACAGATTTCAGTGTTACATGCAGGAGTGTTTTTGAAAAAAGAATTTGAGGGCACAGACAAAGAATAGCTGATTTCACTGTGTCTTCTTCATGAGTCAGAAGATTCTAGGGCATGCAGTGCTGTATAACAATGTGGAGTAAATGCCTGTGTGCAGCTTCATAAGGGACTACAATCATCCTCTGTTTGACATTCATACCACATCCATTCGTGCAGTCTGAGTACTGCACAAGAACATAAAATTGCTTGTCTTCTGTTTCCTCTTCCTTATCTTAACTGCATTTTTCAGTCAATGGGACATAATTACCTGACCACTGTGAAGAAATACAGTGTTGGTCACCAGTAATTAAAATTTCTGCATAATTGCTACTGAAAATGAGTGGACTTCTTCTTTTCAAAATATTTTTTTTTCTGAAAAGTTCATATTTAATAAAATCTAAACCATTTATACAAATTTGTCTGTTTCTTTAATAACGTTCAATTAATGAAATAAAAGTGTTTCATACGGAATTATTTTTATACCACATATAGAGCATATTTTCATTATTATAAAAATATTGTTCTTTTTTGTTATTCTCAAGTCTATAATATAGTATGAAATAGCATGTTCTAAAGAAAATTCCTCAGCCGTGTAAAAAAGCCATGAGAATATCAGAACATTCTGAATTTTTGTCTCATTTTGGGATCAGATACAATTATAACACTTAGAACAAACATAATTTTCCATGTAATGGATTTTTTAAAAGTAAATTTTTAATCAAGCTTACCATTTATCAATATTTCATATCTCATGCCCATATGGCATAGTACATACTAGCATGTTGTTCATATGCTTTTGTATTGCATTCCACCAAATCCAACAATTTAATCTTCTGGATGACTGAAAGAAGTCTCACATGTGCAGGTGTTGGTCCTCATGGGATACTGTAACCACCCCAATATCTATTAATACGTTAGTACAGCAGAGCACAATTAATTCAGAAAGTTGCCTGGAAGGTACCAGTCTAAACTTGACACAGATGATCAAGCAGCTGATGAGGGGAGACACATTGCTGGACCTTGTATTTGCAAACAGAAAACATAAAAAAAAAAAAAAAAAAAAAAAAAAAAAAGAAGGAAAAAAAGGACAATGAACCTGGCTTCAGGAGATAAGGCATGGATGCTGCAACGATCAGTTTAGTTTGGAAGAATCTCATCACAAACAGACCTAAGGAGAAGTGGACTGAGGAAAGGCAGTTGATTTTCAAGGATTTTCAACCTCCTCCAAGTTCAAGACTGGACCATCCTGATAAGCAAAATATTAAGCAAAGGTGGAAGGAAGCCTGAATGGATGAAGTTACTCCCAGCAAAACTCAAACAAAATGGAAGCATAAAAGAAGTGGGTTATTAGCCAAGAGTATAATGGAGAGACTATTCAAGTGGAATATGGAACTAGAAAAGCCAAAGCTCACCTGGAGTTCAATCTAGTGAGAGAACTGAAGGGAAATAAGAAAGGCCATGAACTTCTCAGTGGTGCCCAGTGATGGGACAAGAGGCAGTGGACACAAGTTGAAATACAGGAAATTCCATTTAAATGTGAGAAAAAGGCTTTACTGGGAGGGTGATCAAATGCTAGTACAGGTTGTCCATAGCTTGTGGAGCCTTTATCCTTGGAAAGATTAAAAACCCAAGTAGATGTAGCTCTGAGCAACTAACTGTGGGCAAAAAAGTCTGACTAGATGATCTCCAGAGGTGACTTACAACCTCAGCCATTCTGTGATTCTGTGAAATAAGGAAAAAAAAAACCAAAAACCACAAACAAAAAACCCCAAGAAATCCCTTAAACTTCCTGAGGAGGTTGAACTTAACCCATAACACCCACTGACAGGCACACCAGATACTGGAGTTAACTTGATATGGAGAATTATTCATTAGCTTGCAACACATATTACTGCTCCAGTTTTCTTTCTGATTTTCCTATTTAAACTTAAGGGAATGGTTTTATCCATCCTACTAATTTTATCTTTCTTCTTGTACTAACTGTTGCATTCCTTGTTAGAAGAAAGGAAAATAAACTGGCAAATGGATTGTTAAAATGATTTTAGAGGAATGCTAAAACCTTACAAGTCACAGACCAGTTCCATGTCAAATAGCATCTCTTGCAATAAGTTTTCAATAGATTGAGTATAATGGTCTTTTCCTCTCTGCATCAATGTTTGGAAATCACATTCTGACACTAGAAGTCATATATGTGCAGATTTACCAGTATTCTTCACTGCATCATTTCAGAAATACAGGAAGACACGTTAGGCAGCATGCTAAAGAATAATATTATTCATGTTTCATACTCTGGAATCACCTCAGAAAACTTCTCACAGCAAAAAAAAACTTAGGGAACTGAGTTTATTTTATAGCTACCTTAAGATCAGAGTTTTAATGTTGTCACAAAACTGTTCTCCTGGAATGTCGTGTACCAACATGTTTATCCAAGATTTACCATCATCTGATGTATGTTATTTTTGAGGGAATCCTTTCATCCGAGGCTTTTTTCTGCTGAGCTCCAGTAGTACATGCATTTCTTGCCAAAAGAATGTTATTCTAATTATAAAATATCTTTATATTTTTATTTCTGTGATCCATTGGAAAAGGGAAAAGGGAAATGGGAAGAAAAAGAAGAAAAAAGAAAAATGAGAAGACAGGGAGAGCATGGAAAGGAATGGAAGAGAAGAGTTAGTGGAAGGGAAAAGGGAAGGCAAGACAAGGCTAGGTCCTAAAAGAAACAGATGAGTCAAAACATAACTTTTTGTATGGGTGTGTAGCTAGTAGACAAGGGACAATGGCTTAAAACTTGAAGAGGGGAGATTTAGGTTAGACATTAGAAGGAAATTCTTTACTATGAGGGTGGTGAGACACTGACAGTGGTTGCCCAAGGAAGTTCTAGATCTTCCCTCCAGAAGTGTTCAAGGCCAGGTTGGATGGGCCTTCCAGCAACCTGGTCTAGTGGGAGGTTTCCCTGCCCACTCAGGGGAGTTGGATCTAGATGATTGTTAAGCTCCCTTCCAACCCAAACCATGTTATGGTTCTATGATTGTCTTGATGTTCTTGCTGATTCTAATCATAGAGCTCCTTGTAATATGGATTCACAGGGAATTGAAAAGTGCCTGTTTGCTTTTGTATGATTTCAGTAAATCTCTTGATTTATTTTCTTGATCTGTATCTCCTCTTTTATCATAAAATAGAACCACAGAACATTTCCAGGGTTCAGAATAGAATCATAGAACACATCCATTGTCATAAACATGTAGTAACTAATGCACACTTTCTAATTTCAGTAACAGTTACATCTTGTTTTCTTTCTCCTGACAGCTCTAAGAATGATGTACAAACACAAAACCTACGTAGTGCTCCTTCAGTGTTTTATGGGGAAGGTGTTTTATTTTACAGTCCAAATAAGCAAATAACTAGTCTGTAAGTACATTATAATTACAGATTGCAGACTAATTAGGGAGTTATTTATGCCTGAAGATTACGTACTAATTATACATGAAGTTATTATAGAAAAACTGGCAAGTGTTGTAGAAGCAATTACTATAAAATTATAAGTAGATGCCATTTGATTTTATGATTATTTGCACCATATGAAATAAAAAGTTGCCAAAAATCAGACCAAGATGGTTTGTTGTATCTGATAGCTTTGACTTTTTAATAATATTCAGTCTCCAAGCACACCAAGAAACATTTTCAACTGCTGTGCAAAGGCACAGACATCTGAGCACCTTCCTGTCATACATTAAGTGCCACAACAAACATCTACAAGGAGTTCATTCCACTTGAAACTTATCCCAAGGGAAAAATTGTTTCTGTAGTGTCTCTTTCAATCAGATTTCTTTTTTTTTTCTTTTTTTTCTTTTTTCTTTTCTTTTTTCTTCTTTCCTCCCCTTTTCCTATATTTTTCCCCCCTAATTATTTTTTTTAAGGTGCCCTCTGGTCTATGGGCTTGTCAGAGACAGAAAATTGTGCTCTTTCAGCTTGGAATGGAAGTAGTGATGCTTATGACAGGCCTAGGATCCTGCTGGAGTTCATTTCATAGCCTGAGGACCAGCCAAGCAAATGACTGTTTCCTGTACTAATGACTGAAAGCATCTTTTTGCCTGAGGAGAGGGAGAGCCAGCTACGGTTTTTAATCTCAAGTTTTAAGTGTCTCTCAAAGGAGCCAGACGTTCATCTGTTGAGAACATCTGGAATAATCAAAGGTCAAAAAAGGCCTAATAAACTGAAGTGCATTAAGTAAAACTTTTTGGTTTAATTAACTATGTCTCCTTAACTTGAAAAGGCTAATTTCAGTGGGATAATGAATACATTGCTCTATCATTTCAGTACTGCGCCAAAACCAAATAAACAAAAAAGTTCATGCTATCCAAAACTAATGTGCCTGTGTGCATGCGTGAATATGTGTTCTCCTGCCAAATCTGTAATACTTAAATGAGGAAAAATATTTTGTACAACTGAAAGTGCAGTAGTTCAAAGATGCACATTTGTACTAAAAATTAGAAGAAAATTTGACTCTGTAATGTACTAGTGGTGGCTCATGGTGTTGTTCTTAACACACTTTTTAAAGAAAGTGAGAAATCCAGTTCTCCACTCATTTGTTCTGGGATTGAAGTCAACTTCATGATCTCAAGTGACAAAGAAGATGTTGCATAAGTTTCTGACTCAATTAGGATTTAAATTTTTTATTACAAATGGGACAGGAGACATTGAGGAACACTCAGACACTTTAAAAGGTTTTCTGAGGATACATGAAAGCTCATTTCAAACACTTCTGTAGGTTCAAAAAAAACCAAAACCAACAACAGAACTTGGATAGTAACGTCCACAGAAGACCTCCATCCCCATAAACTGGATATGTTTAAGGAAGGTGCCTCTCAGTCTTTCCTGTTAGAGTTGTTCTGCTTTTTATCTCTGTTCTACTGTTGTATGTTGGTTGTTAAAACATCATCCCGAGAGACAAACTGTCTAGATCCCAGCCCATTTTTCATTTAGTATTTCATGCAAGAGAACACAGCTTCAAGAGGAAGCACAGGAAACATAAACAAAAGCAGAGTGGTCAGAGCACTCTCCTTTGGGGTAATGAGAGAAGAGCTCAAAACCATTTAGAGAGAACCAGGGCTGGTCCCTCACAGGTTGGCCAGAACTCATTATGCTACTGGAAAAAAAGAGAAATCATCTCTGTTCCATTTCTTTTGTGAATCCATCTGGGACCTGTGTTTTTGTACTTTCCTTACCCCTGGTTGAAATTATTCAGTGAACTAGGGTCAAATTCTCAAAACAGTTTTAAGATGTCTAGAACACCACTGTTGGTGGAAAATTTGTGCTCTGAAAAAAAATTGTTCAGAACTATTTTTAAGAGACCTTAATTTACAAATGTTCTAAAAGTTTCCTCTTTCTTTCCCTTAATTCAAAAGAGACAGAGGAAATGGTGCTACCTCACTGTAAAGGGCAGCTTTGTCTTGCTTATTCTGTTACATTTAAGACAGTTAAAACATTTTAATATGGTATTCATTCTATGGGTGAACTGGTTAGTCTCTTGTGTATTTCATAGTAATAATTTCTGGAGTTTGTCATTGAATCAAATGGGCCAAGTTTTCATAAAGTATTCACTAATTTTCATTGTTCCTGCATTTAGGTGTTTAGTAAGAAGCTGTTCAAAAAAGCTTTATTGTTTGGATCAGCAACCAAACACAGCTCCTGCTAAATTCAGTGAGAAGAGTGGTCAAGTAACCCACACAATTGAGTGGCCTTAAAAAAATTAACCATATGAATGAGATAAATATCCTTTTTAAATAATCTGAAAAGATCTCTTTTAATTTAGGCCAGATGAGGGTCTAATGCACAAAGCATTTTCACCTAAGTGAAGAAGTTGAGCAACTCCTTTTACCCTTTCGAATAAGTTCCTTCTTCCTATATCTTCTAGGCTATTATGTAAAAAAAAAAAAAAAACCAAAACGTGAGAGAGAGAAAAAAAAAGGATAGCACATTAATAGAAGCACAGCTATTTTATGAAATCACAATGTTTTTTCTTGACGATGTTATTACAGGAAAATTGCTTTTCACATAAGGCCATGTTTATTGAGGTAGGGGTGCTTAATATCATTTCCAGAAGCAATTCATAATGTTCAGAGAGAGCCTCATAGGAACCGGTTATTTTTATTGTATTTGATGCATGTAGTACCATTTGCTTTTCTAGTATTTTAGCCTTCTCACTGTGACTCAGAAGTGATGTTAAGCATTATTATAACAAAAAAACAAAAAAACAAACAAAAAAAAGCAGAGATTTTATTTATCTGGTCTGAGCTTTTTATGCAAGTCGCTCTGCATGTTAGTTAGGAAAACATGTGGACTGGAGTTCTGAGTTCTGATACTTTGACAGAGAGGAATTATGATGCCCATTTTCTTCATCTCTAGTGGTTGTTAATGTTTTATGAAGGGAAAAGGAACATTTTGACATTTGGTAAGGACAGTTCCTAATTAAGGTTTTGATTCAACAAGGCACTTAAGCTCTAATGGGACTGAGACACATGCCTGACTGGAAACCTGCCCTGCCCTGCCCCAGATTTTCTGGCTAACTGCTAAACATCAAAATCAAGTTCTTTTTTATACAGTCTTCCAGTGATCCCACAAACTTTTCTCACAGCATCCTATCTCACTAGGCAGAATGAGGGGCTATTGTTAGTCAATGTATGTTGCCAGGCTACATTATACACAAACTACACTACAGGCACCCAGCACAGTTAGAAATAGGATAGAAAATAAGAGGTATTGGACTAAGCAATGAGCCCAGATGGGTCTTCTACTTATTGGAGAAATAGAGCAGCATCTAGGTTGTAGGCTTAGCCTTGCAGATAGTGTAAATACACATATGGGCCTTTTGCTGACAATGCTTAAATCAGAGAATTTGTTTTGAGAATATATTGAGCTAAAAATTCAAATTGAACATTTAAATGATAGAAATGATTAGATTATTCCAATCATTTGGGAATAAATAGGATGTGGGAACTTATTTAAAGAAAAACAAAAAAATCGTTTTCTGTACACAGATGTCCTGTGTAGCTGTGTAGCTTTCCCTGGTAAGAATAACGCTGAGAATACATTTCTAGAGCTCAGCTTGGAAAAAGAATAATGGTTTTAGATGTCTTTAGGTAACCTAAGTTGCACATGTGAAATACTGTGTATTGCAATTTTATAGTATGAAAGTCAAATGTTGTTGCCTTCAGATGCTGGGAGATTGCACAGGCTTGTGTACTCTTCAGTTTGCTTTATGTTAGCATTTTTCCATGGGCTATTCAGCAAGTAAAATAAATAAATAAACAAATAAACAAATATATTGGTGTCCTATTCATATCATAAGGCTTACTTGCTTAGACCTAGGGAAACAAGGAAGAGAGAGATTGAGAGGAAAAAATGGGATAGAGTACCACATAAAGTTGAACGATGGGACTGCTGTTTGCCGATTTGTTTTAAGGAGAAGAGTTAAACTTCCTCAGTCCTTTGGAAGAGTTGTTGCTGATATATACACAGGAAGTCTGCGCTGCATATATCAGAGTAGGTGTTCCAGAAAGTTTGTGATTTTCAGACGCAGTCATTTGGCTGTGTTTCCCCTTGGCTGGTTTGTTGCATCTCCTCTCTCATAACAAAGAAATTTCTGAATAGACACTTCGGGGTTTTTTGCTTTTCCTAACACAGATGCTAGAAGTTCTTCATAGTGCTTTGAATTACTGTCTAGGAGCCTGCTGCCTAAAACCTAGATACTGTGGTGTTCAATTTTCTTTTGTTTTATTTTTGGTATTTTTGAGCTGTTGCATACTTGCTAATTAAATATTTTTCCTTAATTCTTAGTTCGAGTGCCAGTTATATTTAACGACGCTTTATTTTTTTGTAATTGCAAAAACATTAATGTGACATAGATCAGTCCATGGTTTGGTAATTTGCATGGAAAAATGAGATCCCTGTTTCTTATAATGGATTTTAATACAGAATAATAAAATGCTTTCTTTCGTAAAGCTTTGATTTGTGCTTGTGAAAAAGACAATATGAAGAGGACATTTCAGAAAGACTATTTTGCAACTCTGAAACATTATAGTAACCTTAGATTATGTTCTTTTCAGCCTATGTGAATGGCAAAAATGATTTACAATTTAATGCTCATCAGCAACAAAATCCTCTTATTTGTTCTGTGAAAAGAGACAGTTTAGAGTCTTATGTTTACAGGATAAATAGAATGTAAGGCAGAGTACTGGTTCATTTTTATGTAATGGAAGCTGACAGAAGAAAGAAAAAAACCATCGTCTAAAATTCATCACCAGTAAACACCAAACCTAGTGTACATTAACTACTGTAAGACATTGCACTGTCCCAAATTACTCTAAGCATGCATTATTGTAAATATTTCCTGAAATGTGAGCATCTACACTTTAAAGACATCTAGTAATTTGGACAAGGGGAAGAAATTAAAAAAAAAAAAAAGTACAAAATATGATATAAGTTCAGGAATTACTAAGCTCGAGATTTCTAAAACTCTGTCACTTTAAAGAATGATCTAATGGATTTTTTTAACATTTGTCTTCTTTTGTTTCAGATGAATCATGGCCTTTAATCCCCTTTCATTTTGTTAGATTGAACAAAATTCTCATTAAAGAGTGAGATACAATATTTGAAATATTTCCTAGACTGGGTTGGGTTGGAAAGGAACTTAGAGATCACCCAGTTCCAAACCCCCTGCATGGGCAGGGGCACCTTCCACTAGACCAGGTTCTTAAATTTTATCCAGGCTAGCCATGAACGCTTTCAGGGAGAAATTTGTGCTGCTATATTTTATTTTTGTTTTATAATTATGACGGGTTCATCTCAAACATTGCACGATAATTGCCCTTTGATTAGTTTCAAATTCTTGATGTCAGTCATAGTTTTAACTTTTCATGTTATAACAGCATATTGCCTTTATGCTTTTAACTTCCAGCAATATTTTTCAATAAATTACTACAGTTTAAAATATTATCTTAATAGAATAACTCAAATCTCCTGGAAGAAAACAGTGCCAATTTTTCACCAATTCTGAAAATTTGGGGGTTGTTTTTGTTATAAATGTCCTCAACTTCAGATGATTCTGTGCCTTACAGTGTAAGCCACTCAGTGACCACTGCTGGCAAAATCATCACTTTCCTACCATGTGAACCGATAGAGCTCTAAAATTTGGGGTGTATCTGCCTGCTACCCAGGTAAATGAAATTTGCCTCCATAGGAATGATCTTACTGCCTGTCTCACATATAACATGATGTTATACTTTAATGACAATTACTTCACACTGATACCAGAATGGCAAGATGTAGCCCTAGCATTTTAAATTAAAAGTAGTAAATGAAACTTAAACTACTTTTCTTTCATGCATGTGAAGTATCATTAATGGGAATTCTGCTAGGAAAAGAAAAAATAAAAAAGAAAGAAGAAAGTTTGTATTTCATACATGTAAACTTAGTGTTATAAATTGCTCTGTTTTGACTGAGGATGTTTCTACCTGCCTGCAGCTGTTAAGCTGCAAATAAGAGATTTTTAGATCACTCAGTCTGAATTTTCAATCTTTACAGCTCCAGGATGCTCATCATATGAAAATATTTTTTTATGAGGAAGAGGATTCAACACATAAGCTATTGTTTTGGTTTTTTTACAGTTAACACCTAAAAAAACTTATTTTTTGTTAGGCTTTGTGCTGAAGAGGGTGAGTAATTGTTTTGTCAACAGCAAAGTGATTTATGCAATCATGTTTACATGTGGTATGAAGATCTTACTACCTTTTTTTTTTTTTTTTTTTAAATTGAAATAAGAGGGAGAAAAAGAGACCCGACAGAGGTAGGCACAGGAAATTATCTTTAACTGAATAAAGCCCTTTCTTTCCACCCCTACATCCTACAGTCTTTTACCCCATAAACCACAGAGTGGTCTCAAGTAGGTAGAGAACTCCTGCACAGGTAAAGGATCATTGATCATCTGTGAAGGATCAATGGAGTACGTGTTTCAAGGTAGTGTAGAATGGTCCTGTTCTGTGTCTGTTTTCATCATCATCTGAGCAAGAAAGTAGGATAAGACTTAAAAGAAAAAAAAAGGAAAAAAAAAAAAGACCAGAATAAGTGATAAGAAATTTCATTTAGAAACCCATTTCCTTCAGTGCCTTACCCAGTCGCTCCTTGATACTTTCTTTTCCCTGAACTCTGCCTATCAGCTGTCACACTTCACATTTGGAAAGCTCTCACAACTGTAGCCTCAGTCTAGGGGAAGTCATATAATTAAATTTGAAAGTTCAAAGTGTAAAAAAAGTCACAGTAGTTGCCTTTAGAGTCAACAGCACCCTGGTCAGAAGATAAAAAGAAACTGAGAATCCTTCTGAAATATTTCTTCTTCCAGGGAATCTCATCCTAAAATGCAGTTACTGTGTTGACTGAACTAGATCTCTCTCAAATATAATGGGATTCAGTATGGCAAGCTTGCATAGACACATGCAGAGGAAGGTGATGGGGAGAAATTTGTCCCAACAGTTGCATCTAGTGTCATTTTTGTGTTTCAGAGACCAGCTGCTGCTCCAGAACAATGGGAATCTGCTCTAAAGACAGTGTCACATTGCAGAGATCTTGTATTTCCTAAGTTAACTCAAAAGGCACTATATTCCAATATTTAGGTAAATTCCCTTAGTTAGAGAAGATGAGCTTGAGCTGGGTTTCTGGTGGATGAAGTTGCAAAACCACTTTCTATCATATTTGAATAGTCATGCTGAGGACACCAAGCTGTGTGTGGTATGGTCAACAAGCTAGAGGGAAGAGAGGACATCTAGAGGGACCTTCACAGGCCTGAGAAGTGGGCCCATGCCAACACCTGGAAGTTCAGTGAGTCCAAGTGCAAGGTCTTGCACCTGGGTTGGGGAGATCCCAAGCACACATACAGGCTGGGTGGAGAATGGATGAGAAAAGCCCTGAGAAGAAGGACTGGGGCTTGTTGATTGAAGAGAAGCTCAATATGAGCCTGCAATGTTCACTCACAGCCCAGAAAGCCAGCTGCATCCTGGACAGCATCAAAAGAAGTGTGGCCAGCAGGTCAAGGGAGGTGGTTCTTCCCCTGTACTCTGCTCTCGTGAGATCCCACCTGGACTATTGCGTCCAGTTCTGGAACACCCGACACAGGAAGAACATGGATCTCTTGGAGCAAGTCCAGAGGAGGGCCATGTTGATGATCAGAGGGCTGAAGCACCCCCCCTATGAAGAATGGCTGAAACAGTTGGGGTTGTTCATCCTGAAGAAGAAAAGGCTGCAGAGAGACTGTATTGTGAGCTTCCAGTACCTAAAGGGGCTACAAGAAAACTGGGAAGAGATTTTTAACAAGGGCATGGAGTGATGGGATAAGAGGAAACGGTTTCAAATTGGAATATGGGAGATTTAGGTTAGATATTAGGAAGAAATTTTGATTGTGAAGGTGGTGAAATACAGGCATAGGTTGCCCAGTGGAGATGTGGATCTCCCCTCCCTGGAAGTGTGCAAGGCAAAAGTGGATGGGCCATTGAGCAGCCTGGTCTAATGGAAAGTATTCCTTCCCATGGCAGGGAGGTTGGGACCAGATGATTTTTTTCACATTACACTAACCCTATTTTCCCAGTCTACTGTGGGCATTGTATTTTATTTTATTTTATTTTAAAAAACAAACACTTGTGGCAAAATAAGAGCAAAATAGCTTTACTGTGAGCACATATTCTCTAACATTGCTTTATGACATTCAAAAGAATCCTTTTTTGCCCTAAAGGAACAGATTTCAATAAAAAAGACCAAATAATCTCTTGTTTATAATCATTCAAAAATAAATGTACCATTTCTTTCTGCTTAACGGGACACATCAGAAAAGCCAAACATGTGCCAACCTTGGTAGCTGCTAGAGCTGCAAAACTCAATATCTTAACTGATGGAAGCCTGTAGTTAAACCCAGGGAAGGAAAACTGAGCATGAAGAAGAATTTGATGCAGTATAGAAGTGGAGACTGAAGTGATGCAGGTAGACAGGCTGTATATAAAGAGAGTTCAAGACAGTTAAGAAGAAAAAAAGAAAATTACTACAGCCAAAACCCAAACAAAGAGGATAAAGAAAAATTGAGGAAATAGCCAAATGGCCACAAATCTCCCAAGTTTGTGAACTGCAAGTCATTTCCCAGCCTGAAGCTTGATGTACAGAGAACAACAAGAACAACAGGTGACAACAAAATAAAGCAACATTAAACAAAAAAAAATATGCCACTATTTTCAAAGTTCCTAGTTACAGGAGTTTGGAACTCCGGTATGTGGTGACATGTTTATGCTTTTATGACTTTGCAAACACAGAAATTTTAATCAACACTCAAAGAACTATTAAGCTGTAAGCAATTACTAGCTTCTCTCCTTTACCTTGGGAAATGAGTAGAAATAAGGCAGATTTTCCTGAAGTTACATGGGGAACCCTGGAGTCAAGGGAGGGAAGAATGAAAGCAAAGGTTAGGACAGAGCGTCGGGATTAATGCAGGCCCTTGGAAGGATTTAAATGGTCTGGACTTACCATTTTGGAGTAACCTGCTGAGTGCAAGGTCAGGCTGGAGTGACTCTCACAGCCCAGACTGCCAGATTTCTGATACATAACATAACTCTGAGACTTCCCACTCGGGCTGTCTAACCAGCCTGTGTCAAGCAGCATGCCAAATCAGGAATTTCCCTAACAAAGCCAGATATGTCAAGCTTTCTGACTGAGAAAATAATTGCTTGCGCAAGAGAGAAATAAACTTCTTTATACCACGATTACCTTTTAGTGAAATTCTACAAACTTTATTGTTGATCTGTCTTGACAAGTTGTCATCATGGTACCTCCTGGCCCACTATGGACAAGGTGTGCACATGGAGGATTTGTCTTTCTTGGTGTATCACAGTGGCTGGGGTTTAGGCAGAGGATTTACCTCTTTCAGTGTCTCTGCTTTGAAGCTGGCCAATGGAACAATTTCTGAGGGATGGGGAGCAGGCGGGCTGCAATCTCTATGGCCTAAAAATAACAGCTTTTAAATTGACACCGAGGAGGTGGAAAGATACGACAATAGAACACAAGTGAATACTCTGTAAGAAACTGGAAACTGAAATGGAGAGATACGGCCTGACATACAGAATCAGCACAACTGGCACATGATTTATTGATTATGGCTTGTCATATGAGAGGGCCTCAGCTAGCTGAAAAGCACAAAGCAAAGTAGTATTTTTCTTCCTATAGAATTTGGCATTTGGAAATTGCATACACTTTACAGTGATTACCCTCTCCACACAAAGGAGGATGTGGCTTTGCTTTTGAAGGCAGGAATACTCCAAACTGTGTGATTTTTTTAGCTGTCAGCACAAACCACTTTGGATTATACTATTGATTCACACAGACAACTTGGAGGGCCAGAAAAATACTTAATGGGGAGCAGATGAGTACAAAATGTGCATGCATTTGTGAATGTGGAACAAGATATTGCAAGAATACAGAAAACACCACCATGAATAAAAACATCCTTTTACTTCCTCTGAATGCACTAGTTTTGTCTGCAGAAAAATTCTGAACTACTCTTTTATGGTCCTGCCTTCTTTCATGATATGGACAGTCAAATGTACAATCTGTACTCCCAGCCCTTAAAAAATGACCTAGGTAATATATCTGATGCTTGGGTCTGGAACACTGAGCCTGTGAGCAGAAGCTGAGGGTCAAGTGCTTCTTCAGCCTGAAGAAAGGGTGGTTTTTGGAGGGCTGAGCAGCAGCCCCCAGTACACTGTGGGGAGATCACCAAGAAGATGGAGCCAGGCTCTTCATCCTGGTGTGTGGTGGAAGGGGGAGAGACAGTGAAAAAAAGATTCAGATTGGCTGTGTTGCATATCAGGAGAAAATTTTTCCCCTTGAGGACAGCCAGGCAGTAGAGCAGGTGGTCTAGGGACACTGTTATCTCCATCCTTGAAGGCTTTCAAGACTTGATAGGATACAGCCCTGAGCAACTTTGTCTGACCCTATAACTGAACCTCTTTGAGAAGTTCAGGCTAGGGACCTCTTGAGGTTCCTTCACACCTGAGATATCCTATGATATTCAGACTTAGGTGCTTCAAGAACTCAAGCTATCTCAAGCATGTATTACTGATATGCATGCTTACCAGAAGACTAAATATAGCAATAACATTTTAAAAAATACACATAGGGTTTCTGGTTTGTTTTTTGTTTTTTTTTTTCTTAAGGTAGCTGCATTGAATTTCAGTATTGGTGTGTTTTATTAAATATGCTTGATTTCTAGCAGGGGAAGTGACTATCCTGATAAACCATCTTTTCACAGGGCAAGTCAAACTGGTAGATGTTGGTGCTTGGACATTTGTGTGTACATGGCTTTAAAGACAATTGCTCTTTCTCTCTCACTACAATGAAGCTTTCACATACAGAAATGGTAACCTGGAAACTATTGCAAACTGACATTTATGCATCACATATAAAGAAACTAAAACCTTCTTTACATTTCTTTTTTTCTTACCTTGAAATTTCAATGTTCTGAATGGGATTTTTTAACTCATTCTGATGTATTTCTTGGATGTAATGGAATGTGCACAGTACGTATCCAGGAGCTCTGCAGACTCAGAATAACCTATTATGTTTCAATAAATATCTCTCAGTGAAGTTGCAAGACATTATGGATCTCCATGAAATATGCTGAAGATGCCAGAATACTGATGTTCAACTTGTGTGCTTAGAACAAGAACGAGTGTCTCCATCTCATAGTGCAAGGCACTGCAAACTCTGTCAAAGAGTTCTGACAGGATCCTGAATATATCTCTGAAGGCATCAGGGTATTCTGCTAAGCCTTCACAGTACAATCATACAATAATAGATTCTATGAATAAAAACTAACCCAAATATTCAAAATGATGGATTTCTTTACTTTCTTAGGGGTTCAAACGCCATTTTAATGGGGTCTAATTAAGACTACAGATAAAATTAGCAGGAAAGTATTTCACAGAATGTATACACAATAAAATATATGTATTATTTTCTTTTTAATTTTACCATCATTTCTACTTATATGTCCTTAGAGTATTTTTTTTCCTTTCTATTCTCTTGAAGGATGTAGACCCCATTTCACCATCTACTATTAGCCTGGAGGCCCTCTGTTCATATGAGTGATTTAATGGCCATATCAACTAGAGTTAAACCCTATCTCATATAGCTGAAAAATTCCAGGTTTTTTAATTTAGTGCCTATTTTTATAGCCAGATCTGCAGACATCTACTGAAGTGATTTCTTAGGAACAGTTCTAAAGAATAACCCTTAGCTCCAGAAAGCTATTTCAAGATGATGTAATTTTGTACCACTAAGTCTTGATACAGAGAAGTTAACAAAAACCATGAGAAAGTGGTAACATTTCTTTGTTATTTTATCAGAAAAGCAAAATGGAGAATAACGAGTCATAGACTCAGAACTGATTTATCATTTTTACTGTATCATTAATCAAAGAATCAGAGATGCTCATTACTGTGTCCTTAGCATTTTGAATCATTAACTGAGTGGTCTTCTAGACAAGCAGAAAGAAAATACACATGAGCTAAGAAATTACATAGCACAGTAGAATTCATCCTCGATGTGAAGAAGCAGCAATTACTATCTTCCATCTCCACCTCCTCCTTTATTGTTTCCCATTTGTTAACCTGTATATATAGTTTAGAAGATATTTTTCTCCTTCTGTCAGCTTGGGGGTTAAATCAGGGTCAAATAGAGCCCTGTAAATCATGCAGGTTTTATAACTTAAGCTTATGCTTTTCCCTTCTGTATTTGTTTCATATTCAATTTCATGACTGGCCAACGATTACTCAGTTTCTAGGGTGTGAAGCATTTGGCACAGCATGGCTTAGGCTGGATAGCTATTGCCTCTGCCTATTTCAGCTGCAATTTGTCACTATGAACTACTGAGCTCTTACTAGGGCCCTTAAACTGGAAGGAATGCTCTGCAGCGGGAATAATAAAAGCATTGAGGCAGATTCTGAGCTAACTGAAAATCACAGGGTACAATCTGAATGTAGTATTAAATATGATAAATTACCATGATCCCACAGCTAACAGACAGCCAACAGTCCCTTCTGCAAGGCAGCAAAATCAGAGGGATGGACTGCAGGCACAGCACGAAGGCAGCAGACAGATTCTAACAATTTATTATACTTTGTTTCTTTGCAGGGGTTAAGAAGATAAATATTTGTTTTAAGAAACTACAAAAAAAAAAAAAAAGAGTAATTGGAATTTTGCAAGTTTGGGCACTTGTATGTAGCTATGGACCAAAATAGAAGCATGGTTTCCCAACCTCAGTTTGAAAGCAAAATGCCCAAATTAATATATATATATGTCAAATTAATATATAAGCAATGAGATTAAACTCACAACAAAAAGTATTTGGGGCTCCAGTTTGGGTAAAACTGTGCAAGGTCACTTCACTGAACTATCAGAAATATTGGGTCAGTAGCTGTGTGGTTATTTGGAAGGTGCTCTGAAAATAATACATATGATCACCTTATGCATCTTCTCTACGGTTCTCTCATCTCCCCCCCAGATATTCTTGGAATCCACAATCCAAACAAGATGAGATTTGTTAAAGACAGACTGTAAAGACAGCTCCTGGGAACATTATGGAGCAGGTGTCTGGACTACACCACTGGGAGCTCAGACTTGATTTGGAAGCAAGAAGACAGACTGTTAGCATGTCCCAAAGAATCAGACACCATTACAAATGTCAGTGAGTGCAACCAGAATATACAAAGCCACAGAAAACCAGAACTCTATTTGTTCCTGTGCTCGTGGGAAGGTTTGGG
Organism: Florisuga fusca; assembly: GCA_038090715.1. Lineage (NCBI taxonomy): Eukaryota > Metazoa > Chordata > Aves > Apodiformes > Trochilidae > Florisuga > Florisuga fusca. The sequence goes on from JAAWXA010000056.1 coordinate 1,157,086, forward strand.
AGGCATAAAGAAGAGACAAATAGGATGAAGAAAATAAGTTTATTCCTCCTGGTCCATCTGCTTTGGAAGCAGAAGAAAGTGAGTTCTGTATGAATCTGAGAGGAAACAATCACGCATTTTAATAATGTTTTTATTACAGAAACTTTAGAGGAGCTCAGTGGCCATTTCATTAGGTACTGTGCACCTACGTAGTCCAAGATATTCTTTGCTTGAAAGTGCTTGAAAAATGAAGAAAAAAGAGAGAAATGGCAATATTAAATAGTGAGGAGAGGGGAATAGATGGAGAGGAACAAGTCAGCATTTAGTGCATTAGTAAATGATATTTGTTTTGTAGTAAAGAAAAAGAGTAACTTAAATATAACCTTTACAGTTAATTAGCAGGAGAGGAACTGAATCACAGAGAGACTGTTAAAAACTGAAGAAGAAATCTCTACAGAACTAGCCTCCAAATACAAAACTCTGATTTTAAAAATAGGTTTGCTAGCAAATGTGTATGTTTCCACTAGAGATATATGGTTTCTCTCAGTGCTTAGAGTCTGGATGAGTATACAAGTTCATTAAACCTGTATGTTTATTCAGATTAAGCTTTCAGAATTCATTACATTCCTGTCACTATCATTAAATTCACTATAAAATTTTATTAAAATGGTTTAGAAAGATATGCCTACTTAATTGCAGAAGGCTGAAGAGTAAGGCACACAAGCCAACAACTCTATCATTCCCCACCCCTGAGTGTTATCTTCAATATTACTTTTCCATGCTCTACTTTAGAAAGAGAACATTTATGAAATTTTATTTTATGTCCTTCCACTCCAAAGCAATGCATAACTCACTTTAAAAAAAGAAGAAAAGGTATAAATTACCCTCCCAGACAAAACTTCTACTAGGAAAAAATAAAGTAGTAACACAGTGAGTTTTATTTTATTAGTATGAAACTATAAACACCAGCCAGTATATGGTATACTAGCTGAACCAAACATTTCAATTGCTTCTGCAGTTCAGTGATTCACTCAAAGTTATTTTGATTTTTTTTTTTTTTTTTTCTCAGCAGCACAGCTCTGCTTCCCTGCAGCCTCATACTGCTGATTTTCCTTTAGCCTCTTTCTAACCTTTAATCATGGTTGGTATGACTAACCTAAGAAAATAACATTAATGATCAGCCTACAAACAGCAACTCCATATTTTGTTTTGGCTTTCAGTCTTCAGTTTGCCAGAAGCCTGACCCTGCTGAAAATGTTAATAATGTAACTCCTCCTGAGAAGAACTACACACCCGTATGTACAGTTGGGCTCTCTGCTTGCTACTTGCAAAATAACTGGGTGACTGGAGTAGAAGAAATAGGCTGACAAATATTTTCGGTCCCCTAAATGTAGACAAAGTAGTTCTCTTGAAAACACTGAATTTTCAGAAAGATGCCCTCACCTCATCTTAATTGCTTTGGTGTCCTTGGTTGCACAGCCAAATGCAGAAGCATCCAATAAAGAAACTGGGGTTTTACCTCACAACCAGTTGTCTCCTCCTGCTTCAGCAGATGCTGAAGTTACACTGTGAGGCAGAGTATCACAGTGGTTTTACTTAACAAAAGGAATTTTACTGATACAATTCTGGATCAGGTAATATATTTGACTTTAAATTGCGTGAAGGCTAATTCACAGATTCATTACACTTCACAGATCTTTTCTGAGACTCTAATCATAGCTGTGTGTGATTTAGGGTCATTCTTTAGCAGAAGTCTCAGTCTAATGTGATTTTAAAAGCCAATGAGCAGATCTTTAAAAGCTGCCTAGCACACTTTTAGTAATTTCTCCAAATTTTCAGCTGGTCTAAATTGTGATGGTGCCATTGGTGTGAAGGACTAAATTTACATCCAGTGTAATTTGCTCTCTGTTCCTTCCTGTTTGAAAGTTTTCCCAGGTGCACAATTCACAGGTCTATCTCTAGTTGGAATGACCAACTAAAGGTCAGAAAATGCCATCTCTGCAGCACCACTCAGAAACATAGAGCACTCCTGGTCATGCAGTCAACAGTTTATATAAATATAAGAACATAGATGTATTTAATGAAAACTTACAGAGAGATAATTCTAAAAATGCACCCTATAACATGTGAAAAATATCTTTATGAAATTAATTTCCTAAAACTAAGATGGAGAATGATTAGATTATAACAAATGCACCATACACCTGGAAAATTATGAATTATTTAAATGAGATAAGAATTGAATCTGTGAGAAAATGGAACCACCATCAGTTAAAAGACTTCATTTTACAGAATTGAACTGATCTTGAGTTAATTTGCAGCCTATTCACCAAAAATGTTCATAGCTTAGAATCATAGAATCATAGAATTAGCCGGGTTGGAAGGGACCTCAGAGATCATCTAGTCCAACCCTTGACCCACCGGAGCAGTTGCTAGACCATGGCACTGAGTGCCACATCCAGTCTTTTTTTAAATGTCTCCAGGGACGGAGAATCTACCACCTCACCGGGCAGCCCATTCCAATGCCTGATCACCCTCTCCGTGAAGAAATTCTTTCTAATATCTAACCTAAAGCTCCCCTGGCACAACTTAAGACTGTGTCCTCTTGTCTTGTTGAAGGTCGTCTGTGAAAAGAGTCCAACTCCCACCTCACTACAGCCTCCTTTCAGGTAGTTGTAGACAGCAATGAGGTCTCCCCTGAGCCTCCTCTTCTTCAGGCTGAACAGCCCCAGCTCTCTCAGCCTCTCTTCATAGGGCCTGTGCTTGAGTCCCTTCACCAGCCTGGTTGCCCTCCTTTGGACCTGTTCCAGGACCTCGATATCCTTCTTAAACTGAGGGGCCCAGAACTGGACACAGTACTCAAGGTGTGGCCTCACCAGGGCTGAGTACAGGGGCAGAATCACCTCCCTGGACCTGCTGGTGACGCTGTTTCTGATCCAGGCCAGGATGCCATTGGCCTTCTTGGCCACCTGGGCACACTGCTGGCTCATGTTCAGCTTCTTGTCAATCCAGACTCCCAGATCCCTTTCTGCCTGGCTGCTCTCCAGCCACTCTGTGCCCAGCCTGTGGCTGTGAAGAAAGCAGTTTTATCACAAGATATAACGCAGAGCAGTTGTAGGATTAGGAGAAATAAGTTGAAGGAGAAAATTTGACATACACACTGGCATATATTCCAAGGGAACAACAACAACAACAACAAAAAAGGTTTCAACAGTAGCTTTACTGAATCAATATTAATAACTTCTCATAAAACACTGAGTCTCCATTTGGAATCCAGGCTTTGCTGTGCTGGATAATATTAGCTATCTATTAGATGCAGATATTTGGATCTATACAAATCTATCTATCTACCTCTTAGATACAGATATATTTGTATCTACAACTACAAATGTATATATATATATATATACAAATATTTAAAAAAAAGATGATCAGTACCTTAGAAAGCTTATGTCTAATTTATGATAAAAACAACAGTTGGATAAATGAAACAAATCTAGCGAGTGCAATCTGGATCATTTATTAAAACAAAAACAAAACAAACAAACAAACAAACAAAACCCCAACCAAACAAAAAAACAAAACCAAAACCAACCAAACAAAAAAAACCCCTGAGAAACAACTTGATTATCGTTCATGATTACTTCCAGAGGGAGGAAATAGAAGGTGTTTAAGTAGTCCTCCATGTAGCAAAGAAAGGCATAACAAGGAGCAGTTGTTGGAAGTGAAACCCAAACAAATGCAAATGAGAAATCAGTTGGAAAATCACAGTAAAGATGATTAGCCCTGAAAGCAAAGTATTGAGAGGAATAGCAAGTTCCTTTCTCTTTTCAAGCTTTCCAGCTAAATCTGAATGGCAGTAACAAGACAGGGTTTGGTCACAGAGCTTTGAGATCATCTCTCACAGATTTTTGCCAGCAGATGTGAGAATGTGGTATGCTCCAAGGCAGCTGTGTAAGTATTATATCTGTATTGAAAGACATTTGCTCAATTTGACATAGCACACCTCTCAAAATGTGACTGCAACGAGCTTGCATCTGTTTCCTAAAGACCATGTGGAGCCTTTGGTGCAAGTATGATGAGGTGGGATTTCATTATGTGCATTAAAGAGGAGGCTAGACCCGGTCAGAGCTGAAACAAAAAATCTAGGAGGTAGAAGTCAAATTTGCAGCATTAATGAGGGTTATCAGGCACCCACTTGTAATCAGTGTGAAACAAAGCTGAAAAGACATGTTTTAGCTCTTTCAGTCCTGGTGACCAGTTATAATTTTTTCTAGACCATCTTTGAGGGGGCTTTCAGTGTCTCTGACTCTCTAATTTTAACACACTTGACAAAAGGGGTTAGAAGACACTTTTGGAATTTACAGACTGTATTTTCACAAAAAAAAAAAAAAAAAAAAAAAAAAATCTGAACTAAACCCACAAACTCCTCTGTAATTTAGCAGGCTGAAGCTCTATGCCTGATGTCACTGATGCCATATGGATAAGTAAAATACTTTCAGTATGGCTTACTTTATATTTCCTTCCAACTCTTTGGCCCTGCTGTTCACAAATCTTCATTTCATATTCCTTTCCACATATTTGGGATTAACACTTGAAAACTTGTTCCTAAATGTTAACTGAAGACAATATCTTCTGTAACAGATTATTTTCTCCACTGTTTACTTAAAATGTCACAGGTTTGGGAACTTGAACTTTATTGGAAATAACAAGGAAAACCCCATAGAAAGTTTTTCTAAATCAGGCCAGAGGTACCTCCTGAAGTTTTTAATTTGAAAATCTCATAAAACATACATATCTGCATTGCAAATGGTCATATTTAAAACAAATAAACAAGCAAACAACCCCCTCTGCTTCCATTTTGTGCTCTCTATTAAGAAAGCGTGGTTATTATCAAAAAGAACCCCCACTAGTCTTAATTTGCAAATCATTTTTCTCCTTTTTGTAAAACAAATAGATGGACATTTTTGATTACATGGGATTTGTATTCTTTTCCACACAGAATTACCTGATGCAGGCTTTGGGGTATCAGCTGTGCCAAAAGATGTGAGGGTAACAGCTGCATCATCCCCAAGGTGCAATATTTGGCATAATATGAAAAGGTCAGGATGCTTGAAAAAGGCACAGATAAGAATAACTTGTGGGATACGAATTTCAGGGCTATCTCTAAACTCCACTATCTATATTCCCTTCTCTTACTAGTCTAGTTTCATGGGAAACTTTGTTGCTAGAGGCAAAAACTTCATCTCACACCCCTGAGATATAGAAGGGAATTACTGCTTTTAGTGCTGTCAGCAGTTTTAAGCTATGTCTATACTTGGACATGCAATTGTGACCATGTCATTCCCATTAAGCTGTTTGTCAAAGGCCAACTTGTTTTACTTAGTAAAAGGGCATAGGCTGTGCATTTGCAGGTCCTATGCATGTCTGAATCACAGGGACAGGCAGCACCTCTAAGCCTAATTCCCTAAGAGACAGGAAGTTTACAAGCTTCTACTAGAGAAGAGCAAGAAGGATGCTTTTTAATTTAAATGTTTTCCTTTCTCTGCTCTTTCCTCCCACCCTGTACCATTCCTACTCCAACAAAGAGATGCAACAACTGTGGTTAGATCCAGGAAAAAAAAATAATAGCAGAGAACTCACATATTATAGTAGTAGTTATAAGCAGAAAAAAGGAGTAGAGATAAAACGCAATTTCTTACACTTAATTTTCCACCAAGAAAAGTTTCATAAATTCCTTTGCATGGTTCTCAAATGGCTCTGATGGCTAATGCTTAATTTGAATCCATGATTTAATCTTAATCAAAGTACTGGATGCAGAATTAGTGCAAGGATTAAAACTCATCTGTAGTAAAGCACAGAGATAGACATCCCAGCCTGATTCTCCTCCCATTTTGTCCAAGTGGGAGTCTGGAGCAGCTCTGGTCTAATGAGCATGATCATACTGGAGTAAAACTGGTGTAAACGAGAGCAAAGTCTTTCTATGTAAGCTGAAGTAATTTCAGAATTGGCACTTAATCCTGATAAACATGCTACAGTGCAGCTGTATGTTAAATAACCAATTTAGAAAAAAAGCAAGACACTAATGCCCACATTTTTCTTCAGAATAATAGGTGGCTAAAATACAATATTTCTGATACAAATGACAGGGAGTGTTAGCTTTTTCAAACATTTCCTTCTGTTGGCTATAATGACAGTAGAAAATGAAGGAAAAATTACCTTATAATCACAGAAAAGAATATGCTTTTATGCAAAGGAAACATCAGACCCTGCTATGTATAGGGATTTTAAGAGGTCAGTGCTGAGATCCATGGAGGTGTTTAGATATCTAACTCCTGTTGTGGAGCACAGGAAACCCAGACTGGGTACAAGTAGAAGGGAGGCTACAGGAGAGTTTGAGTGGCATTTCCATGCCCTGAGCTATACTTCTGTTTCACATAAAGACACAAAATAGGAGCCACAGGGCAGCAGAAAGGAGATTTAGTTTGTACCTTTGGGGCAAAACCCCACAAGAGTAAAAAAAATGTGTGGAGAGGTCTTGACTTTGAAAAATCACTGTTTCATATCAATAAACATCTTGCTACTTCTCTCTTGAGTGTGAAGTGCAACATTCAGTCTGTGACAGCCTGTATCCTGGATGGATCCCTCTGGCCTGTGTTGTAGCTTTGTGTTCATTCCTGTTTCTGGTTCCATCTCCTTTAGCTCTTGCCTGGGATCCCTGGATGTATCCCAGACCTGGTCCATCACTTGCTGTCTCTGTCACTGCTGGACACCCAGCAGGATGCACCCCATACATGAGGGCATTGCATTTTCTGGAGTCACCTTTGCCTCCCAACTCCATGTACTTCAAGGGATAACCTGGACCTTGCTGCTCCCTGACAGCTGTTTCGTGATCCAAGTTGGATCCATTGCTGTATCCTGTGCTGAGTGATGCAGGGCTGTAGGATCTGTGATCTGGGCAGTCCCCTAGGTGATTTAGACATTCAAATTTCCACATGGCTATAGGTAGATGCCTAGATGCTCAGCTCCATCCAAAAGGTGGTGACTTAGTGTCAGCAGCAGAGTATTAGGCATCTAAAGAAAACAAGCCCTAGAAACAGAGGAGCTGGAGCAATCCAGTCTCAGCAATCTTTAGAGCACACATTTTTTCTCTGTTGTAGTGAGAACACCTTTATTTTATTTAACACTGTGTTTTTTATTTTTATCTCCCTTCTGGATCATTGCATGACTTTCCACTCATTTTTCTGACAGTCTCCTGTCAATTAGATTATAAGCTCTTTTATAGAGTAATTCATGTAATAGGTGTGTCCAGCATTTACCATAATAGAGACTCACTTTCAGCTTGAGGTCTCTAAGCACTGCTTTGATAAGATATAATCATTCCAGCAACAGTGATGAAGCCTATACAAGTGTTGGTTTTAGTCTAACTAATGATTTTTGCAAGAACCTTGGGCACCTTTTCATTTTTTTGTGCCTCATACTTCAACACTAGCAAGAGGGAAATCATATTTACAACTGCCACAGGATAGCACAAGATAATAAAGCTTTCTGAGCATCATCTATCACCTCACCTGAGCAATATCTTTTAGAAAGAAACTATTCCTAGAAATGTGATGCCTCATCTTACGTGTGGTTTTAGCATTTTGATGGCGAAAGGGGAAGTTGCTTTAGCTGCATTTGTACAGATATTCATATGCACATGTGAATCCACACCTATTTATGACTTGAATTGTCAGTGTGAAGGGCAAGAGAAATCTGGTACGAGTGACAAAATCTGATCTCTCTTTTTCTCACAGGTGCTTGAGAAATTTGTAATGCAAAAAGTCACAGGGTGAGGCAGGTTGGTGTATTTGGGATTCAGCATTTCATTTAAAGCTGCTCCCAGAATGGCTGTAATGATACGGGTGAATGCTGATTTCTATTAAATACATTGCAAACATGTACAGCATGTTCTGTTCCTGGGAAGATGCCACTATGAAGAGATATCACAGATGAATTGTCAGAGAATTCAAGTGTGATGAGGAGTAGGAAGGAAGGAAGGCACAAAGAACAAAATGTCCCCACAGCCACCCACGAGGACACACTCCTGGTGAGATATGAATCAGTGACAGCCAAGGAAGCCCTGATGCCAAGTGGGGATTATGTAAGAATCTGAGATAAGTAGTGTCACTGGCACCTTTGGGTATTTCTTAAGGATTTAACTATGCTGTCTAACCTGAGATCAGATATCCAGAGCTCTTCCCTAGTCTGTGGAGAAAGCCAAACAGCTGCTGCTGAGGGTGATATAAGGAGCCTAGAGCAGACAGGCCTGTAAATTAGGCATCTCAGGTAGATGCTCTTGGTGTGCTGAATGAAAACCTTAAGCTTCAATCTGATGTTCTAAAGCTTTGTGAGCAGCTCTTTACTATCCAACTTCATAGACTGTGGCCTCCTTGGGAAGGCAAATACCTTCCCTATTCCAGTATTCTGTTGCAAAGACTAGATGTCAAAAGAATAATGATAAGACATCATTATCATACTGATAAGACACTGTAAGAACAGTCATAAACAACAAATTATTAACTCTTCACAGAGACTTGAGACACAAGAATCAGCAATTTCCATTGCTGTCATTTTCTCAAAAATAGGGATCAAACTGTTCTCACACATTGGTATCTCTTACATTAGATGTTCTCCTTGGCTTGTAAGTATGACCTTTTGTAGGTCCCCTCTTCCTGCACCAGTAGGTATAGACTGATTTAACTATCCAGACTATGTGCATGCAAAACTGATCACAACTAATAAATCACAATTGTTAATGTGTTTTTCAGAGAAGGTGATCATAATTTTGATACTCAGCTGCTAATTTTGAGGACACATTAGGGATAAAGAGGTTCTGGGTTGTGTATGATTTGGGTGTCAGTATCATTAAGACCACAGGGAGATTAATTTTCAGTCGTACTTCAGTTGCAAAGTCACTTATTTTTTGTGATATTTGGCATTCCCTTTGAGGGACATCAGACAACAGCACCCAGGCTCTACAAATGTTCATACTGTGACTCCAGTTTTCTTCTAGGAATGGCTGTCCTACACTCTTCTGAACTTTTTGCTGGCTGTGGGTGGTATAGCCAGGAATAGGAAAAGCAGAGGAACAGAAATTAAAGAAAGAAATGTCAGATTATTATTACTGGAACATCTGCACTCAAACATGGCACAGCCATGACACAGACTTCACTATATGATTTTGGTGAGACTCCTATACAATTGGGAGAATTCACTAATATTTCAGAGACAAACATGTCACTGCAGTTGTTAAAACACGGAGAAATTACAGTGGAGAAAGGGAAGAGAATACACAGGTGAAAATATCAAAGAAAGAAGTCTAAGAAAATGTGCATGTACTTTTCTATCATATTACAAAAGGCGCGATATGAGTTTCTGCAAAGTGATCATTCATAAGCAATATATATTGAAATATTTTATCAGCTCAATGACCTGAAATAGCTGATCTTTATACACCTGGGGTGACTATCTCAAAGGCAGGGATTCCTCATATGACTGTCTATACTCATGCTCTTGTCATTGTGAAGGAAAGCTATATACAAATGAAGAGTGAAATGAAATCTTTAAACACAACAGGGAAGACAGAATTTATATTGCTTGATCCTTTATTCATAGGAGGTTTTTTTATTATTATTTACTTTGATTCCAACACTTCAAACTTTAAATACATAATGACTTCAATGCTGTTTCATTGTGTCCAAAGACTCACAAAGGTAAGATGAAATGAAATTTCTTTTTTTCTTTAATGAACCTTCACTTTATTAGTGTATATATTAGCATTTCAGTACTTGTCTTACTGGGGATTTAACAAGATATTTGGTAAAAGCCAAAAAGTGAAGTTTCCAGTTTTAATTTTATTCAACATCTAATCTCAAAGTAGTATTAAGGCAATTAAAAGCATCTGAAATGAGATAATACCTGTTGAAATCATGCTGAAAGTATGGAGATATGTACAGAGTGCTGGAAGGCCTTGTTTTTGATCACTCCTCTAATTCCTTGCATATGACAGGCCAGACTGTAGCCTTTTTCAGATTCCTGAAATCAGAGTGCTGTCTACTTACAAAAGCATTTTTTTCCACTTTCCTTGTTAGCTGCAAGTTTCTGAATCAACATCAAAGTTTGTTTGAAAGGGGAAGTTCAAAGCTCCTCTAAAGACTGGACACCCACTCTATTTTAGTGTTTAAAATACCATAAACTATTCACCCTGGTTTCAAAAAAAACATGGTTTCAAAAATCCACAGAAAATGTCCCCCCGGCACCATCCATCATACATTTCTTGCAGTTCAATGTAATCTGGTGTGCAAAGCTTCCAAAAGTTGTGAAACAGCCTATTTTGAGAGAACTTGTAAGCAGGAACACATTAATGGGTATCAGGTGCAGCTATGAATTTAATGAATGGTTTGTTGGAAATCACATTAAATAGCAACATCCGTCTGCAGATGAGCTCTGCAATGTCCTTATTTTGAGCCCAGGCAGATGGAGGATTTGCAACGTGCTTACTTTTTTCTGGTTCATGCAGCACTGCTTGCCTGTAAATACATTCACAATGAGGCTTGAAAAGATTTGGACCTTGACTGTCCATCCCTTTATTTTTGCAGCTTCCTTTTCAAAGTATTGAGTGCAGGAAGAATGTAACAAGGTTAATCATAAGAATTAAGCTGGTTTAGGATTTTGACCTGCCTGAAAAAAAAAAACCAAACACACAACTTTTTTTCTCTTTCTCTCTTAACAGTCTTAGCCAGAAGAGTACTGGTGAAATGGAAACTATCAGGCTCTTTTTAAAAACATTACTTTTAATTAATTTCTGATGTTAAAGGAAATCTAGAAGTTTCATATTTAGGAACCAAAAAGAGGAAATGCCATATCAGATATCAAGACCAGTGACTTGCATACAGTAAGTCGCATGGTGCAGCTCTTTCAGACCATTGTTATAAATGAATTTTTAATGTTGATATGAAAAATGTCCCAATTTACTCACATTTTCAACCATTTGCAATCTAAATATCTCCTACAATACTTATATATGGCTGTCTGCTGGGGAAATAAGAGGTACAAGCACTTTCCCAGGAAATTATTTGTATGGCATATGTGTGAATGGACTGGACAAGCAGGTACTACTTTCTTCCCCCAGCCCTTCCCAAGGATATGAAGGGAGTATATCTCCCATATACAGTATGAGATGTAGGCTTTTTTACTAATAATTCAAATTAAAAGCATAAAAAAGGAAAAGCATATTGAATTTGATTTTTGTCTCAAGCATAAGGAAGTTAATTTTGGGAATGGGTACAAAAAGAATGAATTAGTAATGATATTGTGATCCTATATGTCTTCTGAAAGTTGCTGATCAGAAACTGGAGCAAATTTAATCTCCTGTGTATAAGTGTCCTCTCTTGGTCAAGATAGCAGCCAATTTACACTGAGTTTCTGAAGGACCATGTTATGGAGTTGCTGAGATAAGATTTCACAGAGACACACAAAAGCAGCTGAAAGGTGGGAAAAAGTTATAACATTATACTGGTTAAAATAAAGAATGAAAAATAACTTCCTATGAAATTCAGTTCCAGGTAGAAAATCCAGTCTTATTCCCAGTCTCACTCCTACCATGTTAACATAGCTTCATTGACTTCAGAACTACACCCAGGAGACAAATAACATAAATATTCAGCATTATTGAAGCCAAGGGGTCTCTGATGACTCACATCAGCTGGAGCTGCCGTTCAGCTTGTTGTTTGCAGAAATTTCCAAACTTGGGAACTCTTTCTCACATTTCTAGCAAAGTCAAAATAGGTCTTTGTGAAATAACTGCAGCAAACAGCAAATGATGTATGAAATGAAATACCTCATCCCTCCCGTACATGAAGACAGTGCAGAAGAAACTTTGCTGCTTTCCCCATGCAGTTTCAGATGAATCCTTGATACAGAACCATCATTTGTGTGGAGTAATGGGAGGAAGGGAGTGATGCTGTCATTCTTATTTGCTCTCAGGTGTAGCATTTCCATATAGAGAGATTCAGATTGTATCCCTTCCTTGTTTAATGTAATAAATATTGTCTTATAATCTTAAGCAAATTCTATTGAGTTTGATGGGGTCTGAGCCTGCAGTGCTGGAGATCTATTATTTTCTATATAAATATTTACATAAAGTTAATTTTTTAGATATAACAGATCTGATGTCTTGACACATATCTACAACTCATAGTGAGTTGATGTGTTAAAGACCCCCAAGCTTTCCATCAATAAACTGGCATATCTGGTGTGCTGACATATAGATGTATTGTCTCAGGTTGCAAAGCCAGCACAGATTTACCAGCTCAGGAATGTGTCCAAGCTCCTATTGCTTGCAAGGTATTTGTCATCCAGCACCAGCTCTGCACCATGTAGCTTTTACATCTTTTAGAAAGTCTACTTTTCACCTGAAATCCTCCATTTTGAAGTTAGATAACTGGTTTGTGCAACTTCTCCAGGTTTCTTTTTCCCCAGGAAGGTCCAAATGGTAGTTCATCTTACTGGAGCACAGAGAACTAGCTTAAATATTCTGAGTCCAGTGAAGTTACTGTGGGGAACCTGACCTGAATGTAACAAATGATTCAAGAGTTATTATAAGATTTCTGCTTTGTCCAACCACAAATGCCACATAAGTGAAAAATGTTCCTTTTTATTCTGTAGCAGGAGAGAAATGAGTTATAGTAAGTTCTGAAGAAAACAAAGCAAAACAAAACAAAAACAACAACAACAACAAAAAGCCACACCAAAGCTGTGTAACCTTCTGGAGGACCATGTTTTTCCAAAATCTTGCTCATTTTTAGCAACATGAAGTCTTCGTATCCTAATGTGGGCAAATTAGCTTTCTAATGATTTATGTTTATGATTTTGAAAATCCGAATCTGCAGATGACCTTTTTGTTAGCATCTCTGCTATGACAACCATGTCTAGCCCACATACAACAGAAATTTAACCAGAATCACAAAACTGTTCTGTGCCTATCAGTAAGTTTTTCTCACCACAATGTTACGAATGGGTATGGATTAAACTCTCTGTGGTGACCATGTGGGGATTGGTTTTCAGTAGCACTCAAGCAGGAAGGAAAGCTGCTCATACTGAGAGTATGGGTGTTTAAGTATCTCAGAAATTCATGCTGTTTTGATACATGACATCTCTAAATTCTTAGCCTCCTCTATTATTTGTTTGACTGCAAAGGTCTGCTTGGCAGAGATGTGGTAGGAAATTTAGCCATCAGCTTGGGGTGCTTCTGAGTTCCAGTGCACTCTTCCTGAAGGTTTGTCAGAAACAGTTTGCTTGTCTCTGAAACCAGGGTGTTTTGATCATTGTTGGCAGTCACTGTTTCCCCCACGTATTTTATTTTGTTCCAAGAATGCCAAGAAAATGTTCTTTCTTTTAGAAAACAGTCTTCTCCCTGATGAATTCACATTAAAATATCCTCAGAGGGTTTTGCTGTCACCTTCTGTAGGTTAAAACGACAGAATGTCCCCCCTTCCTCCCCCTGACTTTGAAGAACTTCACACTGGGTTGCCTTTTAAAGCTTTTGAGCTACAGTCTGTTATCTACATGCAGTCAGCATCATGCCAAAGAGCAGCATCTCAGAACCTGAAAAGTGCCTTTGCTTTTTAGGAGAAGAGAATCAACATGCAGTGTTATTAGAAATCCTCAGTCTCCGCCACTCTGCAGCATACATGAACCCAGCAGCTGCTTCTGTGATTTCTGTGCACTTCAGACATGCTCCAGGTAACAAGAAACTAGTTTGCTAAGGCATAAGAAACCATTTAGCCCACCCATTCTCAAATGTCATTTTTCTGTGCTGTTTTATCCAGTGTTCCTGGGTCACAAGCCAGCTAACTTCAGAGCAGTCCATATGTATTTTTACTAGATGACAGGAACAGTGGTGCAGCTATGATTCATGAGAATGGGTAAGAAACAGAACATTTCCATATCTCATGTTTCTTATATACCTCAAGAATAAGTATCTGTCTACTTCCAAAAGGGATGGAGGGGTTGGCAACCTGATGCTGACATGAGCATTTTGAGAGGTGGCCAGAGCCAGAGCTCCACAGTAGAGGAAGCATGAAGATAAGAGTTCAGATGAACACGAGGGAAAAGTGCAGTGACACAGAAGGAGCAAGGGAAGCATGCTATTCCCCATCCCCAGAGCAAGCCATTGCAAAAGGGAAACATTTCCCCTCTCCCTGCATTTAGGAGTTTGCAGGGGCCTGGGACACAGCAAAGTTATTGTGTTGATCATTTACCAGCTCATCTTCTCTAACTGCTTATGGTGAACAGGATGTGCTTTGACTCCACATGAGCCTCTTTCACTGTTTGCTAAAGGATATGAAACACTTTTGACACCTCTGTTTTGAGACACCTTACAGTATTTGGAGAGAAGTTTCACTTAGGAAGCTTAGGAATCTCTCATTCACTTTAGAAACAGACCATGAGGTGCAGTCACTGAGCAGAGAACAGTTAAACCCAGTCCTCCCATTTATTTGTGACAATCACTGCTTCACCTGACACCCTTTCCCAAAGGTGTGTGGGCCAGAAGAGATACACATGGATGCTGCTGCCAGCTTAATGATGTCCTTGGAGCTCTTGGTCAACATTTAATAACACTTCAAATAACACCTTCAAATAACTTATATATATATTATTTTTTTTATTATTATTATTATTATTTTTTATTATTATTTATTTTTTTATTTATTTTTTTATTGCCAGAGAAGAAAATATCCTTTGAAGAGCAATTCTTGTCAGGAGAATTAAATATGTTTCCTATTATGCATTTTCTATCTCAGGTTTCTATGAACATGTGAGATAAGCTAATGGGGCAAAGCTGTTGGCTTCAGCTTTTTTTTTTTTTTTTTTTTTTTCCAGGTGATGAAAGAACTCTACGTGACAACAGAATGCATGAAAAAAACAGGGGAATGTGTAGACAAATTTAGCTATACTACTTTTGTTAACTGGTGTTCCCACTCGCAGCTTGAAACATCAATTTTCTGTGACTATAGGGCAGTATCTGTTCAAATACTAAAGGAAATGTGCCTGCTTTTGCTAAACAGCAGAAAAGGTTCATATTTCTTTGCAACTTCACAGTGAACTTCATGTCCATATATATATGGCTAAATACCTCCAAAGCTTTCCTCTCTGCTACCTGTGACTACATTCCTATCAAATGTGAAATTTTACTGTTGTTTCAAAGAAGTTGAATATAGATTCTCCTATATCTTGCTTGAATCTTTGATATTTGCATCCAAGTGTGTTCAAAGAATCTTGCTGTACAGTTACAGAAATATCCTATATAGCAAACACACTATAAGAAACATGAAATATAGCATAGTTTTTGAGTTTAGAGTTGTGATTACCTGCCAGTCACATCTATCCAGAATTAATACTGATTTTGAGCACAGAACAAAGCACTCTACATCAGTGGATAAAGTCACTATGTAAAGAAACCTCTCTGTGACCCTAATGTCTCTGGCTGTATCTGCAGATTTGAGATTTTTGCACTTTTTCACATAGTAATTCATTGCTCTGCAATGACATTCCTTTTGTGGAGTGTCAGTATATAATTAGAGGTGTGTGTTGTATGTCACTGTGCTAATCTAAATACAAAACACGAAGGTTCAGATCCACTCCTGTACATCAGTAAAACACCATTAAAATGAATAGAGCTGCAGTGATCTGATCTTGTGTATTTTAGTTTTATAATTTTCTGCCTTTCATGGAAACCAAGTCCCTATTTTCTCTACTAACATGTTTTTCTTTAGTTTACTCATGATAACACTAGATTTTTATAGAAATAAATGATTACAGAGAACAGCTATAGTTCACAATAGAAAGACTAAATATAGATTTTTATGCCATAGTGCAAAAAAAGCAACCGATATGATATTGTGCTCTAATTAAAGTATGTTAATTATGGGAACAGATTTATTCCAATTATACATTCTATGTGTTAGTGCAATATATAACAGATTTTTAAATATTTCTGCAAGCATGGAAGTAAGATAATTGGAATTCTTCACCTTATGTTTCAGTTGAAGTTAGCCAATTCTCATTTACTAATGCCATAAATGAGACGCTACGTTACAAATAAAAAACTAGGTGGAAAAAACTGAGATACTAATTTTAATCTTAAAGAATGATTGTAAAACTAGGAAACTAACAGGAACAATGGGGGCTTGGTATCACTGGCTGTTTCCCGATTTAAGAGATTTCCAAAGAAACTGAACTGGAAGAGAGCTTTAGTCACCTGTACTCCCTTGGGCACTGTCTCCATTTAAAGGCTCTCTGCTGTGTGCATGTGCTGGATGATGTGGGCAGAAAGTTGGGTGGTGAAAGCATCAAACCAAATCATTTTAGAAACCCATGGTACGGGTTTTCCTGAAGTAGTCCTTCCGTGGGTGCTGATGGACTTAAAGACTCTCACATCTTAATTCAGTTGCTTAGACAAAGACAGCTACTGTCATATAAAATGTGCTTGGGTGTCTGAGACATCCAAATGGTATTAGTCAATATGAACCCATGACTTTCAGGAGTGATAGCTGAATCTAGACCTGTGGTATACCCCCTGGCACAAGAGATGACACCATATGCTTTTGTGTGGGCAACTGAGTCAATTGCCCAGAGCTGAATTAATTTTCCTTAACTTGACTTACACAATGTGTGCTTTTACATCTGAGTTCTTCTCCTTGTTGGACCTTTACAGACAGGAATAGGTACAGTGCATGTGACTTCTTTCAGATGTCTACACTGGAATGAGATGTCTTGATCCAGTTCAAGAGAGAAGGTCTTTGTGCTTACATTAGTTCACAGCTTCCTGCCCCTGTCTGAGAAAAAGAAAGGGGTATCAATACCACAAGACATTAATTTAAGGCAGCAAGATGGTAACTTTAAGCTTTTCACTTACTTTAATGAACTTTAGACTGAAATCATAAACACAAAGTCTCAACAAACACCTTCATAGAGGAGGTGACTTGCTGAAATACATCATACAAGGCAATCAATGTTTTCACACTGTTCTCATGACCCTGAACACCTTCATGCTTCTCAGCATGATGTAATCTCTTCACACTATCCCATGGATATGGAGAATTTAATTCTGTTTTGATTTTCGTTTGAGCTGTGAATCTACACTTCTCTGAAGGAGAGGTCTGCTGTGAGTTGGCCTTGGCCAGCAGCCATGCACCCACACAGCCACTTACTCACTCCTCTCTCCTTCCCACCTCCCCATAAGATGGGGAAGAGATTAAGGATGAAAGTGAGAAAACTTGTGGGTTGAGATAATGACAGTTTAATAAGTGAAGGATATACGTTAAAAATAAATAAATAAAGAGAAGCAAAGCAACGGCAAAAAAAAAATGATGCAAAGCTATCATTCACCACCTCCCACCAGCAGACCCATTCATTCCCAGCCCCATTCTGGACAGAAACCACCTTGGGAATCAAGTACTCACCTAGCACTTCCTTCTTCTAGCCCACTTTTCATTACTGAGCAGGATGTATTTGCTATGGAACAGATCTTTAGCCACTTCGGGTCATCTGTCCAATCTGTGTTTCCTTCCAAATCTCTTGTCCACCCCCAGCTTGCATGATATGGAAGGCAGAGTGGGAAAAAGAGAAAACCCTGCTGTTGTGCAAGCCCTACTCAGCCATCACCAAAACACTGGTGTATCATTGACACCGGTTTCACCACAAATCCAAAACAGAACCAAATGGGATGATATAAAGAAAATTAACTCCAACCCTGCCAGACTCAGTACAAAGTCTAACTTCACTATTTTCTTTGGGGCAAAGGAAAATCAAGAGTACTGGAGAATAGCCTGGTTTATCTACATCCTACCACCTACTGAGGCCTGGACACAGTCAAGGGCTGAAGGGATGAGAAGGGTGGAGCAGTTCCAGAATGAACATATCATCTTCTGTAGCTTCCAAAGCAACTCAGCTGATGTTATTAAAGGCTAATTGTTGATTTGCTTCATAGATGCTCTAAAGTGGAAAAGCAGTTGATTATTTTTCTTTGCCACTTCAAATCCCAATCCCAAGGGCAGAATAAAGGTAATATTAATTTATTTTCATACTGTCCATTTTCTTTTTTTGCCCTAGGGAACCACATTGGTTACATTTTAAAGGGAATATAGAAATAAATACACAGGTTTACAGGTTGAAAAGCACAAACACTTCACTGTGCAGTCTAATCCTTTTACCAGGCAAACAGAATTTTTCTGCTTGTTTTGTATCTGCTAGATCTCTCTCCATGTCAATTGCATGTCTTCTTCCTGCTCTAAATAGACAGAGACCATCACTGCATTTCACTGAACATTTGCCAAGAGAAGGTGCTGTTTTTTATGGGAGGTGTTGGAAACATCTCAACATATAGGTTGTACTGCAGAACACTCAGTTTTTAAATTGGTTCAGGATTTTTTTTTTCCCCTGAAAAGTGTCATATTGGCATGCAAAATCTATTTCTATGGTTGTTTGTGTGTGTGGAACAGATACCCAATTAGTAACAAGCTGGTGCTCAGTCCCTCAGCACTTAAACTGTTTTGTTTGGAAGATCCAGTCTTGCCCCTTGGTTTGTTTTTGGTTTTGTATTTTGGGGTTTTGGGGGTTTTTTTTCAGTTATAGAAGCTATTGTCAACACACCATGCAAGCAACGGTGGTGCCAGCTGTCCCAAGTACTGTTTTGCTCGCAGCCTCCCTGGTATTTATGTAATGATTGTCTGATTTAATTTAAACTATATCCTGTAAGAACATTTTAGTACTTTAAGCCAAAGAGAACACTTGAGGACATTTTTTAATAAATATAGATTCAGAGAAGGAGAGAGGCACACCTGCGTGCATTTCTCATTTAATATGTAGTTAAGTTAGTTTTACTACATAGTAAGAAAGATTGTGCAGTGGATGCTGCCAGGAGTTTTTATATAATAAGCAGTTTTTCAAAATGCATTGTTTTCATTCTGGTAATCCAGTTGTTTGTTGTTTTTTTGTTTTGTGCATTAGATTTTTGGGGAGGGGAAGTGCTGAAGAAATAACTGGAGCTGTACATTGCTTTTTTACATTTTACTTTATCTTTGCTTGCATGAAGACTCTAAGTCAGAGGATGTAATTGGAGTGGGGCTTGAAGATATTTGATTAATGTTTCTCACGATTACACAAACGGAGACAAAATGCTGGATTCAGGTATCTTATTGCATTTGAAAACTCCATCTCTGTGCATGTTTCAACACGTCCTCATCCTTGGGGACATTTGTGAGCTTAGTGGTGAAGGAGATAAAAAAAAAAATTGTGGATGTGTTACTGTTCATCTCTGCTGACTAAAAGCAATCCTCTGTAACATAGGAATTTTGGTGGCAACCTTAAGGCAAACAGTTCTTTCTGCCTGTCCCCAGACAGTACATTTCATGGGTGAAGAACTCCATGCTGACTTTGAGTGGGTCACCATGCCCACATACCACTGTGCAATACAGGGAGGAGGTGTTAACTTGTTCCCTTAAAATGCTATGGATACATAAACAAGAGATGATGAGTGAACCAATAAATCCTTCTTCTTAGGACATTCTAGGAATGTCTTCTTCTTAGGAACATTCTTAACGTGAGTTCCATACAAGGCTTCACTGCACTCACTGCACTTTGCTGATGCAAGGTGCCTATCAGGCTTCACTGAGTCCCTAGAAACTTTTTCAGGTGTATCTCTATACTTGGGGCATATATTGACTTTTTTTGTTTTTTTCGCCAAGTCACCCACATATCTGTTGCAAGACATGATAAACTGAAGAGCAATTATAAAGCAGAATGACAACACATTGACCTAAACTTCAGTAATTTTTCTTTCCTTCCCTCAAGAAGAAACTGCAAATGAAAAATAAGCATATAAGCAGGAAAAAAAAAAATCTCTATATCAATAGGGATATAAGTGGCCCAGAAAGAATAAGAAATCGTAATCTTCACTGTAGAGAATTCTTATTCAGTACCGAAGATACTTATGAAGTAAAAATGAGAAAATAAAACCTAAAGAAAAATTTAAATGTATATTTTAATCTTAAGAAAAAAAAATCAAATGGTGAAACCATCTTTGAAAATGTATTCTTGGTAATGTTTAGCTTTCGTATGTGTTTCTTTTTCTCCTCTTCAAAACATTTTCGTGTCTGCACTAAGGACATGAAGGAATACTAACCTGCATAACATTTTGTTTTGTGCTTCCCTAGATGTGTAGGACATTCCTCAGTAAACAGAGCTCAGTGGTCACTTGAATTTTCATAGTTCAATTAATAGAATGTGTCAGAAAGTTTGACATCATTTGGACAAGAAAGGTCATTCCCTGCTTTGTATCCATTAATGAAGAGCTGCAGAGCCCAAGAGCGATAGAATTTTGCTGTTTTGTGAGACGTTTATGAAATTTATTAGTGAAGTCTTTTACCAGCTGTCATGCACCTAGAAAAAAAAAGTATACCAAACAGTATACAGGCTTTTCAGAAGGAATGACAACTGCAAGTTATAATCACATTGGCAACACTTAAAAGAACCTACCAGGAGCCTGGAAAACAGACACTGAAATGAAATGTGCAAAAGTTTTCAGAGGGCAGTGGATGTGAGAATAAAATCAGACTTAATCTTACCTCACTATTTAAGCTATTTGAACATGGGAATGGCAAAAGTTCTGTCATTTGTCTTTTTGCTAGCCATCAGTATAACTAATGTTTGTCTCCACATCATGCTGCACTGCCTCTCCCCACAGGGCAGTGATCCTAAACGGTGTTTAAAATAAAGGGAATGGTATTCCATGCTGATCCTGAGAGGACCTTGAATGCAGTGGTGAGATTACCTCTTCCTGTCAGAGAGATGAAATATGTGCGAAAAAGGATTCCTGAGAAGTTCTAAGTCAGTGACAGAATCAGAAAGAATTGCGCCCAGCTTTTTCCCAGAAGAACTGTCTTCTATAATGTGACATTTAGCTTTTAAGGGAACTTTTGCTGTGTCAGATTGCAGGAGATTTTATGAACATTTTGTCCTCACGGTGGAAACTGCACCCAATACTTCCTTAGCACAGTGCAATTAATTCATGTATTGCTCTTCATCAGATGAATCTTTCTGGCTGTTTGGCATAATAATAGATGGGTTCATATTTATCAGAAACCTCTCTAGAACAGTCACAAAGAAGCCTTGCTTTCCTAAACCCATTGTACTTCGTTATGGCAGTGGAATGAGAGATCATGCTTTGATGAAATTCATGATCTTGAGGGTAAAGATCTTGACTGGAAAAAGTATAGATAATGACTGTCATGTAAAAGGGTGCGAGTCTGCAGGGTGGCTGAGGAAGAACCTCTCATTGATTCAGGAGGATCAGAAAGGATCCCCTTGCTTTCTGAATTTCTTCTCAGAGAGGAGTCTAGGTGCAGCTGAATCCAGTCCTAGTTGCAGACTTGGTTAATGGTTTATGTGTGTTTCCATATCCAAGGGATATGTCCTTAGCCACCTATTGGAGTCAACGTTTGCCTGTCTCAGAGCTCCTCCAAGGACTTGCCCTGAGACAGCTTCTCAAAGCTGTAAAGGATATTTCAAGTTAAGGATTGCCATTCATAAATACACTTACTGCACAAAATTGAGCTTGAGTTAGTAATTCATAGGTAACATCCAAAAAAGTCAGAAGTGCAAGTCTTAACAAAGAGGGATCTCTTTCTGGGGAGGAAAGAGGTCCAGACCTACCAACCCATCCAAAGCCAGTTGAGATTATCTTCCTCAAAACCACAGAATTATAAAGTCTGTTTTATACATCTTGAAAAGGTAGGACTGGGCCATATCTTGTGTGCTGATTGGTTTCTAGCAGGCTAATGGTGTTATTAATTAAGAGGTGGGGGGGAGAAAGTAGAACCAACACTTGCTACAGATGTAGACTCCCTCTCAGCCATGTTGGCACAACTCTGGCTGTCAATCTCCACCTCCAGCTACTGATGGCACAACCATCTGACTACAGCCCTCTGCCCTATCCCAGCAGTTGTAAATACATCTAAACTTCCAGGTTGCAGAGAACTTCTAACTTCTGGAGGGGGTCTTAGCTTAGATAAGGGAGTAGTTTTACCTTCACCCTTGCTCATGGTCAGCAAGAGCTAAGTGCTCTAAGTTAGCCACTTTTCCTATCCCAAAGATGATACAAGATAAGCACACTAATTTTGCACAACTCTGGACAATTTTCATGCAATAACCCTGAACCTAAGGAGAGTAAACTTGTAGTTGTATAAAAAACTAATGGATGGGGCTGCTCTGGGAAACTGTCCTCAGGGATAAAGGAGCAGAAGACAGCTGGCAGCTGTTTAAAGACACTTCCCTTGAAGAACAAGAATTCTTACTTTCCGTATTGAAGGAAAGCAAGGAGGGCAGTAGAGCAGCATGGCCAAAAACCTCCTGGTCAAACCAATACACGAGGGAAATCCATGGGTAGTGGAAGCAGAGACATGCATCCTGGGAAGAATATACAGCCTGGGATTGTAAGAATGAGGTAAGGATAGATAAGGCACAGATGGAGCTATTTGGTAACAAATGTGAAGAATAATAGAAAGAGTTTCTACAGGTAACTTCATCAGAAAAGGAAGACAAAAGAAATTGGGCCCTTGGGTAAATAAGACAGGGTAACTGATGATGAATGACACAGAGAAGGCTGAGGTAATCAACAGTTTTTTGGTCTCATTTTTCACTGTCAATTGCTGTTCCCATAGCTTTCAAGTAGATGGACCACAGGACAGCAATAGGGAGAGTGAAGTCCCACACATAGGAGTGAGATCCTGATCCCACCTGATCATAGATCAGGTCCAACACCCCCTACTCAACCAGGTTTCTCAAAGCCCCATCCCACCTGGCCTTGAACACTTCCAGGGATGGGGATTCCACAAATTTATCAAATAGTATAACTTTATAAAAGGAACTCTCCTGCTACTTTAAAAACACTATTTATGCCAAGAGTTTTCAAATGCTGATGTATTCATACATACAAAATGACACACTATAAAATCATGGGTGTGCAACAGAAAATTAAAGATGAGATTACATCAAGAATTTGTAGTGGCACTAAGTAACAGGTCTAAGAACAAAACAACCAAATATATATACAGCATTCTGTTGCTACAGAAAGTTATTTGCCCAATCAGATGTTTCTATCTCTATCTCTTTCCCTTGGCTGGCAGCATTCTGAAGTGACAGATCAATATTTTCTTCTGCTATAGACGACAATTCCTTGTGACAGTAAAATCCATATTCAAGATATGATAACAAATATGGTTTCTTTGCCTAATTGGTTCTAATGCTACTTGTGCAAGTGTAATGTGCCTTTGTAATCATTATCTTTGTTATCTTTTAATGAGCAGAACTGAGAAACACATAGGAGGTTTAGTGAAAAGGCTGTTTTGTAGAACTATAATGTAACAGAGCATCTGAACTTGAAAATAATGCTCTTTGACACAGAAAGAGTCATCTGTCTAAGTCTGTCATAATCACTATTATTGCCTCCTTTTCATGTGTTCTAAGTGCCCAGCAGAAAGCACCTCTTCCACACACTGCAGTTTTTTATTCAATTGTTGCTTTTGCTCTGTGATCTGTTGTTTTGCTGCTTAAGTGGCAGCTTAATACATATTTCTTGACTAGCCTTTGTGTATGTTTGCCTACATGTTGTGTCATGTAGTGAAAGCAAAGTGAGCATCTACAAACTGATGGGTTGTTCTGCAAGTGGGTGGAATTCTCAACAGCCTCTCTTCCTATGTCCATAAAATTCCTCACCAAACCATGAGGATTGGAGAGGAAATGTGATGGAGAATGCAAGAATAAACAGGCAGGAAATTCAGAGGACAGTTCCATTATTAGTTTCTGCCTGTCTCTGAATACTGAATGAAGTGGTCAAATTTGCTCCTCTGATTGAAAGCTAGCCTAGAAAAAGACCCAACACACACAAGAAAATAGTTTTCTTTTGGATCAGTTAGTTATTTCATAGGAGTATTATCACTGGATCCACAAAAAAGACAGAGCTGGCATGCTTGTGTAAGAGTTAGAGATGGAACAGCCTTTTTGGAGCTAGAGTAATCCTACTACAGATTGATTGAGATGGCTGTAAAACCACAGAATTAGAGCAGACTTCACTTAGGCACAGTTCTGCTCTTTCTTTATAGTAAGCAGCAAAAGAACTAGGATATATTTTTTATTAAAATGTACTTAAGCATGCATTTCTGGCATATGAGCACTTTAATCAGGTTTCTCTGTAGAACTTACTGGTATTCTAGTTATGATTATAATGCTTCATATATTATTCCCCATTATAACATTCTTGAATGGGGACCACTGGAGACTAAGGAAAAGGTCCCCAAATAGAAGTCATCCTATGTGATGGGTAGACTGGCCTGATATTAGAACACATGATTTGACCCAGACAGACAGGTTTGCATTGTGATTTTACAAACTGCTTTCTTTTCCTATACCTTCGCTTTGACAACTGA
Source organism: Florisuga fusca (assembly GCA_038090715.1). Lineage (NCBI taxonomy): Eukaryota > Metazoa > Chordata > Aves > Apodiformes > Trochilidae > Florisuga > Florisuga fusca. The sequence continues at coordinate 1,181,592 of JAAWXA010000056.1, forward strand.
AAAGCAGAAATAATTATATAAGCCTCCTCTGAAAAAAGCATTCAAATTCTTAAGAACAAAGAGTGATTTGGGAGAAATGTGAATTAAAAGCAGTAATTAAGCCTTGCTGGGGTTAATGGAAGCAAGAAGACCTAGGGATAAACTGGAGCTGAATCTTTTTCCTGTGCACAACTTCATTGTGCTTATCACTAATGAAATCAGAAAGAAAAGAATAATAAAGGTAAATAAAGTGCTTAATCCCATACCCAACTTCAGGGACACAAGGAGTTCTACTGCCATCATTGGCACTGACTGCATGGTAAGGCTTGTCACATGTCACCAAGGGACTAATGATGAACTGATAATAAAAACCTGTCTTTGAAATGGGAAGAAAATTTGTTTGGGATGGCTCCAACGTGGTCAACAGCAGTCTGCCCCATATTATGTTCCTTAAAGTCTTAACCTTAAAATTTCTTCTTGTAAGTTCCCAGCTCCTATCACTGTCCACCACTGTGCAAAATTCCACTGAACATGTGGAAAAGTTGAATAACAAACAATAAAGCCTAACAGTACATAAAGAAATTTGGGGGAGTAATAAAGCTGCAGGGATTTCATGTAAATGGCATTATTAAAGTCTGCTTCCATCAGATGTGTTGGGCATCCATTAAATGCACGACTCTTTTCAGACAGCTATGACAATTCACATCAGACAAAAAAGAACATTCTGCAAAGGTTGAAGATTATGAAATAAAATTCTAGCAGATTTGATCTTCTGAGTGCTCTATTGTGTATTTTCTAAGATTAAACACAGTCTTTCTGATGAATCCTGACATGTTTATTTCTTCCTTCCCCAGCAAAACCACAAAAAACTCTCTGTAAGATTGTTACCATTTTTCTTCTAGTTTTTGAACATCTAGCTTTTGGGTGCACAATTCATCATTTGTGGTAGTAAAAATCATTGGTGGTAGTAAAAATAAGTAACTAGCTAACTAACTAGATATGTGTCCCCTCATCCCCAGCATCAACAGGGCTGCAAGCACTGGTTTATTTGAGAAAATGTTTATGGCTTTTATAAGACTCCTGTGGGTAAACTTTACAATGGTTGTTGAAAGGATCCCGAGAAAAATGTTACATTGCTACAACATTGTTTTGATGTTCCTCCGTTGCAGTGACTGGAATTTCAGGTGAATACTTACTGGCTGTGTCAGCAGAGTGTTTTATCACGGGTTAGGTTAATTGTTGGACTCAATGATCTTGAGAGTCTTTTGCAACCAGAACAATTCTGTGATTCTATGATCTAGAATCCTATAATTCTAGGGAATTAAAATATAAGCACATAACAGCTAATTTACTCTGCCCTCTACAATGACTGTATTCTCTAAGGAGAGCAGCACTATAAGAAAAAAAATCAAACATTTTGCCTCCAATTTATACACATAATACCACATATGCTGGAGTCCTTCAAGAGCTCCTCTGCTATGTTTGTAGCATTCTTCATAAGCTGCATTAAGTAAAGCAGTAAAGACTGCCAGTAAGCAGAGTAGATTGCTACAGAGCAGAATGTGTTGATCCAAAAGTATTTTATAATGGGATAAGGGAGATGATGACCCACGGAGAAGTGAGGTAGGAAAAGTGAGGTAGGGTTGGAAAGCAAAGTGTGATGTGGACTAGAGAGACCCTGAAAACAGTAACAGGGCTGAGGAGCTCCCCACCCCAAGAGTGTGTACACCAATAATGAAGTGACTGCAGGACATCAGTGTGGGCAAAGCTCTCATTTTCAGGGAAATCTCCATGACTGGGAGATTGGAGGTCTTCCTTATATATAACCTAAATCTACGAGCTTCCAATTTACAATTGCACAGATACACTCAATCCCATTAGGTCATGGATGAAAGTAGTAAATTGTTTTGGCTCCAGTGAAGACCACTGAGGGACTCAAGTCATTAATGGCTTCCACTGAGACATTGAGCCATTGACTGTAACATTTTGAATCCAGGCATCCACCGACTTTGTTATACACCTAAGTGCCCATCCGTCAAACCTTTATATATCCAATTTAATGTCAAGAATGTTTTCTGAGACTGTACCAAAGGCCTTACAGAAGTCTAGGCAGAAGACATGGGTACCTCCTCCTTTTTCTACTGCCACAGTCACAACATTGTAGAATTTGTAGATTAGCAGGTACAGTTTGCCCGTTGAGAAGGTCAAGGAAGATGAGATTGTCCCCCTGCAAGACAGACCTGGCAAGCTGAGTCCTGTGCTGGTGGCTGGACCAGACAATATCTAAAGGTCCCTTCCAACTTCAACTTTCCGTGATTCTTTAATGGCACCTTTTACTGAAAATCAGCTTATATAAACATCATTTTGTGTGGAAAAATATCTAAAGAAGCCATGAAAACTGCATAATTTCAACATAACAAGAGCAGCATTAGAAGACTGCTGATATGCTAGAGTTTTTGTAGACACTAGCGATTATGCAAAGATGATATTACAGGAACTTATGAAAAATGCAACACAAAGAGATCTTGGAAACATCAGTAAGGCAAAAAAATAATATAAAACCTCACCAATAAGAAACAAGAAAGCAAAAAAAGTAAATTTGCATTTATCTTGGAAAAATGCAAGTTTATAAACTTCAGGAACTTAAGGAAAATAATATTTTAAAAAGTAAGGAAAACAGTTTATTATTGTTTGAATATCTGGACTTGATTATAGATGAAAAATTAAATAATAATATCAGAGAATAATTTACAACCCCTGTGTGTTTTTGCTCTTAGATTCTTTAGACTCAGAAAACAAGGGGCTTAGCATCTGGAAAGAAGAGATTGTGCCAGAAAGATACGTTCTTGAAGGAAGTAGGGGAAAAGAAAGACAGGGTCCAGAAAGAAGGAGGCCCTGGTTGGAGGATGTATCCTGGAAGTGGGAGGAGGTCTAGAAGATGGAGGAGATGCATGGAATTAAGGCCCTGCAGATGCCTAGGAACCTTGGCCAGCACTGTCCATGATGAATGTGTGTGAACAGAGGTGCAGCTTGAACTAACATGACTTTTTGCCCAAGCATTATGGACTAGCAGTGACCTCCTTGCAGGGGAGGGAACTTAAGACCTTGTAAGCATGGAGCTGCAGAGGAAAGTTAGGTAATTAACTAGGGAAAGACTCCTACATCCTTTCCTCTTAAATAAATCTCAGTGTCCAGATATACTACTGGTTATCATTTACACTTGCCTGTCTATGACATGATACAGAGAGAGCACAGGAGAAACTGGGCCCTCATATATGTTGAAGGATTTGCAGGACAGATATAAAAATATATAGCTCTTTACTTAAGGCAAGAAAATCTGAGTCCCTGTTACTTTAAAATGTGGAAAATAACTCCCTAGTTTCAAATATTTATTTGTTTATTCAAATATCTATTAATTTATTTATCATTAGTATTGTTATTGTTGTTATTTTGTTGTTATTGATACTGTCACTAACATCATCATCGTCATGATCATTTAATTATTTAATTATTTGTTCTTATATTTACCTACAGAGAAACAAACAAGTCAAGCCATGGAAGCAAATTTTCTGACTTATTACAGGGTAAGTGGTCACTGATGTTAGGGAACACTAGAACTAAACAACCAAAATCATAAACTAATTTTGTACAATTTACTCTGTATAAAATTAATTTTTCCTTGAGTTTCATCAGTTACTCTAAACTTGTTTATGGTCAAGATTTTAAACCAATATTATAAGAGATATGAGCATATTTATGAAATTTAAAACCTCTGTAATAATCAATAAAGGAAGGACAAGATGCAAAGACCCCAAATATGCAATAGGACCTTTATGCATAGTCTTTTACTCCTGAAGACAAAAGTAATAGCTCTGTAATTTTCCAGAAGTGAGGTTATAAAATCAAAATATTGAGAACTGGTCTCAAATTTTTACCTACTTAAAACATCCACTGTAATGTTCCACTCTGCTCCCCAACAGGAATTCAGCCTAGTTCTAGAAGCTGCTTTTAACTGCAGCATATGAATTTGATCTCATGTAATCCTAATTCCTGCAGAAATCTTGAGATTTATTTTTGCATGATTTAAATCCAGAAAGTTCTCCATTTGTAGATGTGTTTTTGTCCTCTGTACATAGATGTAGACCTGGAAAGAAAGATTAAGTCCCTGGACTAGGATTCACCTTAATCATCTTCAGATATCGACAGTGCAGATACCCACATTTGAACTAACTGTCTGGGCTCCAAAAGAAGAAACCCAGAAACTGTAGGCTTGCAGTTAATTTGATTAATATTTGAGGTTTCCTTTAGTAATGAATCACAAACTATTTGTTTATGGCCATTAAAATAAAGGGAATGTAGAAAAGCAGGTTTATATCAAATATTTGCCTTGAGAATGTATCAATATTAGCTGTATACTGTAGAAAGATAAGATTCATAAGCAAATGGATCAACTTTAGTGCACAGTACTTAAGTGAGGATGACCTGGAGGTTCCCTGTATCAGTGTAAACAGCTGTGCAAGATACATCAGTGTGCTCAGACCTGTCCTAGCACTGGTTCCTCTGACTTTGTCATCCTTCTTTGTAAACTGTTATAGTGATATAACTCTATAATTGATTGGAGCTTTATAATTTTTGGTTTTTTCAGCTTGAGAATGAACACACATGAACTGACCTCACTGAATCCATTTTATGAATTTTTCTCTGTTCTCACCTCATTATCAGGTGTAAAGTAAGCTGAATAGATTGAGGTCCCAAAGCATTTCAACATAAAATATAATCATAGAGCCTTTTCGCTATTCTTCTGCCCTTCCTCCTCGTACAACTATTTTTCTGCTTAGAAAAAGAAAGAAGCACAGAACTATTGGGGATCTTGACAGAACTAGGTACAGAGACAAGGCAATATCCTTATTTTTGTTTGACAGTCCTGCTTTTCACACTTCTAAAGATTATTTCAGTCCTTTCAATTACAGCACTTCACCACTAGCATGTTGAGATGATATTCTACTGTAGAATAAAAGTTTTGGGGTTTTTTTCTGACTTACTACTTTGCACTGTAAGGACCCTTATCAAGTAAATTCAGCATGAAATTCCTGCTGTCGCACATGCTATTGAGCAGTTGACTACAGGAAAACAATGCTAGGACATTTTAGAATACCCTGTTGAAGAAACATTTATTTTTATTTATCTATGCCTATTATTTATCTCACTTCTTTTTACTTATCTTCAAGATTTATATGTAAATATTTGATATAATTATTGACATCTTTACTATGAGCATTGTAAATTGGTGAGTTCCTGGATGACTCCCCTGCAACAGCTTCTACAGTAAGTGATTTTAATCCACTTGATGTTTCATTTATTCCATAGAAAGTAAAACATTATGTAGTACATTTCAAATGCCCTGCAGAATGCCATGTGCTACATCCATACGTTTATCTTTTATATATTTTATAGACTGCTTTCTAGTAAAACAAGTATGTTTGCCTATCACAACTTCATTACTATTATGATTAAAAGCCTTCTTCTAAGTTCTAACCAGAGTTTATTAAATATAATAATGCTTTCTTGTCCCACAATTGCCCTTTATCTTAAATAGCTCTTTTGTCATTTTGATAATTCAGACCCAGATATATTGGTATTCAGTTCCAGACATAACTTCTAAGCAGAATGATTGTTTTTTCCCCTCTTTCATCAGGTTAAAAAAACTCCATTCGTTTACTCTTGACTAGTAAACCAGTCCCATTTTTCTTGTATTTTCAGATAAATTATTTTCAGCAGTTATACTATCATCAGGAAAACGACAGGTTTATTTGATGAGCCACATGAACAGCCATTAGTCATGGGGTTTGTTCCTTTGTGTATTGGATAACGATTTTAACATCACATTGTTTTCTTTGGGATTGAGGTCAAACTAAGCAGTTTTCAGTTTCTGCAAGATCTGTCTGTCCTACTTAAAAATATAAACTAGACTAATAGTCTTTGCAGTCAAGAAGTCTTCTGACTCCAGTTTAAGACTGATCTACTTATTTGTGTATTTATTTTAAAACACTGTTTCTTCAGGAAACTCCTCAAAATAAATATCATAAGTTTCTTGGTTTGAAAACACTGAATTTTAGTAAACACTAATTATAACTTCTTTTATAAAAATGTTATGCTTTCTGTTTTATTCACAGCATAATGCAAAGCAAAAACACATACTGAACATTCTCCTTGTTGTGCCTCCTTATCTATTGTATTTCCATTCAAATGTAACAGTAGATGCACGTGTTATTCTTAGCCACCCGCATTACATTTTCTATTTGAATTCATTATGTTCAAGTGGTTTTTTTTCCATGTCATATTGCATAATAAACTAGAACAGTAATTTTCACATCTTCTTTTAATCAAGACTTTTTTCCTGTAATGAAAGATTCTCTGTGTTTTTGAAACTATGGCTACTTGTGAGTTCCATAAAATGTCCTTGAAGAATTTACAATGTCCTTTAACACTTCCTTCTTTAAATTTACCACTTCATATAAAACACCTCTAATGCAAGGATAAATATATCACTTAATATTAAAAAAATAGTATCAGTGTGTTAATATTTACATAATCTGAAGCCAGAGAAAGACTTGCCAGTGCCTGTTGAAGTGCTATAATTGAAAATTAAATCCTTAGACTTCTCTAAGATCAAGGATGTCCAAAACTCCAGATGATTTTTTAGATGCAGACACCTTTTCTTCCTCCCCAGTATAGCCAGAGACGATATTGGGGACAAATCCCACTAGTCTGTTCCAGCAACAGGACTCTGTTTACCCTTTTTATTTCAGAGCCAGATCTCTAATTTGTCTTTGTTCCCAGTGGTTATCATTGCTTCTTCAAAATGGCCTCAACGATTTGCTGCTAAGACCTGTAACTGTTTGCTTTAAACCTGCTTTTTTGAACGTGGCATTTTATCTGTACTGCAAAACCTCTTGTAACAAGATTCCCTCTTTTGAGAAGGGCCATATCTCTGCAAATGAAGAAGGCCTTTCTAATGGTATGGCAGATGTCTGCAGAATGTAGTAAATGCACAATGAGGTTTCAGTGAAGTATAGGAGACTGCCAACAGAGTCAGAGGGAACAGAAAGAAAAGCGTCTTTTCTGCAGGAACAGCCAGGACTGTGCTCTTCTGGAAAAGCATGGGGTGCTAAAAGATTTCTCTGTGAATTGAAATATGAGCTGAATGTACATAATGTTACCCAGAAGGTAATCTGTTTCCATACCAACCAGTTATAAGAAAAATACTCTCTTGTTATGTGAAAATGACAGTTAGATAAATAATGAATAGAAGGGAAAAAAATCACTGTTCTTTACAGTCAGCCCAGTTCTCCACCCTGCAGAAGTACCTCCAAAATGGCAGCACAACCACTGTGTGTGAATTCATTGGTCAGAACCAGAAGAGGAGGGAGCCCATACGGGCATGTGATTCCCACATGCATTTCACCTCTGGCATTTTTCTTTCATCCAGTAATTTCATATTCAGACACTGAAACTAAAACGTTCTCATGAAAGGTGTCAATTTGACAAGTTGTGTTTTCTGATAGTTAACAGCTCATTTTATGGCTTTAAGACATTGCACATTCTTTTCTTTTTCCACATTCTTTTACATCCCTACTTACTGCCTGGGTGCACAATGGAAGACATCTGTGCTCCTCGTTATAGCAAGCCAGCTAACAGCAAGAATATACATCATTGCTTCGGTCTCTAGAGAAATTTCTAGATTAAAGATCATAAGTCAAGAAAAGCATTAGCTCTCAAATGAGGCATTGAGGCAGTGTGGGGAGAACTTGAAGGAGTAACACTGTAATTTCTCCATCTGGCGACAAACAGTCTTTCATTTGCTGTTCTTGTAAGGAACACAGTGATTAAATATGGCTAAGCACCCAGGTTATTTGTGATTTTTCTTAATTAAAAGAAAAGCAAATTGTTTTTATTTTTTTACCAGGGGAAAAAGATGTGTTTGTCAAACCTTGTGCACAGATGCAATTTCAGTTCAAATTTTGACTAAACCTCCTAATCAGAGAATAAAACCAAGCATAGCCTTGTTTAGGCTTTTCTTCAGAAATACAGACAGAAATACCTGCAATAAACTGCACCTCATAATAGTAGATTGTGGATTAATACTTTGGGATGAATTTTATTCATTTTGAGAGTACTTAAACTCTATCGCATTAGTATGTCCTTTAAATATAGTACAGACCTGATTGAGTCAGGTCCTAGAAAGAAAGAAAAGTTTCAGATCATATAATCACAGCCTTACAGAATAGTTCAAGATGGAAGGGACCTTTAGAGGTCACCTAGTCCCATCACCCTCCAAAGAGCAGGGACACCTTTCATTAGAACAGGTTCTTCGAGTCATAGAATCACGGAATGGTTTGGGTTGGAAGGGACCTTAAAGATCATTTAGTTCCAACCTCCCATGGCATGGAAAGTGACACCTTCCACCAGACCAGGTTGCTCAAAACCCCATTCAGCCTGGCCTTGAACACTTCCAGAGAGGGGACAGACACAAGTTCCCTATACTCTTCCCAGGATACTTATCCCTGCTTCCACTGATTGTGCATTTCCTTCTTGTCCTTTAGCTTGACCAGTAGGTCTTGACTCATCTGGTCCGGTCTCTTGCCATCCCTTCCTGATGGGAAGCATCCTTAAAAATCTGACAGCTCTGTTCTGCACACTTGCCCAGGGTTTCCCAGGGGGTCTTAATGACTAACTGTAAATCTTGCTGTCACTAATTAGCTTACTCTCTTTGGTGACCAACAGGTCCAGTGTTTAGGACCATTTGGGGGCTCTGTTAGTCTGCGTATTTGCAAAATCTCTCTCTCACTACAAGAACTCTTTTTTTTTTTTTTTTTTTTTTTAAAAAAAGCAGCTACATGCCATTTTCAAAAGAAAACATACTATGCTAGAATAAAATTTTGAGGTGAACCCCACACACCTCTCTACAGAAAAGTCTGAAGCAAAGAAAGTAACAGAAGTGCACTGAGTCGGATAATAGTGCACATCAGAAATAGCAGCATTTGTTGACAACTATGTCAGAGCATCACACTTGATAAAAGTAGTCTGTTTTGGTGTCAAATTCCAGTAAAATCATAGAATATTGTCTTGGTGCTTTCAAAGTATCAAACAGATACTTTGTTTGAAGTAAAAATGCATCTTCTGAAATATATTATGTATTTATCACCTTACATGATACATAACCAACAACAAAAGTACAACTAACTGATTTCAACACCAGGAATTTCTTCAATGATTATCTGCCAAATCTATCACAGGGAAGTGATAATCAGAAGTTTTTATCATTTCAGGAATGTTGGACGGTCTCCATGAAATGAGTTTAAGGATCATTTCCACTACCTATATTTCACCCATAAGCATGTTTTTTCCCAAGCATGAAGTCAGAGTGCACTTAGGACTCAATCTGCCCTTATCTATACCAGAATCTTTTGACATACTGTCATGGAAACACCTAAGAAACAATATAACCTGTGCCTAGCAGGTTCTATTGTTCCCCCACAGCATCTCCAAGCCTACAGCCAGCAGGAGAGGGGCTGTCCACACTCAGCAGTGGGAGGAAAATGGCTCAAACTACTGCCCCAGCAGTGTCCCTCCAGGACAAAGGCTCCTTTGAGAGCAGAATGGTGATTACACCCCTTATGTCAGCGCTTCAGACAATGTGTAAAGAACTTGCCAAGTCCAAGGCAGAAGTTGCCTGTATTGCTGTATATGAAACAGATGTCTTTGTAGTTGGAACCGGGAGAAGGAGAGGCTTTGTCAATTCCAGGAAAGATTTTCAGAAGGATTGTCTTAAATTCCATATTAAAGAAGAGGACAGAGATAAAAAACCCCAGACTATACAACCTGCAAACTGACTGACAGTGGATGTTGTGAAACTAGAAGATCTCAAAAAATCTGTGGAGAACTACTTCTGCTTTTGCTATGGTAAAGTCTCAAGCAAGTCAGCAGTGATACTTGGGACATATAAGAAGATTCAAAGACACCAGTCTGCCATGGTAGTGCAGGGCCTGCCCAAAGAACTTTTCTTTAAACATGCAGAAAACTATGTTTCAACCTTAAAATGAATTTTGGAAAACCAGTCAGGGATCCCATTTACCATCAAAAGGCCTTTCATAGACCCGAAGAAACACCTAGAAGCTTACATGCCAGATCCTTCACATTCAATTACACCTCCAGGTGGAGGTTGTCCTCCTATGTGAGGTTCTTGTAGGATCCAAATATTAAGTTACTTCGACCACAGAGTGGATTGTAACATTTGGCATAGTTGGCAGGATCCTGTGGACAAAGGGGTGCAGCTGCTGTGTGAATTCCAGCAGGGGAGGGAAGGCAGAACCCACCACACCTAGGAGCCTTATGGAAGTGAAGGGGTTTGGAAAGCAAGGGGGTTTTTTTGCCCGAACTTCCATAAGCCATACACCAAACTCAGTGGTCGTTCTAGGGTAAAGTGTAATGGTAAAGACCACTGAGGTTCTGTAGCTCTTGTTATTGCTGGGGGGGAGCAGAGTCCTAAAAGTCATGCAGCACTTTAATCCCTCCAGATCGATTACTGTGAGTGTCCCTACACTTGTGGGCAAGCATAAAGGAAGACAGGATTTTTAATCTGGCACCTTCTGCAATGTAAGCCCTCTGAAGTAATAGTGGACATCATGGATATCTATCTTCCCTTTCACTAGATAAAGTTTTCAAGAGGTTTGAGTCTAAACCCTCCTTGGGAAAAACAACGATCCCAGAAAACTGGTCTGGTTCCTCTGCCCTTGTGTAAAGAAGGATCCTGTTTCATGTTCTGTCAAAGTGTAAAAATTGTAGGGGTAAGACCAGTGTTAGTTTTCAATAGCTCACAGATAAAAGCATGGAACCCATCATGTGCATCTCCACAGAATCACAATGGGGTGCAAATGTTGGTAAAATGATAAAGGATTTTAATCCAGTAACCGAGTCATGGAAAAGTGAGCTATGCAGATGTTGAAGAGGTAATAAAAGATTGTCCCATCCCAGAAAAAAAACAAAACAAAACAAAACAAAACAAAAAAACCCCAAACCAACCAACCAAAAAAACCAAAAGCCAAAAAAACACCCCAAAACTCATCCTTAATTATCTTACCCCATGGATAGCACCTCCTTCACTGGAGAGAGTTGAGGCAAAACCCTCTCCAGAAAACCCCAGATCCATGTGGAAGCATTGGTGGGTGCTAACAAGCTCAGAAACAGCTTGCAAAATATAATGTGTAGCTTTCTGGTGTACCTTATTGCTGCCATTCTTATTTGTTTGTTTGGGTTTAGCACCAGGAATCTTTGGAAAGAGGTTTTAAGTCTATGGTCATAAAGAGCTAACCCTCCATTTTTAAGGTTGGCGTATGTTCTTGTTGCTTTCACATTCCTTGCTCATGATGCTGTGTTAACCCCTCAGGATTCCTGAGGCTGGGAGAGATGCTGGCCAGCTGGTCATTAAACTATGTTGGAATTCTTGATAACACCAGGGTGCAAAAGCTCCCAGCTGTGTGTCATTTCCCCCAGTCATTGTTTGTCTTTATGCTAACTTCATTTGCTTGTTTCTTCTGCAGGGAAAGAATTGTTCCTATAATTGGTAATCTGACACTGTCCTTTTGCCACTTGGGAAGGTCCTTTTTCTAGTTTGTTCCACTTTGTCATTCTCTGTAGTCGTTTTTGTTGCTGTTTTGTGTATGGTTTTTTTTTGGTTTGGTTTGGTTTGGGTTTTTTGTTTTTTTTGTTTGTTTGTTTTTTGGTTTTTTTTGGTTGGTTGGTTTGGTTTTTTGTGGTTTGGTTTGTTTTGTTTTGTTTTGGGTTTTTTTTTCCTAAAAAAAAGGGGGGGAATGTGGACCAATTCAGACTTTTGTAATCTGTGTATGCTGATCCTTATCAAAAAGGTTCACTCTGCATGCTATCAGAGTGTCTATAATGATTAAATAATGACTAAATGAACTGAATGACTTGAATAATAACTTTGCTCTTGCAGGATCTGAATATTAAGTTACATTGACCACAGGGTGGATCAGAACACAAGGGGTTGGACTGGGTGATCTTCAGGTAGTCTGTGATTGTGTGAAGAAGCTTCAATAACTCCTTTATACAAGGAAGCGAACGCACACACAGACATAAACACTTTCCTCCATTGACAGCACAGCTTTGCCAAATTCTTTGAATAATCAGTCGAGACAATAATGAAAGCCAGAAAGTATTTAGGTAAGAAAGGTATATAATTACTACAGAAGTAAATCTCAGGAATTGAATCTGAAACCCACAGGAGATGTGCTGTGAGGATCAAATTTTATTCAGAAAGCTATTAATAAAAGGCATATTGTAGATGAAGTCATATCAGGACCCCAGTGTCTTCCCTGCTGTACTGGGTTTGTGCGGTGAAATTTTGATACCAGAGAAACTACAAGGGTGGCTTCTGTGAGAAGATGCCAGAAGCTTCCCCCACCTCTGATAAAGCCAATTCCAGGCAGCTTCAACATGGACCTGCTGCTGGCCAAGGCTGAGCCCACCAGCAACAGTGCTGACAGCTCTTATAGTGTATCTAAGAAGGGGAAAAAAACCTTTCCAATGCCACCTGAAGCTGGAAGATTGTAGTGAGAGTATGTGAAAGAAACAACTCTGCAGACACCAAGGTCAGTAAAGCAGGCTCCTGGCAACACCTGTGGACCCATGGAGAGAGGAGCCTACACTGGAGCAAATTTTCTGGCAGGATTTGTCACATAGTGGGAGACCCATTCTGGAACAGTCTCCCATGTTAGGGATCTCTAATAGCAGGGTAAGAATTTGAGGAGTCCTCCCCCTGAGAAAGAAGGGGCAGCAAAGGTAACATGTGACGAAGTGACTGCAACCCTACACCACAGAGGGGGTGTAGGTGGAGAATACGGGAGTAAAGTTGAGCCTGGGAAGAAGGGATGGATGGGGGGAAGGTGTTTTAAAGGTTTTGTTTTGTTTTTCATTATTCTATTATGATTTTTATTGATAATAAATAAAATTAATTTCTTCAGGTTAGTCTGTTTTGCCCCTGATGGTAAATCCTGAGTGACCTCCCTGCCCTTATCTTGACCCACAAGCCTCTTGTTTTATTTTGTCTCCCGTGTACAGATGAGGAGGAGAGTGGTAGAGATGCTTTGGTGGGCCCCTGGTGTCTAGCCAGGATCGACTCATCACACCTGACTATGTCTACACCTCCCAGAAGTCAGTAAGAGGAGTCTGGGCTTGTACTGAGCCACTGGGCTGGGCTCTGAATATGAGATGAACACGTGAGCATGTCTGTGTATGAATATAGAGGACAGTAAGGATTGGCCCTTGCCTTAACTGACACCAACAGACATAGCCTAGGGCTGACTTCTTGAAAGTGGGATTTGGGAATGAAGTGGGGTGGAAAGAGAGAAGAGAGCTGAGGAGTGCTGAAAGTAAGGAGATAAACTTTGATGCTGTCAGAAAGGTTACAGAGGTCTCCATGACTCCTGGAGGATTCAATTCTTTCCAGATGTAGAGCATCTGATATATTGCTCAAGGCTGTAGAGACACCAGTCAGACCAGGAAGGTTTCTGTTAGCACAGTGTGATATAATTCTTGTCAGACTGACATCCATTCTCACTTGCTTCCCCCTTCTCTCAGCTGAGAACGAGATTTCAGCAGCAAGCAGAAAACTTAGAGGAAAAATAGATAAGGAAAGGAATATAAAGCTTTCACAAATTCATTCTGTGCGGATGTTAGGATCTTAAGGGTATTCGCAGAGGTACACATACTCACAAAACTTCCAGCTGAAAGATAGATGACACCTAGTCTATAATCACTGGTCTCTAAACAGGCATCCATTGATTTTAATCTTGTTTAATCATGTTCTAGTTACCCAAGGAAAGAAATCAAAAATACAATTAAAAAATAGCCATATTCCCTAAGAGATGAAATCAACAACTCTACTGTCTTAGGCTAGAGAACGGGAGTTCAAAGAAATTTAAAGGAAAGGTAATGAAAGCTGTTGTGTTTCACAATGTGGTAAATTAACAGACATAAGTAGCTGCAGAGAAAGTAGATTTTAAAGGCAAAATATGGAGAAAACCTTGAAACAGGATTAAGAAAAGATATTCCAGAGAGATTCAAGCTCTCATGAAATCCATTTGCTCATAAAAAGTTATGATGCTGTATTTATTTTTGGAGTGTGATCATGAATTGCTTTGTAAGGCTGAAGTTGTTGTTTACACTCCAACCACAGAGGTTCCAGTCAAAAAGTGGTCTCAGTACTTTGGAGGGGGAACACTATGGACCAGGAAGACTGTGCAGTTCAGAACCAGTAACCAGTCTTAGCTTTGAGCCCCAGCTCCTGACATGTGCCAAACAGCAGATCTGAATCATGTCCCCAAGTATTTGTGGTTCAATATTTTCTTGTTATTGTTTGTTTTGATTTTTGTGTGGTTTTTTTGTTTGGTTGGTTGGGGTTTTTTTTGTTCAGTTATTTTTTGTTTGTTTTGGTTTGGGTTTTTTGGTGGTTTTTTTATTTGTTTTGCAATCTTTGTTCATTTGTTTTGTTTTGTTTGTTCTTTTCTATTTATTTCTTTATTTGACTAAATGGCAGAAGAGTTCTCAGACTGCACAGGAAGTACACTTGTTCTGTGGCAAGCAGTCACTTTCAGAAAGAGGAAGGGCTTCACTTACTATCCTTGCTTTGGGTGAAGTTAAACTTAACCCGCAATTGCTTGTAACATGCCCCAAGATTCCCTGATGAAAGCCATAATGAGAATGTAAAGCACTGGCCTTGTGACAGCAGAGTGTTCTCTGGAAGAAAGACTAACAATAAGATCATTGGGTTAAACTCTTCAAACTCAGAGGAATTTTCACTTGTTCCTCACAGCATCTCTTTCCTAAAAGCGTTCCTGGGTATCAGCTCTAATCCTGATGCTAAGCAGCACTGACTTCAGATGAACACCAGTGCATTTAACATCTCCTCCTTTTGCTCCTGGGCTGGAGGGATGGTATTGTAATGAACCTATTTACTGAGAAATTACCCTGTTATCACTATGTCTGTCCATTCCTGTGGCACTGTCCACTGACATTTCAGAAAAGAATGTCAGGTTGTTAATGCTGCTCTCTTCTCCTGAAGCCAGTTAGTCAGCTCTTGCATAGTTTCCTAATACACATGGGCTTGGCCTTAAAAATACCAGGAATTCACTGAAGATTCCTCACTGTTTCTCTGAATAGTTCAACTGTCAATATTTTTAGGACAGGCCTGCTGACCTTTTACTGCTTTCAGCCATTTAGCATATGCCCTGTTGTAAATAATTGTAAATAATCTTCTGGAAAATTCCTCTCCAGACAACTGACAAAGACTTTGAACAACAGATCTATATGTCCCAGTCTTATCTAGAATGACTGTGCCAGGTGCATACACTTCAACTACACCCTGGATTAAACACTGTGTAATGTAACTCTAGGCCCAAAGAAGGCACCTTCTAGCATAAGGCTTGGAGTCTTGATTCAACCAGAAACAGAAAACCCTGTGCTGACAGAAGCTATTCTTTGTGTTGACCATGGATTACTGTGGAAGGGAAATGTGCCTTTAAAAGACACTGAATATGGATGCAAGTTTATAGAATATGAAGCCATGGCATTTCTCTAGTCAAGTAAATGATGCTGAGCACAGAGCATTTTCTTCCACAGACCACCGAATAACAGAAGGTCTACTACCACCTACAGTTCATAAAAGTATTGTTATGGCCATAGAGAAGTTCATCAAGAGAAAAAAAAAAAAAAAAAAAAAAGGAGAAAATGTTTTTAGCCTAAAAGCAAACTTATTACACAGTGTATTTTTGGAACATTTAATCTAGCAAATCCAGCAAAAGCTATGGTACATACCCATGAAGTCAGAATTTGGGTGTTCTAGGTGAGTGTGACTCCAGGGAGTCTTGTGTTTGAAATAAGAGACTTTGTCTTGTTAGAGTGACCAGAGAAACGCCCTTCTCTTTGCCTCTCTCAGATGAGAGACAGCTGCTTGGGTACCTTCAGAGATCTGCTGTGTCTCATCTGAGAAATTTATCAACTTGCTTTGATAGTTTGCTGATCCCATATTATTCCCAGATCCCTGTAATTATGTTTGTGCTTGCTTGGAAGATATGGATTTTCTGAGACTAAACACCTCAGTGACCTAAGCAGAAATCGTGTCAGTGAAGGATGATAATCATCCACCAATAAAATAAACATCCAATCCTTCCATCTAATCCCTCTCCTTCTTTCCATTTTCCCTCTCAAGTAAGCAGCCCAGTCACTCACAGAGCACAACAATAGAAGGAATGGAAGACACAGGAATTACAAGTGAATTTCTGGGGGGGGGGATGTTCACCTGACTTAGATGTGGCACAAGCACTTGCAACTTGTGTAATGGGCATTCAATTTGATTTGTAATTGTACAAATAGCTGCCATTTTACCACAAAAATTGTCAGGGAAAAGACCTGCCTCAATCCTGGCTGTTTCTCTTGTCACTGCTGAAAGTGAAATTACTGTTTTCTTTGCCTCAAGAGTTGTCAGGAGGCAGGTAGAATTGTCTAACATCCTCAGACAGGAGAAGTAATACTGTCTGCTGCAGACATCCAGTTGCCTTTATATATGTAAATTCTATGTTAAAGTTGTCCTGTCAAATGTTGTTACTTTGTCAAACAGTCAATTCTATGAAGACTAGAAGAGACTAGACTAGTTCATTCAGAAGGCACCTACATTTTCTGAGGCCAAGGTCTGCTGTTCTCCTTTCTGAGCTTCACCAGATCTCTTTTCATGACACCTGTCAAACACTGGCAGTGACCCACCTTTTTCTTCAGGATTAGGTTTTGACTTTGTGGTATTTCCTTTCCTCTGTGAGTACATGTGGAGGGATGAAAAAGCACAAGATGTCACAAGTTCAGTTTCAGAAAAAAATATACGATCACTGCTTGATATTTTAACATTGTTTAATCTGAATCCTACCGGCACGTTTATGCTTGCCATGTAGCACTAGGACAATGAGGAAGAGTGCACAGACACGACAATATCCCAAATAATTTTTTCTTACTACATATAAGAACTTTCATGTGTCTGTTCTGCAAACGTTGTAATCTGCATAGGAGGTAGTGACACACTCCAGAAGGCTTCCAGAGCCTTTAATAGACGAGTTCTTTATCCTTAGTGCCAAAGAGCAGTAAAGTGAGCTGCTCTACAGGGGAAAGGGAGACACTGGTGGGTGCTGACAGCCAGCCTGGCAGGGCAGCATCCTTGCAGACAAGGGGTACAGCCCCACAGGATTCAAAGCAGAAGAGCAGAGCAGATCTGGTGACAGTGGTCAGGGACAGCATAGAGTGGTGATCACCACATGAATCTTAATGATGAGTCAGGTCTGAGTTCAAGCCAGCAAGTCAAGATCTGCAGGATGTGAGGACTGGCATAGACATACCTGCAGTGTAAGCTCAGGCAAAGACAAAGGGCAAGGACTGAAGCTCAAATGCAGGTTCTGAAGAGGGCAGAGGGTGCAAGCAGGGGTGAAAGCCCTCAATAAGGTTTTCCATAGGGCTTTCTCACAGCTTGGCTGTTTTCACCAAAGGTTTCTCTAGGTTTACACAATAATATCATTTGAAGGCTGACCCTGAACACAAGTAGCTAAATCCCTAAGCTGGAAGGAAGGAGAAAGAGTTTGTGGAGGACATTACAAATGAAGATGTTTTCAGTCTGGGCAGAGCAGTCAGAGCCCACTGGTTCAATCAGGGACCTGACATTCAGTGTTCCACCTCTGACCTCTGAAAACCAGTGTTAACACTATCTTCAATTTATTAGACCATGAACCTTCTTTACAGCATTAAAAAAAGGCTCTAAGGCAAGTTATATCTTAACATAGCCATTGGGGGTTGAGACACCTGCAGTGGCTGGCAGATATGACAGGAGGGCTTGCAGAAAGCCTGCAGCAGGAAGCCAAGCATGGTGCAATAAGATATTTAAAGTAATGCAAGAGACTTATGTTTAGGCAGCTGAATCAAGCAGTTTATCAGGATCATCAGGACTATTTTACTTTTGTTTAATTAGGTGATAACTTTTGCCTGTATGAGGATATGTCAGCAGATTGGCATGCATAAGGCTCCCTGTGAAGTGGAAGGGAATGTCTTTTGAAAATGTGCTGTTAAGAAAGCTGTTAGGAATAATTGTAAATGGTAATGTCTCTGACACTTATATGACCCATTAGCTTGTCTGGCAGAATTAAACCCTAATTTCAAATTGTGCATATGCTATTAAAAGAGCACTTTTTCATAGTTCCTGGACTCAATGTCTCATACTGAAAAAGAATAATAAAATGGTAAGCTACAACTGGGGACATACATAGGGATTGTGGGTTTTGAGATAAAGAACTATCATCAATGGTATTGTTGCCCTTAATTATTACTACAGCCCTGCTGATATTAAAACCTAGAACCCCAGTGACAAAATATATTACCTTATTCAATAACTGAGTCTGACAGATTATCAGAAGAAATAAATAGTAATGAAGATCTCTAATGGAAATTCATCCAACTGAGTGTGAAACTAGGTTCCAGTGAATGCTAGAATGATGAACGTAAAGTTGTTTTGTTTGAAGGAGGCTCTGAGATGCCAATTTGCAAAGGAAAAAAATGTCCTGTTCCTCCACACTGCAACAGATTTACAGAATCAAATAATTCTGTAAATATCATCCTCCGCCTTCTCTTTTTTCACACACGTTTACACATGAGCAATGAGCAAGGAAGTCTGAATATTTTCATGGAGGAAATTTAACCACAGTCACCACTTCCTTTAACTTGTACAGCAGTTTGGCAGGTGTATGTCTCATTAAGTCTCTCTGAAACTAGAATCAGCACACGGGGGAACAACTCTTCTTTCTTATTATATACTTATAGCCACAGTCAGTTCCTCTGCAGGCTGGGGTTTGTGTGTTTGTTACATCTTGAAAACACTAATGTAAACAGCTATGAAGTTTTTGCTTACACTTGAACCACTGTATAAATAGAAATTATGGTGACATTTGAGTCAGTAAGAGACAACATTTTTTATCTTAGTGGACCAACTTGTGAAACTGACTGTTGGCATAAGAAACTGAAAAATGCTGGAAAGATGATGTAAATATTTGTTGCCTTTTCCTTCCTCTCCTGTCACTGTCCCTGCCTTTCCCATCACACATACAATCATTATCACAGTCCATTAAAAAGATGGATTTTTAGACAAATGAGAGCATATAAACCAGACAAAGACTGAATTAATGCCTCAGAAACCAAAATGTTTTAATACGGCAGGAATTTGGACTACTGAAATAAGTAATTTAATACAAAAAAGTTAGAAAACCATCTACACAGTTATCAACTATCCTCTGACATTTGGTAATGTTGGAGGTTATGTATGTTTTAGATTCTGATCAAAATATAGACCAGTACAAAGAGGGGGCAGAGCAGAGTGAAGAATGAGTGTTAAAGACTTGGTCTAGTGACATGGTATCACAGTTGCCAAAAATAATGCTTCTTGAGTGACTCGTTAATAGAAAAGTAGTCAGAAAATTCACTCCAACTGCTTAAATTATTCCTCATTTATTTAAGGGCACTGCCGTTCACACAGACAACACTGGTAGCACGTCCATTGAATTTTCTTTTCTGGAGTTAATGAACTCAGAAACAAATAAAACTTCTGCTTTAATGTTTTAAACAAGTTGACAAGTTAAATACTATTTAAGTACCTATAATCACACATTTTCTGATCAGGCAGTGAAGGTGGCTTAAGAAGTTACTACTCCTTAGCTACTTTTTATTGTCTCCATGCTATGCATTATTATAGGAGTAGCAGAGCTGGCACGTTATGACAGGGATATCTACATTAGCTACTTCATTTCATGGAATGGTTTATACATTCTAAGTAAAAGCATCTCTGAAAACCTGGCTGCTAAGTACCATTTCTCCATCTGACCACTAAACTCTTGCCTTCGCAGTTGCAGAAAAAACATCTATTGGACACCCAAAACTTTAAACTTAAGATGATGTTGTTTTGTGTTCTTCCTAGCAAAATTCGTAATAGGTGGTCTTGTTAAAAAATCCCTCTGCCTCTCTCCTGCTCTTACATGAGTGTTCCAGCAGTGCTATATACTCGTTAAATACAAAAAGTGACACTTGTCTGGGAGAGAAGAATCCCTCTGGTTCCTGTACTCTGGGGAATATGTATGCTGTTTATTAGACCTCCAGGGGAAGACAGTACAAGAGACACCATCTCTCAGGGAAGAGAGAGAGGAGTAAATGAGTCAGGGAAGTAGTCCTTGCACAGGCTCTCACAGAAAGCTTCTGTTGCAGCCCAAGCTTGCTTAGCCTCATCTCTGTTGAGGACACCAGCCAATGATTCAAACTGCCTGCAGTCCAGAAGTCTGTCACCTTTTTCATGAAGATGAGGAAAACAAAGGGATAATACAGGTGCCAGTGCTGGGGCACAAACTGCAGTGATGGGATCTGGCTGATGCTTTTTTAGCTCATCCAGATCTCTTAATCCTCTCTGGCATTCCCTCTCAACAGAAGTGTGATGGTGGCCAGCAGGATATAATTCTTCATGATTTTCTCTGAGAAACCTTTCCACGGGTCAGCCTTGGCACATATAAAACTGTCTCTCCAGGAAGACAACCACTGATATATTTGGATAGTTAGCAAACGTGCTGTCTGAAGCTCTTGTCACTGATAGCAATGGAACAATGCTGGTGCAGAGCTGCTCAAATTATCTCAGCTTCAAGTTGATTTTTCCGTGCTATCCACTTTGCTGTGGTTTTTTTTTTTTAATTTCTCAGGAGGCTTTTCAAATGTCACATCATCCCTAGTCTTTAGCACAATAGCCTTTATGTTAAAACCAGCTACAAAAATCAGGAAGGAGTGCTGGGGAATGCAGGCTGTGCAGATTTCACAAGGGTGCAATGCACCCTGAGAAGCAGTCAAACTTGTTACAACAGGGAGAGACTACTATTTACATTTAAGAATGGAGGCAAACTACATGGCAAAAATGTCTTAAAAGGAAAAAAAATAAGGTTTGCATCTCTGCTGGCTGTTTAAATCAAAATACCCTGTGTATGACATTCTGCCATTACTTCTTATTCTTACTACATCAGATGTCTCAGATTAACTAGATCAGCACATCCTAACAAACTAATTATTAAGTCTAGATGCAGTAAAGAAATAAAGGTTACAGAATACAGGACCTGCACATCCTAGGTGGCTTTTGGTATCTGGACCTGCCTGAAGTGTCAGCCTGTGGGGAGATTTTAGGGCCCTCAAAATGACAACCCACAGTCCGACTCTTTAGAGACAGAAAAATGAGCAAGACTAGGGGAAACACTGATGAATTATTTTAAATTTTTATTTTCCTCTCCCAAAGTCATGTAACTCATTCAGTCCAAAACTGATATCCCAAACTGAAGCAAGTCTAGCACCGGATTCTCCTCCTGAGGGAATAATCCTCACAGACTGAAACAAAACTATTTAGTGACCTGATTTCTATGCTATTGTGGATAAATAGGTAATTTTCTGTAAGGCCACTGATCCTGTGGAAAGCTAGAAGACCCATTCCTTTAGAGTTCTCTGCTGAACATCTTTTAAAAACCACAGAACAGTGGGATATTTATTTTTGCCTGTGGACTGTAACGCAGTTTTGTATTCCTGATCAGTGGGTAGTTCATAGCGTGAGTGTTCTGTGGAAAAAGAATAAAACCAAGAATTACTCTCCGAGTCCTTGGTTTGCATCACTGATGTTTAAATGTGAAACTACTATAGCATTACTTCAATGCCCAAGTTCCAGTCACTGTTAGTGAGGACAGCACTTCATCCATGGGGAATTATGCCATTGATTTACATGAGAGTTTTCCCAAGTTTTACACTGAGCTGGATATTTTCCACCCCGTAAATACATTTATGTCTTTTTCTTCAAAGTGAGAATTTAATCCAAAAGCAAAAAAATAAACCTATTTTCCATGATACTTTATTTTCAGAAAAATTATCTTCCTGTGTCTATTCAAATAACCACAGAATAAGAGATTGTCTGCCAGAATATAAAATCGCATAAGCTGTTATGTCTGGGTTGGGACTTTTTTCCTATTTGCTAACTACTGAAAAAATAAAAAACAAGACCTCAACATGAACTGGGACAAGTAACTCTGCTTATTTTCAATACACATTTATTCAATTGTTGTGGGCTCTGGGGTATTTTTCTTTTTATTGATGAGTATATGTCCCAAGAATATGGGTTGATTTGATAGGATATTCTTGGATACATCTGGGGTCTAAAATATATTCATGAAAAGATGTCTGTCTTCACTAGTAAGAACTATTTCACCTAACTTCTGTGTATAAACACATTGTATAAACACATTCTAAGTAGATATAACATTGACATTCCTAGAGGGGTTCCAGTTCTTCTAACTTAGGCAGATTCACACTTCAATGAAGTGGTTTAATACTGAATATTGAAATTCCACAGTTCCTTACAGTTAACAAGGCAGGCTGCAAAGATATATGTGAATCAGCTGGTGGTAAAATAATTACTCTCTTGTTCATTTAAAAATATATTTTCCCCTAATGTAGTGCCTTCAGCTTCTATCATGAATAAATTATCACATGCCAGAGTGCAATCATCATCTTATTCCTGTTCTTTTTATTCCTAATTGGTCATTAATACAGAAACAACTTTGATATGGAACAATTTTAGGTATGTTAATTGTAAGAGCAGAAGAGATGTTAAAAATTATGAGATGCTGCTGATTTCCTACCAAGGTTTCTGAAACTCTCACAATGCTCTCCCCCAAATCTCGGAGGTGATAAAGTGTTGTGTGACATCACCTCCTTCTATGATCAACAGAACTTCAGGTAGGAAGTATTTCACATGGTTGGGGTCTTACACTCCAAGTGTAAGCAAAAGAAAATATCCCCACATGTGTACCTTGTCTTCTGGTCATACCTAGGACATGAGCAACAAAAGATTCCTGAGCACTTTTCAGAACAAGAGATGCATTGCAGTTATTTTCCAAATGATCTGAATAATGCAGAGGTTGAATAAAATAAATAGTGGTCACACCAGCATTTTGTCTCAGACTGTTTATATCAAATATTACACATAAAACATAGAGCTCCTGGAACCTGTCCAGAGGAGAGCCACTAAAATGATCAGAGGGCTGGAGCACCTCCCCTGTGAAGACAGGTTAAAGAAATTGGGGTTGTACAGCCTGAAGAAGAGGCGGCTCTGAGATGACCTAATAGCAACCTTCCAATATCTGAAGGGGGCCAACAAGAAAGGTGGGGTAGGGCTTTTTACATGGGTGTGTAGCGAGAGGACAAGGGGAAATGGTTTAAAACTTGAAAAGGGGAGATTTAGGTCATATATTAGGAGGGAATTTTTAATTTGAGGGTGTTGTGACACCAGAACAGGTTGCCCAAGGAAGCTGTGGCTCACCCCTCCCTGGAAGTGTTCAAGGCCAGGTTGGATGGGGCCTTAAGCAACCTGGTCTAGTGGGGAGTGTCCCTGCCCATGCAGGGGGGTTGGAATTAGATGATCTTTAAGGTCCCTTCCAACCCAAACCATTCCATGATTCCATTAAATACTGTAATGGATGTTTCCACAAACTCCATATACTTTCCACATCTGAAAAAAATTATCCCTGGTGGTAGGAGGGCTTTTCAGCTCATTTTCCCTTAGAGAATCATCACAGAAGTATAGGTTATAGAACGATTATTATACAGAAGGAAAACTGGGATCCAGTTTTTCTTTGCTGATTGGTCTCAACATTACCATCGGATAATAGCTGTAGAAAACTTAAAGTGACAGTTTAATAACTAGTCTGATATTAATCCACAAAGAGGAGGTTGGAAAGTCTAGGAGAAGAAGAACATCATCTGTTTCATTAAAATAGTGCAATACTAACCTTCCTCTACCCCAAAAAGAAAACAAAAGGAAAAAAAAACTAAACAAGAACAAGAACAAACAACAAAAAACACAACCAAAATCAACAAAAAACATCAAGAGAAGTCAGTATCAGTTTGAAGTCTATTTTCCATAAGAACTGTTATATCTACATTCTAGCATTCAGCCCCTTCAGCCAGATTTTTCTTTATTATTTTCTTCATACAGAAAAAAAAAAACCCAAAACAAAAGAACCAAACAAACCTCTTTAGATAAGTGTGAAGTATTGGTAAGGCGACATGATTCAGGTAAGTCCCCTGGGTTTTGTTTCAGCAGTTATTGACAGAAGCCTGTGTCTTCTTTACACATATTTAGAACTTTCCTCTGTGTCTTTTTCTGATTTTAGTTTCTCTGCATCCTGAACAAAAGGTAGATGAAGACAAAACACAAGTTCTTAGCTTTCTTTTTCCAAAGACAAAGTAATTGCTTTCTCTCAACAGCCTTCCCTTATGCCACTCAGATTTATTTTCTTGTCTGAGATTCATTCACAATGCATTTATATTACTTTAGATCCAAATTTTGATATGGAGTAAAGCAAGTTTTCATTTTTGCTTATAGCTTCATGAATGAGGTAAAAAATTCACTAGGCCTCCTGGAATACACATCTTCCAACATATGCATCAACAACTTCTTTTTGCCAAAGAATAAGGGGACTTGACTTTTTCATCACTTCCTAAAAAAGTGACATGACCAAATTAATTTCAAAAGGAAAATGCATGTGTAAACTATTACACGGCATTTATTATAATTTTAATCTCCTTTGGTAAAAGAAAAAGGGTTCACAATTGCAGAAATGTGATAACATTTGTGACAAAAATATTAGTAACATTTTTGAAAACTTAATTTCAAAAACCTGTGGTGCAAAAAATACAGTTATCTAATTAGGGTCATGATGACTTCTCTTTGGACTATTCTGACATTATTTATCACCAAACAAGTTACAAGGAAGTACTGTTTAGACAAAACTGCCAAAAGAAATATTCAACAGTCTGCTCTATATTTCTGAAAGAAAAGGCATGGGGGAGAGGGGAATCCATGGTTTAGAGTTGTTTTATAATAATTAAATCAACAAACCAGTTCTCCGATTCTCATCACTTGAGGTGTAATAACAAATAAGCAGTTGAAATATTATATCCTTTCCTATTGCTTAAAATAAATATTTTCACCTAAAATTTACAGCTTTTTCATGTCTGCAAGCATTATTTAAACTGATAGCTCTATGTGACTTTCAAGCAACTCACTAGCCAATGTAATCGTGCTATGAAAATTCATGGCTGATACCAGCTAAGTCCTGCACACCCCTTAATAGTCCCTGTTGCTACTGCTGTTGGGGACTAGGAAAATTACTCAATTTCTTTATGATCTCAGTTTCCAGTCTGTCACTGGAGACGGGAGCACCTTGTAATCCCTTTCTGCAACACACCTACTCTCGTTTTTTTCACAGTTACAGGAACAACTGACCTACAAATTGCTGGAAGCTGAGTTATCCTCCAAACTGAGTCACTTTATTTTTTGTGTGATAACACCTTTTTTATTGGAGTTTTTGTTTGGGGCCACTGTCAGCAACAGGATAAAGATACTCTCATCTTCTTATAACCCCAAATCACTGCCAAGAGCAACGCAGTTTGGATTAGACTCCTGGTTTAAAGACTTTTTAGGGACAGAAATGTGAAGAAAATAATAGGAGTCTTCTATTTGCATTGCTAATGACAACCATTATATAACTACATATAATTATTATTCATTATCACTTTCTCCACAGAGGTACACAAAGGACAGAATTACCCTAGACTTATTTTGGATTTATTGAGAGCAAAATTGTATCTTTATTTCAATGATTTGGTTTGTAGACATCTTTAAGTTTTCGTACTGCTTAAACATATAAAAAAGACTAGCTGTTTATTTATTAATTTGTTTATTTTAAATATTATTTTGTTTTCATCTTTCTTGTACATGGAGAACACTGCTATGTCAAACAATACTTTAGGCCATATTTAATACTAGGAACAATTAATCACACAAAATAGTATTACCTTGAGAGGCAAGCAACTCTGGTAAAAGGTTTTTTGCCATTTATCCTGTAACACAGAGAAAGCATGGGTCATCAGTGATAATAACTTGGGCTGCTGCAAAAACCACAGATTATCAAGATGAGAGTGTTTCCCCCAGTAAGTGGTAAGTGATTAGTATTTTTCTGGCCCTTTGTCAACTTCAATTATGTTTTTCAAAAATTCTGTTTAGAAAGCAACGTTTGAAATGCTGCATTTAGGGAGCTAAGTGTTAATCAGGTATTTAAATCTAATATAAACAGACATCTGTATATCAAACAGCCTTAGTGTTGCAATTATCTATTTTAGAAATATTCAGATTTTAGTAGTCTTCTACAATAGAAATTAATTCTTCTAATAAAGTCCCCAGCAAAAGATGCCATTATGCTGTATGTGCTGTAAATAGCTAGAATAAACCATTATTATTTACCAGTATGTATTTGAGGAAAAGCTTTTCAAAGCCACTTAGGGGCCGAGTATGCCCAATTCTCATTAATTTTATAGGTGATTTGGTATCTAAATCCCTTTGGAAAGGCAGATAGCTCATTTTCTTAAAGTCCAACAGGCATCCATATCCGGATATTTCCTCCTGGGACCATAACTTGTATGTGCCTTAGACACTTTAGGAATTATTTTTCCCATTAACTTTTGATGCAAAGTCAGGACTTGGAACTCATGCAATATGCATATGAAGCTAAAATGGAAACTTTGATCTAAGAAGTCGTGTGCTATGACCAAAGATAGAAGGTAAGCAAATAAAAGACAGGAAAGGATTTTCCTTTCAAGAATGTATTTTACTTCTGGGCAGAGAGTCCTCTGTTACAAGGCAAAATGGCCACTGGCCATTAATCCAAAAGCCATAAAATTACTAGTAAAGCCCAACTTTATTAACTCGTCTGTCTTTCTCAGAACTCCACACTAAATCCATGAATTCTCATAAATTTCCAACAAAGATGTTAAGAGATTGGGGTTTTTTTACCTTGAAAGGAGTTTTCTCAGTTGCCTTTATCAGTCAATATCCTTGTATGAGTGAAAACTAAAAGCTGTAATGCCAAGAAACGTTTCTAGCAGATCTGCTACACTTGACTACTGTTAGCAGGAACAGCAGTCGGCCAGATTGTCAGCAGAGTACTATGTATCTATACATAAAATTACTGATTTGTTAGCATTAGTATTTTTTTTCTGGAATTTCTGTTTGTATTTGCTGTAGTTTTGTTATAAAGCAGTGGTGTTAAGTGACCAATGAGAAATAAGTCAACAGAAGTGAGTGAATAGTGTATTAACAAAAGCAGAGGTTCAAAAATCAACTTTTTGCATGTTTGAAAATAAGCAATGAAGCTGGTGAAGAGTCTGGAGAACAAGCCCTATGAGGACAGGCTGAGAGAACTGGAAATGTTTAGTCTGGAGGAGGCTGAGAAGAGACTTTATTGCTCACCACAGCTACCTGAAATAAGATTGCAGGGAGGTGGGCGCTGGCCTCTTCTCTCAAGTGAACAATAATAGAATTAGAGGAAATGTCCTGAAGTTGCACCAGGGGAGGTTTAGACTACGTATTTGGAAGAATTTCTTTACTAAGAGAGTAGTTAGGTGTTGGAACAGATTGCCCATGGAGGTGGTGGATTCACCATCCCTGGATATATTTAAAAACGGTGTAGATGAGGCAACTCAAGACATGCTCTGATGGGCATGATGATGCAGATAGTGATAAATAAAATGGAGGAACAGACGTTGAAGGCTGCACGTGGTGATCTTAGAGGTGCTTTCCAATCGTGACAATTCTGTGTGTGATTCTGTGAAAGATTGCTGTGTAACATCATGACATTGATAATAGCAAAGGAAGGGTACTCACAGGCATTGTCTGTTCACGCACTCAGTGCCTCCTGTAAATCCCTGTCTGGTGCCACGCTACGAGAGTGCCACGCTACGAGAGTGCCCTGGCTACATCTTAAGTCCTATCCACAAGCTGTAATTTGGCCAGCAAAGAACTGGTCATAGTAGATGAATGAATGAAGGAACATTTGCCTTGACCAATTAACTATCCATTAACTTGTCTTTCTGGCTAACCAATCTTGCTTCCCTGCAGGTATCCATTCTCCAAGACCACTCTCATGAGATTTCTCATTTGACACCCTTCCTAAACCCACAATGACATATCTCTGCTTTTTCCATCTTGTTCAGCTCTACATCCACATATGGACCTGAAGAAAAAACAGATTAAATTGCAAATTAATCTGGTCTTTTGACTCCAGTCTGTGCTGCTGAAGACTTTTTTTTGGAAACCTGGAATCACAAAAATAAACAACAGGAAACACAAGAAAAGCTTCTCTTTTTCTCTTTTATTCTTTCTTCTTTTTTTATTTTTTCTTCTTCCTTCCCCTAATCTGATTGTAAGTACTCTGGGACAAAGATTGTTTCTTTGCTCTGTATTTACAGAGAGATCCACAATTCTACTGTGCATTCAGCTTCTGTCAAACTCTGCTCAGGGCAGGGTATAAAGTGCTACTCTAACCCATGGTGTGTTGTGTCTTTGTATCTCCCACGAAGCACACCAGTTTGCACACATTTCTAATTAACATCTCATTTTGGTTTAATTTCTGATTCCCTCCTCTGGGCTTTTGTAATGAGATCATGAGTTACATTGGCAGAAGATTTATACTTAAAATGTCTCTATATGGTAGAACCTCCTAGGTAGTTAACCAACAATAGGATTTAAAAAATATCCAAAACAAACAAGAAAAAAAAAACCCCAAACCTCCTGATTTGTTAAGACATCTGGAGAACTGCTTCTCAATTTCATCAGTTATAATCAAGGAAGAATCTAAATACTTTAAGCTCCCAGCAGTTTTTTGCATCTCCTCTCTTTCCATGCATTAAGACAATGAATGAATGTTGTTATTACTATGTTGTTCATATTTTCCTTCAATACCAAGAGCATTACACTTATGTGGGGAAGTGGACAATTTTACTAAATAAAATGACTGCAGTTCAAGATCTACGTTCTTAAATAATTGCTTCCAAATTATTTGGTAAACCCCAGAGCTGTTGGTGAAAATAGGAACTTTAAACACAGAATGAATGCAAAAGTTAAACATCTGTTGGCAAGTTTGCGGATGACACAATGCTGGGGGGGAGGAGTGGCTGGAGTGGCACCAGAAGGCTGTGCTGCCATTCAGAGGGACCTAGACAGGCTGGAGGGTTGGGCAGGGAGAAATGTAATGATTTATAACATGGTCAAGTGTAGAGCCTTTCATTTGGGAAAGAACAACTCTAAGTACCAGTATAGGTTGGGGACTGAGCTGTTGGAGAGCAGTGTAGGGGAAAGGGACCTGGGGGTGCTGGTGGATGGAAGGATGACCATGAGCCAACAATGTGCCTTTATGGACAAGAAGGCCAATGGCATCCTGGGGTGCATTAGAAGGGGGATGGTTCTCCTCCCCCTCTTCTCTGCCCCAGTGAGGCCACATCTGGAATATCGTGCCCACTTCTGTGCCTTTCAGTTGAAGAAGGACTGGGAACTGCTTTCAAGAGTCCAGAGCAGAGACGCCAAGAACATAATTAAGGGAGTGGAACATCTCCCTTAGGCTGAGGGAGCTGGGTCTCTTCAGTTTGGAGAACGAGGGGTAACCTCATTAATGTTTACAAACATGTCAAGAGCAAGTGGCAGAAGAACAGAGCCAGGCTCTTCTCAGTTATGTACAATGACAGGACAAGGGGCAATAGGTACGAGCTGGAGCATAGGAAATTCCACATAAATATTAGGAAAGACTTTTCCATTGTGAGGGTGACAGAGTACTGGCACAGGCTTCCCAGGAAGGTTGTGGAGTCTTCTTCTCTGGAGACATTCAAAACTAGTCTGGACATGTTCCTATGTGAGCTGCTGCAGGTGACCCTGCTCTGTAGGGGTTGGACTTGATGATTTTTGATTTTTTCCAACCCCTAACTTTCTATGATTCTGTGATTCTGTGCTTAGATGAGCTGTTCTTATTTACCTACCCATATGCAGACTGGGCAGGTAAAGTGCAAGTGTGGCAGTAAAATTTGTTTTCTTCATGCATCTTGGTATAGATTCTGACAGGTATCCCTTCACCATTCCCACTTGCATATAGTTTGTTTAAAAAGAGATACAGAGCTTAAGTAAACACCTAAGGGCTTCATTAGTAAAAAGACTTCAATGGAACTTAAACTTTCAAGTCAGGCACCCAAACCTGTAATTGAATTAACAGCCAAAGTTCATATCAGCAGTTAATCATTAAGGTCCATCCTTAGGATTATCCTTTCATGACATTAATCTTGAAACTATACATTCCAGAAACACAGCAAGTTAGATATCCTAAGCCTCCCCCCCAGATGGTTGGGAAGGGATTCCTTCAGAATCATTGTAGATCCTTTTTTGTCTGAATTACTCCATACACTTAATGACTGCAGCCTATGACTGAAATGTGCATAGATTCATGTCTTAATAGCCAGGGGGAAGTGTTCAATATTGCCCAGGTGAAATCCACATTCAGAATGTCAGGTTTTCTACTGTAAAGCTCTATAACTGATAGTTTCAGTACCTAGAATATCTGAGGTACCAGAGACTTGCAGAGATTTGTGGTTTGCTGGAACAAACAGTGGAGGCCAGGTGGAATATCCAGAGGTACACAATGACACTTGACAATAAAACCTGCCATTGTCACATGGCCCTTGAATTTTTCTGACACCTGAATGTTGCCAACATTTTTTTTTATGTATGGGATTCTGATACCTCAATACAGATGTCATGTTTATTTAAAACAATGAAGGTTTGTAGATATGGAGATGCAACATAAGAAGTGTGGGTGTATGACTGGGAGACATGTCCTGCTGGAACAGCACCTGGAGACCAGGCAAAATACCTGTTTCTAAAAAACACTGAGCAACAGAATCCTGCCCTTCATCTCTTTTGTCCTGATGTGAGTTCTTTGATATACAGCTCACATGAAGACACTGATGCTTTTTTACCTTAGCATCAAATTGAACCCCACCCTGCACATTTAAATTTCTGCTTCTTTCCCAGTTTGTCACAAGTTGCTAAATCCAGTAGCCCAACAGAGGCAAGACTGCCTCATCTCCATGCCCTTAGGTTCAAAAAATAGCAGGATTGAACATGTCTTCCCAGCAGGAACTCACACACAGAACACACACGCACACACACACATATATATATATACATATGTGTGGTTCTGACCTCACTGGTTTGGAATTGTCTCAAAGGAATAATTTTAAAATGAACAGCCCTGGCTAGGGTGGAGGTCTTGGCTGGCCAGAGTTGAGTCCAGGGGGTGACACTTTGGGATGTGATAAGACCTTCTGGGTGGAGACACCTCCTCTGAACACCAGCCTGCAATGCTGGGTGGTCCCTCCAGGCATGACTAAGCCACCTTGATTGTACTTGTGAAGTACCTGGCTAAGGTGGCTGGAACAGAGTAAGGGTGGTGCCAGGGAGAAGCTAAGACCTGATGACTGGGAGGAGACTATTCCCCTTTCCTGAGGGCCAAGCTTCAATGATGCCCCTGGAGGCACGACTATGTACCTGGGTAAAGTGGCTGGAACAGAGGAGGACTGGCATCTGGAAGAAGATAAGAACTGATGACTGGGTGGAGGACTGCACCCTTCTGCTCCCCTCCAGGCAGCCTGCCTTCCAACAAACCTGACTGACTGACAGCTGCCCCTTGGGAACAAAAGGGACTCAGGGGTATATATGGCTGTCCATGCTTGGGTTTTGGCTCTTGACCCACCGCCATACTGCATCAGACCCTGTCCAGGATCAGCACCATCCTGAAGAACCTCGCTGGACAGCTGGTGGTGACTTTCTCTCTCTCATTCTTCTCACTTTCTTACCCTTTTTTCTACACTTTTTCTCTCTCGTTCTTTCTTACCAATTCCCTACCACTTTTCTCTCTCTGTCTTATACCTTCTTTTCCTCTCTCCCTCTTTTACCTGGCTCTATATTTTTGCCTCTGCCAACTGTCAAATAAAATCTGCTTGCACCCGACCCTTGTCTACGGTTGGACTTTGTCCAAAACAAACATAAATTTTAATGTTACCTCGGACCATAGCAACATATATATAGTTATATATATAAAACTATGTAGTTATATAACCTTATAGTTATAGAATATAGCTAAAATATAGATATACACATGTACAGTGTGGGTCCCTACAACACCTTGTTTCAGACACTGAGGCTTTTCTGCGACACGACTTTAGCTTACATAACCTGACACTTTTAAGCATCTTGGCTCCAAACTTCAAAGGTATTTACAGCTAACACACCCCTATGTTCCCAGAAAAAGTATTCAAACAGCCTGAGTATAGAATATTGTAAGAGACTGGAAACTGCGGAATCCTATTCCCTCCTCTTAGAGATCTGCTGTTTCAAATAAGTCTTTGATGCAAAATGAAATAAAAATTGAGAGAAGCTATCTATGGAACTGAACATAAACGTCCCATGATGGACTTAAAAGGCATCTGACTGCTGAAGTCATCTTTTGCCATGTTCTGAAATAAATGAAAAGAACTTTTGGAAGTGGTGTATCAGATGCATGACTCCAGTTATCGTTTTAAGGTGGAAGACCAAAAGCAGAGAAATGCACCTCAACCCAAGTGAGAGAATATGTAAGAAAATGTGTATTTGTTCTTTGCAATTCCTATAATGACAGATGACTGGTTTAAACACATATTTTTTTTTCCTTATGAACTAACTGCATTTTGTTAAGGACCACGCATAAACAGAGATGCTTCTTCTAAGCTTTTATATAATATCTGGAATTTCCTGTGTAGATCTTCTGTAGTTTCCAAAATGCAGAACACTATCAAATTCCACTGTGCAACTCCAGAATGTGGGTGTTTTTCAGTAGCTATTTTATATTCTTTGACTATAAAAGCAACCTGATCTTCCTGGTAGATCCAGTGACAGTCATAGAGGGCTGAAAGGAAATGCCATGCAGAAGGCCAAGTACTGGGACTGAGAACAGAGCTGAAGTCTTCATGTTATTGGTAAAGGTCTAGTTACAAGTTCATTATGCCCTCAAGATATGCTTTTAAACTGCACCTCTGATCCTGTTTCAACTACTGTCTGCCCTTGTTTTTTTTCTGTTCTTTTTTCTCAGCGCCTCAATTCTTTGTTTTTAATTTATTGAGAGCAATTAATAGAGAACTCTGAACAAACACATACTGTAGGTCTGGATTACAGTAAATATAGAGGGACTGTCTGCCATAGCTTGCTTTTTGGAAAGGCAGATTTATTATAGATATAAAATTGCCTTGGAACTTCAACAGAAGGACATTTAGAAAGAAAGCTGAAGTAATTAATTATTACAAAGTAGACAGTTAAATATTAATTAAGAACAGGGGTTGTATACTGTAGTGAACCAACTAACGTGCACATGAATGGAGTTTATTATCATTATGGCAATAATTGCATGCTTAAATTGAGTTAGACAACTTGCAAATATTTAAGATGCCTGTTCCCAAGAGTTTGAAGCTTTATATAAGATATTAAGACACAGGTAAATCCAGTTAAATGTAGCCTAAACAGTCTTTGCAGAAAGGACTATTTCCTGCACTGAACACATTTCAGCTCTTCAAGCTGATACCAGAATAAAAAAATCACAGCATTTATTTCCATGTAAGTGTAAGACTGAACAACAAAATTCCTTACAGTGACTTTAGACATGCAGCTAGTGATGAGCACAACCGACTTTTTTCTCAACAGCAGAAAAATTTCCATCACAATAACATCTCTGGCATCTACTTCTTCAGCCCAAAAACTTGAAAATGCTTTTTAGACACTTTTAGTCCAAAAATCAAAAACACAGTTTACTAAAAAAATTCTAAAGGTCCTTGGTGTGAAAGAAGGAGTGGCACTGAACAATTTTCTCCCAGTTCTTTAATTTCTGTTAAGCCTTCCCCCAAGATACTAGCTACTGACTCCAGCTTCCCCTGAGGGACTAAGCAATACTCTAGGTACAGCTTTATGTGTTGTACAAGCAATGGATATGGTCTTCCCTCAAGTTTTCTATCAGTTTACATGATTATCTCAGCCTCTTTTTTATCCTGCATCTATTCTTGGACTGTTTCTTTTTGTTACACAAAGATTTCTGAAACCTCTGTGCTCTTCAAAGTCTACTCTCCCTCGCTTTGTAGACTGACATCACTAAATAGCACTTCCTCCTACAAACTTCTCCTCTGTTGGATCTTCTGTACCACCAGTAGAACTACTGTCAATTTTAGAACCAATGAATGCAACAGGGAGAAAAGACATTATGTAATTCTAATAAAATAAGCCAAATTTGTCTTTGAAAGAGCTGCCAGCATATGTGCAATGGCAGCTAGAAAACCTCAAAACAGTGCTGCATCTCAGGCACATTCAAATTTCAGCAAAAATATCTTTCTTAGCTGAGTGGGAAGGAGTCACTTCTTAACAGAAGGAGTATATTAAAAAGTGAGGGCAAGGAAGAATTATTGGCATCTAGTGACACTTGAGTTGCCTCAAAGTATCTCAGGTTTCCACACATGACTGGCAAAATGACACAGAGCTTATGGGAGGTCAGTATCTGTCTGAACAGTCATCTGCAGGCTGTGGGGAGATCTAAGACAGCTTTGGTTTTCAAATTTTAGCAAACAGAGATGTTGTCTCATGACTGTGTAGCATTGCACCATGCCATGGTGGTTGTTTGCATACTCAGGAGGTTGCTTGTTTTGGAGAGATAAAAGGTTTGTTGTGAGTACTTTTGTTTTAGAATTATGAGACTCAAGCTGGAGGATTGTTTATGAGGTATAGAGAGATGCATGAGACTGGGAAAGAGATGGGAATGACTGTGGGTAAAGGGAAGAAAGAACAGAAACAGTTCTGCACTAGGAAGAAAAAAAAACAGAAGGATGATACATGCAAAAAGAAACAACTGATGTACAGCTGAAATGGGAGGAGTAGAAAATCAATCGATGCTGTTGATAATTGGAATAGTTTAGTGATTTATTTGGAATCTCAAGCCTTTATTTCCAACTACTGAAAAGTATATGCTTTATTAAGTAAATATAACTCCACAGTTACTGTTACAGGGTAGTTTAAGTAGTCTTTCCATTAAAAAAAAAGAAAAAAAAAAAAAAGAAAAAAAAGTGGCTTTTACAAGATAAAGTCATCTTCATTTTGATTCAAAGACTCTTTCAGGAAAAAAAAGGTTTAAAATGTATTCCATGTATTGTTTCTATGCTCCAACAGGCTTTCCTTTGGGTACTGTAAGATGGTTTATTATCCATTATCTGTAACACAAAGATAATGAAAGTGGTTCTATTGTACTCTATGTGAAACCCACAGGAATACCAAGATTTGACAGTCATGATATATCTGAGTTAGTTTCTAATGTGTAAAGCCATCACAAATCATGGAGAAGACAGTCTGTTGGTTAAATAAGTCTACAAAGTAAGATGATAGAGCTCTTCATTTATCTTCATTGACACTGCTTTGACAGCTCTGCAGTTGATAAAATAAATCCAGTCCTATTCAGAAACCCTCCTCTCTTCCCATTGTAAGCAAGCAGTTTCTATTCTACTGTATTAATTTTTATGCAGCCCTCATCACCCACAATATTGGAATATCTTCCATTAGCACATTAAGTAAAGTGACTAACATGTATCAGCTGTAGCTCATTTTCTAGCTCATCCTTTCCCAGGGGACAGAATTGTGTATGTAGTGAAGTGTTTTGATAGGAAAGTTTTTTTAAATTTCTAATATTTCTTCTCTGTGGGTTCATGAAAGAGATGGTAGTCAAAGAAATGCAATAGGAGATGGGAAGGTTCATTAGTTGTCTGCTTATTATACTACTGAAAAATAATCCCACCAAATTCAATGAACTTTTTAGTTATATAGAAAGTTCAATGGTACCAATGGACCTGAGCTGTTGATCACAATCTCAAAGCTGCTGTTTTCTAGAAGTGCCTGATCCTCACCAGCGGCTATAAAGACGCTTGAAGCACACACAGACATATATAATGCAAATTTTAAGGTTAGACAAGATAAATATAACCTCCCTCCCTCGGGGACCACAAATAAAGCTCAAGATTCTGAATTTGACTTGGTGTTTAATGACAAGGAGTGGTAAAACCAGACAATTATGTTTGTTATGTCTCCCGGACACGCCAGATCCAATGCAAACAGTGTCTGCAATTAATAATTTAATTTCATCCTATTTTTCATGGCTTTAACTCAGAAAAGAAGTGAGCAATACATTAATATCACGGTCATTTCTAGAGTCTTAACTCTCTGAGCAGCTGGTGACAAGCAGAAGGCATCACTCAGAAGTGTGGGTCAGTAAGAGTCTAAAATCAGTCAGGAATAAAGAAAGAGTAATAAGCTCTAAATCACAATGCCCAAAGATAGATATGCATTCTTTCTTAACAGCAACTTTAAAAAATGTTTTGCTTTGCTCATCAGCATCAGCACTGACCATTTTGGCTATATTTGAATGAGCTGTTTTTTATCTCAGACCTAGACCAGCTTACCAAGTGCTGTGCCTTGTGTGCTTGAAGTGGTGTAGATGTATATAAAAAAATGTTGCTGATTTGAGTCTGTATCACTTTATGGCTGCATTTAAATGTCATACAGGACCAGAGAGATGAGTGATCTTTGGTAGCATTTTCACTCATGTTCTTGGGATGTACCTCAGTAAGAAAATGTTCCCTTAGAAACATGACAGATGTGTCAAATGACTCAGGGAGGTCTAAGATAAGAACATCTCTCTGTTAATCATCACTTATAGTAGTATACCATCCATTATACCACAAAGACTTTTCATGTGCTGATCTAAAACTGGACAAGTCTAGGACATTAGATGTAATTTTGCAAGCTTGAGACTGATCTTGGATCCGGGCCCAGAGAGTGGTGGTGAACGGGGCTGCATCCAGTTGGCGGCCAGTCACTAGTGGTGTCCCCCAGGGATCAGTGTTGGGCCCAGTTCTGTTTAATGTCTTTATCGACGACTTAGACGAAGGGATTGAGTCCATCATCAGCAAATTCGCTGATGACACCAAGCTGGGAGGAAGTGTGGACCAACTCGAAGGCAGGAGGACTCTGCAGAGGGACCTGGACAGACTAGAGAGTTGGGCCGACTCCAACGGGATGAGGTTCAACAAGGCCAAGTGCCGGGTCCTGCACTTTGGCCACAACAACCCCATGCAGCGCTACAGGCTGGGGACAGAGTGGCTGGAGAGCAGCCAGGCAGAAAGGGACCTG
The DNA here is from genome assembly GCA_038090715.1 of Florisuga fusca. Lineage (NCBI taxonomy): Eukaryota > Metazoa > Chordata > Aves > Apodiformes > Trochilidae > Florisuga > Florisuga fusca. The sequence continues at coordinate 1,218,865 of JAAWXA010000056.1, forward strand.
GGAGTCTGCATTGACAAGAAACTGAACATGAGCCAGCAGTGTGCCCAGGTGGCCAAGAAGGCCAATGGCATCCCGGCCTGTATCAGAAACAGCATCACCAGCAGGTCCAGGGAGGTGATTCTTCCCCTGTACTCGGCGCTGGTTAGGCCACACCTCGAGTACTGTGTCCAGTTCTGGGCCCCTCAGTTTAAGAAGGATGTAGAGGTCCTGGAACAGGTCCAAAGGAGGGCAACCAGGCTGGTGAAGGGACTGGAGCACAGGCCCTATGAGGAGAGGCTGAGGGAGCTGGGGCTGTTCAACCTGGAGAAGAGGAGGCTCAGGGGAGACCCCATCACTCTCTACAACTCCCTGAAAGGAGGTTGGAGCCAGGGGGGGTTGGGCTCTGCTCCATCAGTCAGACAAGAGGCCATGGGCTTCAGCTCTGCCAGGGGAGGGTTAGGTTGGACATTAGGAAGGAATTCTTTCCAGAGGGGGTGATGAGGCATTGGAATGGNAAAGGAGGGCAACCAGGCTGGTGAAGGGACTCGAGCACAGGCCCTATGAGGAGAGGCTGAGGGAGCTGGGGCTGTTCAGCCTGAAGAAGAGGAGGCTCAGGGGAGACCTCATTGCCGTCTACAACTACCTGAAAGGAGGCTGTAGCGAGGTGGGAGCTGGACTCTTTTCACAGACGACCTTCAACAAGACAAGAGGACACAGTCTTAAGTTGTGCCAGGGGAGGTTCAGGTTAGATATTAGAAAGAATTTCTTCACGGAGAGGGTGATTAGGCTATGGAATGGACTGCCCGGTGAGGTGGTAGATTCTCCGTCCCTGGAGACATTTAAAAAAAGACTGGATGTGGCACTCAGTGCCATGGTCTAGCAACTGCTCCGGTGGGTCAAGGGTTGGACTAGATGATCTCTGAGGTCCCTTCCAACCCGGCTAATTCTATGATTCTATGATTCTATGGACACATACGATTATTTGTATCCTAGTCAGTTCTTTTCAGGGAGACTCTGAACGACATTTTATAAAGAGGATATAGTATTGTTTAACAAAACAGAAGGAAAAAACCGCATAAAAGCAACAATAAATTCTTAGGAAACAGAGAGAGGAAAGAAAAAAAGACAGCTATCAGAGTGAAATTGTGAGTTGTGAGGAATCAGCTGCTTAAAGTGAAGGTATTTTATTGATTTCCCCTCCCACCTTTAGTATCACTGTGACTTCTTTAGTGTGTCAATGTAGATGATACATTAACTATTTAGGTTTCAGCAAGAAGGAAGAAAAATCAATTTTTTTCCTGAAGTGGAAATTACAGATGACAGTAAATAGTCAGATTTCCATTTAGGCCAGTGTAGCAGCATTGTAAAACATATTTTTCTGGTTTTTGCTCTGGCCAGCAGCATCCTGGCACAAACCAGCAACCTGCTGCGTATCTGGCAAGAAAGGTTTTTAACAGGTTTACCAAGATAACAAACTTGACTAGTTGCTTAGTGAACAAAAAAGAGGAGCAAATTCCTTATGAATTTTTTTCCAGGCTATGCTTTTCCCCCTCATAAATTAGCATGACCCTATTACTGTTATAGTTTAGGATCAGAAATGAGAGGTGGGCAGGGACACCACCAAGAGGTGTGGATTCAGATGGAAACGGCTCTTTGTAATTATTAAAAAAAAAAACAAAAAAACAACAAAAAACCAAAGGTCAAACTAGAAGCTTTATTAAGATCTATCAGATGTCCCTGCCCAGGTTTTGATGTAGGGGGGAGGCACTGCACGACCTGTGTTGAAGAGAGGCCATGGCTGCCCTGTGCCGGTCCCACAGGACACAGCTGAACCCCTCAGCCAAACTGGGGGGGCCGGGGGAAGGAAGGGGGGAAAGAGGTTTCCGAAAGGGCCAAAGGCGGCAGAGGCAGAGGAGGAGGAAGCAGTAGCAGCAGAGGGAGCCCGAGGGAGGGAAGGAGGAGTAGAGGGCAGGAGGTGCTGCAGTCCCGGAGCAGGGATCCCCTGCAGCCCTGGAGAGACCCCGCTGGAGCAAAGACCCACCCTGCAGCCCGGGGAGGGCCCCAGGCCGCAGCAGGGGGATATTTCCTGCAGGAGCTGCGGCCGTGGAGAGCCCAGGCGGGAGCAGGTTGTTCCTGAAGGACTGCAGCCCGGGGAAGGGCCGGCGCTGGAGCAGGGAGAGGTGTGAGGAGGGAGGAGCGGCCGAGAGGGGCTGGGATGGACTGACCACAACCCCCAGCCCAGCCCTGCGGCCCTGGGGGAGAGGAGCCGGGAGGGAAGGGCTGAGGGTGGGGATAGGGAAAAGAGAAGAGGGGTTAGGTGTTTTTTCTCATGTTTTACTGTGACTGATTAATTGGCAACAGATGAAAATAAGTTCATTTCAAAAGGAGAGACTCGTTGCTTTTATCCGAGGAGGACACAGCCAATGGAAATATTTTTCCTGACATATGTACTTACTCCTAGGTTTTTCCTGTAGTAGTACTACTTCATAATCTTTCATTTAAGAGGAGTCTGGATGGTTATTGATCTGCTTAGAAGAGTTTATCACAAGATAGTTTACTTATTTATAGCTAAGCATGCTTTCAGCTTTTTCTGGTGATTCATCTTCAGAAGAAAATAACTAGTTCTGGCTGTTCCTTCCAGTCTGCCTGTGTTTCACTATTAAGGGGATCAAGGAGCTCTGTTTTTCTGTCTAGAAGACCAAGATAAATTTGTGGAGCTTCAGAGACCATCCACTAACTCTCTGGGTAGTCAGTTCAGCTACTTCAGCTGTGGTTCTGTTATGAACCGTATGGTTCATAGCTTGGTTCTGTTCCTCATTTCTTCTCATATGCCAGAGTCAGATTCATGAATGGACAAATGGTTTCTTATTTCATTATAATATCAAGCAAGAGCAAGTATCATGGCTTGTAAAGGGAACCAGAAAGTGCTTTCTAAGGCCCAGCTATCTTGTAGCTTTAGTTTAAAAGGTCTGGTCTATGATTCACCTTTACAAACATTTAATACCTTTCTGATACCTCCTTCTGTATATCTTTTTTATGTCATACATCAGCCATGTTTCTTTTAACTGTGAGTTTTGACCAACACAATGAGCTTTTGCACAACTGTCAACATTTGCATCATGCTTTGTTTTTCATGTTATTTGAAATGCTATATTTAGCTATTTCCTGGGTTTTATATTCTCCTCCAGAAAGTACCAGAGGTGTCTTATGTAGCTCTACATTAGTCCTTTGATGAATTGCAATCATGCTGCTCATCAGTCTAGTACCAGCTGTTCATCAGTAAAACTGCAGAGTTTTGCTGATGTTGACATTAGCATCTGCAATTCGTTTGAAATCAACAGTTACTCTGGAAGTCAGTCCTAAAGAAATGTGTTTTAAAGTTTGTCATACAGTGAAAGCTTGATTTGTTCTGTAAGTGATTGAAATCATTACTCCAAGGGAGCCATTTAATGTATGATGAATGCTAATTTTAAAAGAGGACCATCTTTCAGACTCTGTGGACTGTCGAGAGAGCCAGATGATTAACTTAAATTTGACTTTTAGATGGCTCAAGTTAGGTAGTATTAATCCCAACCCTTATGCCTTAAGTTTATCTATATTTAATCAACAGATCATATTTGTATGCAGCTTTCTGTTTTTAAACACATGTAATCTATTTAATGAAAATAAGCTGAATCAACCAAAGGAAATACTACACTTTTAGTGCAAACGCTAATGGAACTGATGGAAATCTGCACTGGTTAAACATACGAGGACTGGACCTTCCTTATAGGCATCTTAAATACTGTGTTACTAATATATTTGAATACTTTTAAGGATTGGGACATTACCTTTTATCCTAATTCAACAGCTAAACAATGAGAAAAAATAATTTTCTTACCTTGAGACATGAGGTATAAGACACAGCTGTTAGGTGCTATAATAAGAGAAAGGAGTCTGCATATCTAAAAACTCACAAGCCAAACCAACAATTAAAAAAAATAAAGCAATAAAAGCAATCTATGTTAAGTATTGATTTGATCCATGTACACCTCCTAGCAAATTGCTATCTACCATAACCTTTTGTTTCATTCTTTTTTCCACCACATTGCATTAAGGTTAGAGCCCACTAAGATGAGCTACATCCATTGATGACTCATCTCGTTGTAAATAAGTCACTGAAATTATTTGAGTTGAAAACTAAATTGCTAGAAGTTAAGATTATTGATGAATATGCAACAATAATTAAGCAGGATAATCAAATATGTGTAACAGCCATCTTATCTACTTGGAGTGTTGATCATCACATTTAAGCACAAAAACTGGTCTAGGCACAGCCTGAGCTGCCTGGGTGGGGACTCTGGGATTTTCTGAAATTCCCACCTTGACACCTCATTAAAAAAGTGCCTTGGTGTGAAGAGGTTTAGGAGGTCAGTCAGCCACCTTGTCTCAGGCCAGTTTATTGTCATAAACCTCTACAATGTCTCATCCATGCTGAAAACACAATAAGGACCTTACAAGAAAGGCATGCTGAGGAATTCCTGGGCCATCCTATAGATTAATGACCTAAGTGCATTAAGTGTGCACAAAAAATACCCCAGAACTGTAAAGGAAAGTTAGGATTCATACTTCTAATTAAAATTCCATTGCTTCTGCCACAGTGGTATTTTTGTGGTTTATATTCAGGGCAGAAAAATGGGACTGTAAAAAGCTATTTATGTTACTGGTTGTTTATAGTATCTATTCTGATATAATTTCTTGTTCAAAGTTAGAAAACTTTTTTGTTTGTTTTGCTGTTCAAGCTTATATGAAAGACTTGCTGAAATGAGTTAAAACTTTATTGCAAACCTATTAGTTGGGAAGGTGACCCCCAGTCTTAGTTAATTAATGAAAAAACGTAAAATATGTACTCATTTCTCTCTCTTTTAATTAAATTTCTGGAAACTTGTTAACAAATGGTCTTTTCAGATACTATACAATATGCTTTTAGTGCCCAATTGAATACAAATAAGGAGAATTCATGCTCATTGTCTTTAGCTGGATCTAGTTCAGTATATTATCAGTGATTAAAAAATATTAAGGTGCATTATCAGCTTTCAAATATAGTGTTTAAGACCAAACTAAAAAAGATATTTTTAATTAGCTGAGCATTAATATTTGAAGAGATATGATAGTTAATGATCGGAATTTGGCAGTTATATGCAATGTCAGTAGAACTTGTTTTGTTGATGTCATTAGAGCTAAATAGGTAGCAAATGAAAAAATGTGGAACTTGCATGCTGAGGTAAGGACAGGGAGAGATCACTCACCAGTAATCATCACAGGCAAGGCAGACTCGACTTGGGGAAGTTAATTTATTACCAATCAAATCAGAGTAGGGTAATGAGAAAGAAAAAGCAAATCTAAAAAACACCTTCCCCCCACCCCTCCCATCTTTCTGGGCTCTGTTTTGCTCATTATTTCTCTACTTCCTTCCACTGAGAGACACTGGGGGACAGAGGATGGCTGTTGCAGTCAGGTACTCACACATTGTATCTACCATTCCTTCCTCACACTCTTCCCATGCTCCAGCATAGATCCCTTCCGCAGGAAACAGCCCTTCTCAAATTTCTCAAACATTCATCCTTCAGGTCTTAAACTGCTCCAGCATGGGTTCCTCTTACAGAATGCAATCCTTCAGGAACAGAGTGCTCAGCATGGATCATCCACTGGGTCACAATTCCTACCAGCAAACTTGCTCCAGCATGGGGCTCCTGTCTCCCTGAAGTCAGAGATCCTGCCAGGAGCATGCTCTGGCACAGGGCCACAGCCTCATCCAGATGTGTCCACCTGCTCCATGGTGGAGTCCTTCCCAGGTCTGCGGGTGGATATCTACTCCACCTTGGACTTCCATGGGCCAAAGGGGGAGAGCTTGCCTCACTATGGTTTTCATCACATGCTGCAGGGGAATTTCTGCTCCTGTGCCTGGAGCACATCCTGCACTTTCTTCTTCACTGACCTCAGTGTCTGCAGAGTTGTTTCTCTCACATACTCTTACTCATTCATTTCCTCTGAATGTTGTGCAAGTATTACACACACACCCCCCCACCTCCTTAACTATGTTACCACAGGGTTGCTACCACCATTGCTGATGGACTCTGCCTTGGCCAGTGATGGATTTATCTTGGAGTCACCTGGCACTGGCTTTACAGGACATGGGAAAAGCTTCTGGCATCTTCTCACAGAAGCCACCCCCTGTGGCCCCCCATTAGCAAAACCTTAACATACAAACCCACTACATCCTGTTTCTGTTGAAATACTTGTTTGGGTAATTTGATTTTTTTTCTTTAAATGAAAACATACTTAAATATGTTACTGAATAGAGGTGATCTGCTAACTTCTAATAAAAGACATGCAAGCAATACCTGAATGAGTGAATAAATTTATTTAATTACAAATAACTTCTTTGAATACTCTCAGGATATAGGCTCAGATATACTTAATTTTGCTTTTGCTTTGGGATTCAGATTCAAGAAGAATAAATAAACTATTTGCCTAGAATAAGAGAAGACATTTAGTGACCTTGATATGTTTTTTTATACCTCTGACATTTATAAATGAAAGAGTAAAAAGATTAATGCAGTTATTTTTTTTTTTTCCAGATGATAGCCCTTTTCCAAAAACAACTGACTGCTATGATCAACATGTTTTGCTCAAAATATGTCTGACTTATTTGATGAAATGTCAGAACTACAAAGCATTTGTCCTCTAGAGTCTTGCTGGAAATTGTCAAAAATTACTGAAAACCCCAAGCTTTTCAGCTGAAGCCGTACTACCCCACCCTGAAGATGTTTTTTTTCAAGAACCTAATACTTACTGGCTTTTGGCTGGAAAGCTGATATTTTCTAGATATCAGTAATTATAATTAATTCTGGAACATCATGTGTTTCCCCTGCTAACACTCATGTCACCACTGAGGCTGCAGGGGAGCCCTGGAAAAGTCCCAGGCTGTTCTGGAGTCAGGGGCAGGCAGTAGCTGGATGGAGGAACACACAGATTCAGGGATACATGAATCAGGATCAAAGGCATCTGGATGGATGGAGTCCTCTCAGGACACTGGGTATGAATGAGGAGAGCTTGACCTTTGTGTTCCCTCAAATTTATACCAAGTATGACATGTATGGGATGGAATACTTCATTTGGTCAACTTTGGTCACTAGTCTGGTCCTTTTCTCCCCAAGTTGTTGCAGGTGTGATGCTTTTACTCCCTTTTTCTTTCTAGATCATAAGATGTGTTTTAGTGGCAAGCAGTGGCCTTAGTTCTGCACACCATTCTCTAGCTGTAACTATAAACATCAATCCTGGCAGTCCTGGCAGCAGACACTGACTGAAACATATGTACCTAATTTCAGGAATGCAGACACTTTGAAGAGACTTAGCTGAAAGTAAAATTAATAGAAGGAAAATTGGTTCTGTTTTGTCTCAAACCAAGACTAGGTTGCAGTGAACACAAACCCAGGAAAAACAGTTTGGTCACCAGATGGTTGTGCTACCATTCAGAAAAAGAGCTTGCCAGCTTGGAGAAATGGGCTGACAGAACTTGTTGAGTTCAACAAAGGTGAAGTCAAGTCCTACACCAAAGGAGGAATAGACCCATGCACCGGTACTGGCTGGGGACCAGGTTCAAAGAGAAGGCCTGTGTGGACACCAAATTGCACATGAGCCAACTGTGTGCCCTTGTGGAAAAAACAGTCAGCAGCCTCTTGGTATTCACTAGGCAGAGCATTGGCAGAAGGTCAAACTATCCAAAAATTGGTTCTATAGCATCATGAATGGACTTCAACAGAAGCTTTTAAATGTACACCTTGTAGATCTTTATCTCTGTGCCCTCCAGTCAATACAAAGAACCCATCAACAGAAAAATAAGTACTGTTAGTAAACAATTTATCTAACCGGTTTCAGATGCACATCTCTGAATAATTTCACTGAGAAATACATATTTGTCTCCATTACTATATCAGGTGAAGACACACTTATTTAAATGAGTCCTATCTCTAGAGAATTAATTTTACTCAACAAGAAAGTGGTTTAGCTTGGATGCAGAACTGCTCAACTGCCATTACTATTACTGTGCTGCCACAAGCTGATCTCCACACGGGGCTGCCATTGAACTTTATAGTCATGCTATTTTAAGCTGCTCTCATGGTCTCTGTAATCTATGCATAATGGCACAAATATTACTTTTCCCAGAGATAAACCCCTAAATCAGTTGCATGTAGATTTTTTTCTTCTTCTAATTTTTTTTTTTTTTTGTGTCTGTGTGTGTGTGTGTATGTTTCAATTTTAAGTAAACACACCGAGATTCACTGAGAAGACATTTTGAATGAGAAAGAGGTAGTCTAAAGGCACACTGTGTTCTGCTTCACCTTGTATCAGTTGCTGGTTTTGTACAAGATCCAGGTTCCCAGTTCTTTGGCATTCCTTTGCTGATGCATTGGTTTCTGGTGTACATAAATTCTACACAGGGCAGGAGAGGGTATTGCTTTCTTTGGATAAGGAAACCACATACACAACAAAGAGATGACAAAAATTTAGCACCTCAGAATGCCAGGTCACTTTTCCAAGTGTCTACTTTGGAATTAGGGATTTCACTGATTTTTTAAAATACCAATTTAATTTTTTTCAAGGTCACGTGAATCTTAAGGACCTCACTCAGATACTCACTACATGTTCTTCGTTCCAGTTACCCTAGTTTTCCTTTTAAAATGGCTGGTGCTCTGCTTTTGCCATCTCTACTTGTATGCCCTGAACTCTGTAAGCAGAGGGACGTGAGATGAGTCCACAATATTTAAAAGGCTGAGGTCTCTGTAAGTCCATTAAGAGTTTACAGTTTTTCAACAGACTGTCCTGGCCATTAAAATTTTTGTGCCTCTGCCTGGCAAAGATTGTAATGAGATTAGAAAATGGCTTTAAGTGGAATCCATTCTGAAGATTATTGCAAAAGATACAAGCCTAACTCATTCTCATTATTGCTTTGTGTTGGTGTAATTGTGAGTGCTACTCATATACCTGAAATTCTTGGAAAGAATTCTATTGTGACTAAGATGGAGCTACTTAATTTGATTCAAAATCGGAACTGTGGTTGCCTACTTCTTCTGTGCTGCAAATGGCATAGAAGCAGCTGTGACTGATTTTATGTAGGACTGCAGGAATATTTTTCTCTTGCTTAAGCCCAGCTACTTCCAGTCAAGACAACTATATATGGTTTTCAGACTCATTTTGCTGATCATCCCCAAAGCTGACATGTCAGCTGCTCCAGTCATGTAGTTTAGGTTGAAATAAGACTGGAGAAAATCCCACAATTTCAGTTTGTACTGACGCATGTCCTCTTCTCTGTGCGGATGATCTTGAGAACACAACCTTGATATTTGCTTCCTGGTAACCTGGGCAGTCTCTCTAAAACTAAAGATTTCTTTCTGTTTGGAAAAAAAAAATATCTAGAGTTCTTCTCAAATCAATTGTTTCTTGGTGTTGATCCTGGGTCTCAAGGCTGATGATGGGCACTAAGGTCCTAATAAGACCTCTCAGAGGTCCTGGACCTGGTCCAAAATGCAGTTAATATTGCATACAAATAAGAACTAATCCTGCTAAATCTTTATTCCCTTAACCCCAGTGTATTATTGATGAAAGTCAATATCTGCTTTTTCTGTGTGGCTACTAAACTTGTTGCAGGAGCAAATGAATCTCATGAAAATTCTGGTAAGATGGTTGGAGACAGTTGGTAACTGGCTATGTAGCATCCTCTGAAGGAAAAAAAATGTCATGAAAGTATCAGAAGCAGTAGTAAATGTGGAAGAACCAAAATTGACAATCTGAGGAGAAAAAAAAATATTTTAGCTTACAGAATCACGTGTCAAAGTACAAAACTTAATCAACCCAGGTCATACAAAGTAGAATATGTACAGATTTCAATACTGGTGCCTCCTTGTCATAATAGTGATAATTTACATAATACCAAACCAGATGATTGGGGAAAAAAACCCAACAGATATTGCTGTAAAGGCAGAATCTCTTCTTCTGTAACAAAGAATACTTCTTATGGAGAGCCATTACAATTAAGTGCAATGAGATGCAGAATCTTCCCACTGGGTGCCAGAAGCCAAAGGAGACATGAATGGTATTTGTATGATACAGCACACATATGTCTAAGTGGTTGCCAGTGACTAAAATTAGTTAGGAAAATTTCTTTATTTCCTCTCAAGAAACTACTCTGCCACTGGATAGTGGTGTGCCTATATATATATATAGTGGCAGCTTGAGATAGCAAGCCTGACTTATTATCATCTGAGCAGAATAAAAAAGAAGTAGTTGTAGACTGTAACAGTAATCTGAGGCTCATATTATTTTTCAATTTATTAAGAATCAATATTTTGTACAGATAGAATTGCTGCAGAATCTAAGAGAAAGGTAGTTCAGCCAAGTAACCATTGATCTCTTTGTGAAATATATGGTGTTTATGCAACTCTGTGTATGCATTTGCATGTGCACATGTATCTTTGTGTGTTAACACACATTTGTGTATATTACTTCCCAAGAAATCAATATAAAGCCATGTTTTTGCTTAAACATCTGTTTTGTAATATGGATTCGTAGAAAGGGAGATTCATGGCCTGCTACTGTAGAGCAAATTGTCTTACAAGATTCTTAGTAGTGGTCAATATGTTTACTGTGTTAGATAATAAAGCATTACCCTTGAGAGATATGGCTCATATCCTAAAGAATAAAGAAATGTTTGGTGAACAGCAAGCAGGGAATACAAATAAAGCACACGCTGAACATACTAATCCTGAATAATGTGGCCACATTCTTCAGCAGTTTTTCCTTGACGTAGCAGAACAGCTCCTGATTTATGTGATGTAAATAACACAGGAATCTATGCTGGCATTGAAATATACTTCATTAGAAACAACAAAAACAATTCTAAATGCATGCATTTTTGAACAGCATAAGCAATTCAACTGCACAAGCAAGATATCTGTATTGATCCAAACAAAGTCACTTTAGTGACTTCAGTGGGGAGAAAGAAGAAACAGAGAAAACCAGCTAGTTTGTTTGTTTGTTTCTTGGCTAAGTTAATGGAATTTTTACCATTTTTTATATCTTTTTATTCTCTGTAACATCTTGGCAAAGTGTAAGAAGCTGCTTTTTTTTTTTTTTTTTTTTTTTAAATGATTCCTATATACTGTTTTAGTATCACTTGCGTAGACTTTCCATTGACTTGATCTTGCCTGAATTTTCTTAGCCTATGCTGATTTTGGCTTCTTTTGGTTATGACAGCAGTCATCTGGCCACCAAGTGAGTGTTATCTAAATTTGTTTAATCTTTAGTTTAGCTTTGTGGAATGGTATAGTATACTGTCTATTGAACTGTCTTATGACTCTAGAATAAAAATGTAGAATTTGGGAAAGGGCTGGCAGAAGATGACACTAGAAGTTCTAGGACTCTACACACAAATCATGGTGGGAGAAGATATATTAAAAAAAAAACAACAACCAAATGTGAGTCAGGTGAAAGAGGTTCTGGGAATAGGTGCTTCTAGTGGGAGTTGTCCCTTCCCATGCAGGGAGGTTGGAACTAGATGATCTTTAAGATTCCTTCCAACTCAAACCATTCTGTGAGTCTACGATAGCGTGCATTACTGTGTGACCCATTAGACCTAATTAAACATAAGATGGTTTCTAAATTGAAACTTTAATCTCACACAATTTACACTCAAAATTCTATGGAAACTCATCTTTTTTCATTATCAAGAAATAAAAACTACAAATCCCTTTAATTCACATTTAGAACAGTTTTCTGAGCAGGTCCCTTCATCAAAACATTGAATGTTGACAAATAAATGATTTTTTATTATGGCCATGTTTTGAGTCTGAACAACCTTGTTTTGTCAGTATGACAAAGATGTCCCTAAAAGCTTTGTTTTTATAACTGACTTTGATCACAGATAAACTTCATTGATACTCAAGAATTTATAACAGGTATAAGAAACAGGTCTTGGTATTTCCAAGCTAATTTCTGTGGCCTAATATGGAGACATAATCATAATCTTGAGTCTTTTTTGCATGGCACTTACCCCATTCCCATTAGTGCTGAGGCAAGTTTAGGCTGTCATTCACACTGAAGAAAATTTGGCATTGATTATTTTGGCATCCCTTTTCTCTATGGGGCAGACTAAATCCCTGAGTGCTTATGTTTATGACAAAGGGGTGTAACAAGTAATATCAGTACTTTTAGAATAATTGAGATTCCTTCTTTTCTGGGCTTTCTTGTTTTTCAGGTATGTGAGCAACTGCTTTTTACTGAAGAGAACCCAAGTGGATATAAAGGATTTTCCTGCTAGCTGGGACTTGCTAGATGGTTTGGCTCTGGTGAGCAGAAACATGTTGTTAAAAAAACATCAGATCCCACATTCACAAGTGCTTTCAGCTGACTGGCACCCCCAGGACCTGTGTATCCATGGCCACAGATCATCATAATTGACTCTCTCCGCTCTATTGGTTTAATTACCAAGAAGAGTTTGCTTATAAAATGACTAGTCAGGTTTTACACCTTATTAACTTTGTTACATTACAGTGTAAGTGTTGTGCAACTCCAGTTAATGTGTTGCCTGTCTTTTGCGACCTCTCTGATATTTTTTGATTCCTCATTACAGAATTTATTAATTTTATCAATGATGTGGACAGAAGATTGCATGGGGTTTACAATGGTTGGCTAAAGAGGACAGCTAAGAGCTCTGGACAATCTAGAAATACAACACAAGAACTGCAAGACCATCTGAGTATCTGCATCTGAGTATCACCATCTGATTATCAGCAGATATGGCAAATTTGGAGCATCTCCTTGATGCTCATCTCTCAGAAGACCTGAGTAGTCTTAGTCGGTCACTGAATGACAGGATGGTACTATTAAAAAAAGTTTGTTTCTGCATATGAACACATTCCTGAGGAATAAAGGAGCATAATGCAGAGATCTTTGACTCAGTAGAAACATGGGAAAGACCATATGATTCTGCACAGTGTTCCTGATTTTTACCCAGCTGGATTTAGAAGCAGCCTAGCTGTGTTTGCTGGGAGTGGTACCTTAGCTTACAAATCTTCTCTGTTGTCGGAGATGTAATACCACAAAAATAGAGCAAAGAATGTATTTGTGCTGCTTTTCATTCCCCCACCTTTCTGGCTCAGATAGGTATGCAGAATTAGCTGCTGCTTCTATGAACCCAACAATACTTCACAAAGCAGAGCATCAGAAGGCTACAGTGCTTAGCACAGCACTTCATGAACATAATTCCCCTTTTCTTACTTTTGTAATCTTAGGTTAATTATTTAACCTATATTTATTTGATATAAATCAAAGTTTAATTATTTAAAAACTATTGCTATTTCACTTGTCCTTACTCTTAGTAGAAACTTATGAAAACAGTATTCTTGATGTGAAACTGAGCTGCATGGGACCCATCCTGATCCTTGTCAAGCTTCACACTTCCTCAGGCCTGTAAGCTACTTTCCTCTCTTGATGGTCATGCCTTGCTGCCCAGTTATGAAGCAGAACCACATTTTAATCAATATGGATTTTAAGAACAATTGTGTACCAGTTCTTACAACATGAATCACCATAGTTCCCTCATGATATACTGTGATATCTAATATAGGTCCTTACTTGTCAGTTGCAATGTCTGGAATTCCTGAGACACTTCATGCCAGGAATGTGCTACTACATGTAGTGTCCAGTGCTACTAATACATGTTAGAATTAGCTTCTGAGGCTGGCCCAGAAAACAAAGGAAAAAGCCCTGAATTTTACACTATCAAAGTGGTTTGCCTGACTCATCCTGTAAAACTGAGTTCAGTCACATGGAAAAATTCTCTGAGACTACAAATATAAGCAGTATAAATACAATTTTATCCAGATAATATCCAAGATTTGGCGAAAGTCTCTGTACTGGAGCCTGTGTATAGGTGTGCAACAACTTACTTCAATGTGTTGACTTTCTTGCAAGTCTTACTGACCTGAATGAATCAAAATACAATCAACCAATGAGAACTTTCACAATTGTTCCTCTCTATGGTAATCTGTCTTCTTCCTTCCTTGCTACTGTTTAGCTATACATGATCAGTTCTTTATGTTTCAAAGGAAATAATTGTTCGCATATAAAGTGAGGCTGAGTTCATGAAAATTTTTACCAAGGAAGTTTTTAAATGATTAGCTGACAAATAATTATGGGAAAGTGTCTACCTGCAAATATCATGATTCATCAGGAAACAAATACTTCACTTGGCCATTTGGGAATAACTCTAGTCAAATTAGAGAAGTGCCAGTAAAAATCATCGGCTTCTTTAATTATTACACAAGAACATGGGATATGGATTTCACCTCACAGTTACCCTCATAATAAGATGGAAAGTAGACTCAGATACTTTATGGAACATCCCACTCTTGAGCCTTGATTGTAGATTCAGTCAGTGAGATCGTAAGTCTCTCAGTCTAGTGTCTTGCCTGAAACACTGGACAATACCATGTAGCTGGTGATGGTCAGCAACTCAGTCTCACAGTTAGGAATTTTGGTTACATTAGAGGTCACTTGCATTAAAAAAAATAATAATGGACTGACCATCTACATCACAGACACTCCTTGTTAGCCCAAGGTGCTCACTGCAAGAATCAGCATTTTCCCACAGGTATCATCTGATGTCTTATCCAACAGTTAAGGTTAATCACATGCACTTGGCAGCAATTTCTCTTGCTGCTGTATTGTCAGGATTTCAGGCAATTTTTCCTGAGGCTAATAACAGATCATTTACCAGTCAGCAATGAAATACCATTTCAAACTGAAATGTAAAAATGGGAATGCTGTATAGAAGACATGGGGAACAGTCATTCAGCTCTGTTTTGTTATTGGGGACTTACTCTAAGAAAAGCAGAAAGGACTTAGGTTTATTTTTTTTTCAGCTTTGACAGAAAAAATGGAGAGGGAGGTAGTCCTCCAATAGAAGGATGAGTAAAATACAAACATGGGTCTATAGTCTCCACTGCAAAAAACTCCACAAAAAACAACAACAACAACAAAAAAAAAAACAAACAAAAAAACCCAACCAACAAAAAACCAAAAAAACAACAAAAAAAAACAAACAAGATTTGACTGGAGACATTTGGGGTTTCAGTTTGTTAATATTTCTTGGGAAAAGGAGAAGTTTCATGTTCAGCAGTCTTTGAAATCAATTTGATTTATCAAGTTAGAAGTGTTTTAATTGTTGTTGGCCCAGGTAAGAGGAAGGGCCTGTGTTAAGCAAGCTTTTGAAGTGATTTCATTCTCTTCAGTAATTGAGGCCTTTTCTAACTTTGCTATCTGTGTGCCTGCCTCCTAATTCCTGCTTTAATTTGTCAGATTGTTCCAATCTGGTTCCAGCAGCAAATTCAAAATAGAATAAAAAGCAGATTTTCGAAGTTTGAGTTTCCTGCATTATAACTCCAGATGATTAAATTTCCAGAAAGAGCTCAGATGCCCACCCTCAAAACTTTTTACGTATCACACTTGGAGCGTCAGTGTCACCTGTGCCACACGTCTCACAATTAAATAAAGGTGAATTAAATGTCCTCCTGAGCAAGAGATACTTCAAGAACACAAGCATGAAGAAAGTTTGCCAACCTGAATCCTTTGAGGGTAAAAAAAAATATATATATATATATTATCTATATTATTGCTGTCTCTTTTTAATTGTCTATACCAGTACTTGCCAAACATTCCTTTGGTACTTTCATATTCTCTTGCTCTGCAAGAAAACTCAGCAGGATTTTTAGCCTATTAGAGCCCTGTGCATTAATGTTTACTAAGAAAGGCTTTTCAGCACATTGTTTTCTTGGGGCTGTTTTTTTTTCCCATTTGCCAGACAATGCTGATTCACCCTGAGAAAAACATTATTGGGAATGCATTGTCTTGTTTGCATTTGGCAATTTCCTAGGGCTGAAGGTGGAAATCTGACTCAGAGGAATTCCACTCCATTTCTGAGTGTCCCAAATCTCTTTGAAATTTGGAAAAACAGCCCAAGTTGTTTTTTCCTCCTTTACCTCATTGAAGACCTGTTCAAGGTGAAACATAAATTTCATAATCAGAAATCATATGAATACTTTGAAAACTATTCTATTTTTTCTCATTTTTTCCCCACTCTATTATGACTCACGAGCAGGTTTGGATTTTTTTGTTCTATGTTTACAGTAAGGAGCTAGGCTCATTCTGAATCACATCAAAACAAGAGTTTAAGCTTAATCAGTAAATATACTGGCTGAGGGAAGCAATATGTTGTTACTTATTCATATGAAACTGCAAGTTCATAATCTCACTTTTTTTTGCTGAATTGCTAATGGTTGGGAGAGTAGGGCTGGGC
Organism: Florisuga fusca; assembly: GCA_038090715.1. Classification (NCBI taxonomy): domain Eukaryota; kingdom Metazoa; phylum Chordata; class Aves; order Apodiformes; family Trochilidae; genus Florisuga; species Florisuga fusca. Next base: position 1,235,240 of record JAAWXA010000056.1, read on the forward strand.
AGTATGTGTATTTCAGATGCACTTGAAAGAAATTCAACTGACCGCAAGAGAATTAAAGAAATCCCTGCATCTTTATGATGTGTCTGGCAAGAATGAGTAGAGAAACCTCAAAAGGCTCAGTAACTGAGACAAATCTAAGGGCTATGGAAAATTCTTCCTTATGCAGTTGACTGACTTCACAGAGTGTGAATGAAGGTACTGTCAGACCTTTCAGAGTTACAGGATGCTTTGTTCCCCACAGATTGCACTCTTCCTTCAGTCTTGTTTGGAATGACAAAATCATGATACAGAGCAGTGAAATAACAATACCTTGATGTTCTGTTCTATATTTTCCATCGATGCACAGAAAGAGGAATCTGGGCTGGTGAAAAAGGAATACTAATCTATATGCATCAGTTTTCAAACAGATCAAATAATATACCTCCTGCCTCCCCCACTTATGTATGTAATTCAATAATTCAGGAGAAAGAGGAGAGCAGAATGGATCTAAAAGTCTATGGGAGTATGAAAACAAAAGATACTAGAAGGAAGATACTGAGTGTTTACAATTTTGAAATCTTTCTAGTTTAAAACTGTTACCAAAATTGACATACACTTGTGTGAGAAAGGAGGAAATGACATTTAGTTTTTATCCACTTTGCTATTCAGAACTCATCAATTCTCCTTTCATACCACATTGTCATCCAAACTGTCATCTATTTAGGAAATTTAGGAATATTTGAGTAGCTGCTGCAATATATTTGCAAATTAAAGTAATCTTTAGTAATAGCAGCACTTATCAGGAACAATCTAATGGATTTGAAATATCTATCTACTATTCATCCCTATCTTCTTGTATTAGCATAGTAATCTGCCTTTCCAGTTCAAATGCAGCCTTTGTAGTACTACTTTGCAGTATGTTTCTGATGTCTTCTGCCCTTGTCTGTGTAAATCATGTTTGAAATGCAACAAAAGCTTCTGGAGAACAAGGAAACGACATAAATCCTCCCTTAAATCCTTCAATCTTTAGATTTTAAAAAATCCCCACATTAATGTTTTGTAAGCCAAATAATGGGACCAGGTCCAATTACTTATGGCTGCATTTGCAAATCATTTCTCTGCTAACATGAAGATTAAAGAAGGGATTAATTTTCAGCCCAGAAAGCCACTGTTTAGCTACATGAGCTATCAGTAGCCAAAGTATGCTTTGATCACTGGATGTGCCAAAAAGAAAACTACAGCAGAGATCAAAATGATCGTATCTCTTCTCTGAAACAAGGATTAAAACCATTTTAAATGCAACCATATGTTTATTCCATGGATTTTCAACAGGTGAGCTTCCTCAGCATTCCATATGTCCCTGCAGGGCTTGCCAAACTACTCCTCCTAACCCTGTCTTGTTGAAGGTAAAAATACAGAGGCACCAGATTTGGCATCTTTATGTTGAGGGTAATTTGACAGTGTTACTGGAGGTGCACTGCTTCTAAGCACTGACCCTGGGTAGCAAAATGGCACTCTGATCTGGCAGATAAACAAGTCTGTGACAAATAACACTGACATCCTTGTCAAAAGAAAAGACATGACTCAGACCCAATATCTATACGCAGGCCAGTGCCACCTTTCAGTGACAAATTGTTTTAGTCTGACAGTGTGTTTCACTGCTTGAACTTTCATCTATCAAAACAAGACACAAGCATGGGGACACAGACATGGAGAAGGGAGAATGGGAGAATGCAGACAGGCAGCCTGGCCTGCCCTCTTATAACAGAGCTTAGATTTTTTTTCCACTCTTTAAGAAAATTTATAATTTCCTGGTGGATATTTTAATCCTCCCCCTTGTTATTTTCCAGTTAAAAAAATAAAACAAAAAAGATTTAATTTCATTACTTGTAGCTTCAAGCATTAGAAAAACAGAAAATACCACGTGATTTTTCTTAATTTAATCTCTCTCCACACAGGACACTAAGTTCCTCTCACCCGTGAACAGAGTCTAACAGCTATTATTAGCCTAATGGAAAATTTATGTGTGGCTAAACAGTAACTTCAGCAGTTATCCACACTTGCTTTGAAGGCATCAGCAGATAGAGACTCAATACCAGGCAGTTTGTTCTGGCATTTAATCACCTTTCTGTGTTAACAGTTTAAATCTGGATTTCCGTTTTCAATTTGTCTGCCTCCAACTTCCAGCAATGAATTCATTTCAAGTGAAGGGGTGAAGCTGGGCCTGAGAATAAAAGAGTGTGGTGGGGGCAGGTGGTTTTTTGACAGGTTTCTTACATCACTTAAGAATATTATGACAACAGCTGTTACCACGTTTTCTCACCTTGGATGCTTAACTGCTGTGGGAAGGTGAACTCATAAAAGTCCAATGACAGAAGAGTCTGTGTGTTCTGAAACTGGAGACCCATGTTGTGCATGTAGATGGCAGGAACTGCAAGACAGGAAAAAGTGGCTGTTCTGAGGCTGGCTTGTGACATCAATTTAAGGTACTCTAAAAAAATATTAATAACTCCCTTAACCAGCATAATAGTAACACAGCTCCAGCACATAAGGTGATCTGAAAAGGCTTGTGGGTCTCAGACATGATCAAAAGCAGAGAAGTTCAAGAACAGAAAAAAAATAGACAGTTTCAGTTGAAAACCTCTCTTGAAGCTCTAAGACCAAATCAGCTTAACTGAGGCTGTTTCTGGTGGAAAAGAAAGATCCTGACTTCCTTGGAGAGCTTATCCAAATACCAGTCATTCCGTTTTTTCAGTTTTCATTTGATTGGATGTGGGTAAATCACTCATATTTTAGGAAAATAAATGTTTTCCATGAAAAATAAAATTTTGATGAAATATTGTGTTGTGTTTTGTTTTTGTGTTTGGTTTTTTTTTAACTGAAAGACAATTCAGAGTCTTTAAAGCAAAAAGGTACTCTTTGATTGCATATATTTCATCTGGTGGCCCGGTAACTTGAGCTTGGTTGAAGGAAATATTTCAGAATGTTATTCATGGAAATAATCTCATTTGCTTTAGGAGCCTGTCCCAATAGTTAACAAAGTTAAGCTTATTGTTAAGAAGTTAACTTACTTTGTACTCATTTTTTTCCTCTGACTTCATGTTCTAATTCTTGTTATGACTTTTTCTCCTACAAGGAGATGGCCTTTACTACTTGTGATTTTCTGTTCATGAATATTCCTCTACACTATAAGCCAGTTAACTTCCAATAATTTTTTTTCAGAGCTTATTATTTTTTTGGCTTTTTTCATCTGTATTGTTTTGAAAACCTGAGCTCCAGACTTAGAGATAGTGTTCTAAGCTTAACCAGTCCCCCAATCTTTTACAGAATGAAAAACAAAAAAACAACAGAATTTCAGATATTAAGATAGTTTTATTGTTCCTCTGTCCAGTACCATAAGTCAGCTTTTTATTTCAACATCACTGCAACCTTTCTCACTAGCTTATTGTGGAGGATCTTGTTTTGGAAATCCCCAGCTACATTTATAAAGCAGACCCACCCTACAATAAGAGAGAGGTTTTGTTTCTCTTCCTGGTGAAACCTCTGAAAACACACTTGAGGAAGAACACAGAAGCACATGTGAGAGGAGGAAGCATGTGAAGGACAATCCTGCAAACGCACAGGTGAGAGGAGGAGGAGGAGGGCAGGAGGAGCCCATGGCCTCCCTTTGTTTCTTCTCTCTGTCTGACCAGGATGAAAGTACTTTGATTAGTGAGGGTCTAGATGCACACATGGACAATGGGGGTCCCTACAACAGCTGGTTTCAGACACTCAGTGAGCCCAGTAGCTGGCCCTGGGTCTCAGAATTCCCTGGTGATGGCACCAGGGTGTTGGGGCTTCTAAAGATCTCCTGGGAGTCTCTGTGAGGAGAGGACAGGGCAGCCCCATGCCTGACACAGCTGGTACCAGCCAGAATTTCATTCCTTTGTTTTAATTGCTCCTAACATGAAATTTGAGTAAGTTTGCTTACCATGGCAGCCTCACAGTCACCAAATCAGCCCGCATGCCCTTACCCTTTTGTTTTTGAATACCGGGCAAATGTTTGTGTTCTCCAAGTTTTCATAATGTTCTGGTTTTATAACCCCTAATAAATATATCCAGAAGTTTGCTCAACAAACTCCCTGAGTTGCTTGGGTGACTGTTGTGGTACAATAAGAAGAAAATTTCTAGTTTTTTTAACAATTATCTACAATATCGTCTGTTACTAATAGACTTTATCTCAGAACTTCTTTCTCACATGCATAGTCATCTTCGTTGCTTATTTAAGCCATTAATTTTCCTTTTTGTGTTTGGCTTTTCTTATTTTTTACTGTTAATAACTTCTAATTTATATTGATTATTACCTGTGTCCCTTTTATTCCATTTGAAAGGTATTGATTTTTATTTTCCAATTATTGCCTTAATTTTTCCACTTGGAAAGGTTAAGGGCTAAACAAAAACTATTTTCATTACAAATATAGAATTATTCCTTTTCAAGTAAATATCAAAATAATATTAGAAATTATTTCAGTAGAGCTCCACATTTCACAGAGACTATAACTGCCTTTTTCTTTTTGTCTTCCACTTCCCATTTTATTTTCCTCTAGGTTGGAAATTAAGACTGTCTGAAACAGCATATATAATTCATACAGGCAACCTAATAACCAGCTTGGAAGCTGGTGGTTTCTTAGGAAGTGGTAGTCAGGACTATTTTACAATCAATGAATGGAAATAAAAGTGATTGGGACTATCTTTTATCTGCTTATATTAAATATAAGCAGGTCCTAATCACCGGTCTCTAAGCAACAGCTAGATACTAATCCAGCAATTAATTCATCTTTATCCATATAATGAGGTCCAAAGTAGAGCTAGCTTGTGTTAAGCACAATGCCTCTAGTGTGAGGGGAAAAAAACAACCCACCCCATATATGCATGTGTTCCAGTACTCTAATGACAGCTACAGCTTGTTGGAGACCTTTAATAGGTCTCAAAACTGAAATCCTCCTTAGTAAGATAGTTTTGCTTTCTGTTACATACATAGTAAAATGCAAATACTCTGGGTTATTTTCCTTTAATTTAGGATTCTTGAATAGACTCCCTTTCCATTCTTTGTTATTTAGCCCTTTTGTACCCTAACCTTGAGGTCCTGGACCTGTCAGCCCTAAAACTGGTACAGACATTGCTACTACTGAATGCTGCCATTTCTTCTCCTCTTCACCCTTACTCTTCACTTGTTCAATCTTTTTTGTCCTTGCTAAACACATTATAAGCAGAGCTAGCTGTTCCAGTCATGTAAATTTTCCCAACATCAGGATTCCACTACTCTGTTTCAACTCTTTATTTCTCAGAAGTGACCGTGAAGTTTTTGTCCCTGCTGTTGTACCACAAATATATAAGCAACTAGGAGAAAGTGGGAAACCTTTTTCACAGTGTTAGAGCTCTTCAGTCTGTATTGTACATATTTTCATTTTACATGTAATTTTAACCTAAAGTCAATCTGTTTGCTACTGACTATTGTAGCTACACTTTACATGAGAGAAAACCTCCATATTTGCCTGCACAATGTAGTCTATCCCATACACACCAAAAGGTTCTTGCCCATCACTCCATTGATCCTGTTGAAACGACAGCATAAGCTGGAAACCAACAGTGCTTAGAGACCCCCCTTCAGTGAAACTAGACTTGCACAATAATATAGAAATGAAATTTTCAGTCTTAAGCACACATGGCTAGCTATCTGCTAGCTCCATGAGGAAGTTGTAAATGCATTCTGACATCTTAAATGACAGTAGGGGCCTAACGTGAGGCAAATATATTGCACCCCCAAGGAAAGGCTCAGTATAAGCTCACTGCTTACACATTACTACTTCTATTCACCAGTAGGGGTTTTTTTTACTTTTTTTTTTCTCTCTCTCTCCCTATCCCCATCATAATTTAAAAATTTCTTCATATATAACAGTATACAGTATTTAAGTGCTTTTATTAGTAGTGCATTATTTCTTATACAAATACACTGAGAATATACATACTTCCTGCAATGTTCACTTATTCTGCTACAGTGATGAGAGCATTCAGGTGGAAAACAGGTGACTATTTCTGGATATAGATGTGACATAAGAATATGCTGGAATTCTTCAGCTGATGGAGACTACAATCCTCTGGAATCTACAGACTAGTTTATTTAAGTGCTCTAATAAACTTCTGGTGAAATTACTAGTTTTACTTAGACTAACAAATTATTGCAGTTAACCTAGGTCATTTTGCTTTAATCAGGTACTGCTCATGAAAGTTTTAAATAGTAAGTGGAAGTGTAATCCGCAGGGGAAAGGTGGTGAAGAAGAGGTAAAGGCAGTAATCCCTTTTGGCCTAACAGATCCTGAAGTGAATATCTGTCAAGGGTTTCAGTTACCAGGAATCATGATGCACACATTGCACATGATCCCCACACAGACTACACTGGAAGTTATAAACCACCACCTAAAAATAAATAAATAAATACATAAATGAGATGAATTATCACAGATGCAATCTACTTTGCTTCTTTTCAAGACTGCACTCTTGTTTCTTCATGCTCTTTTTTTAGATCCCTTCAGCTAGACATTAAACTCACCTTGCAAACTCATTAGGATAGAGCAATGGCAAAATGTCAAAAACAATCAGGGGAGTCTGAAGTGTTCTGGTTTTCATCTGGTTCCATAGGGTATTGAACCATTGGCTTCAATGTGTGCTGCCACCATCAGAGCTTCTATTTTTTTTCGTTAGAGACACACTGATGATTCTCTCTGTGTTCTCTTCGGGATGTTTTGGGCACTTTAATGCTTTCTACTGATAATATTCAGAGCTGTCTGAAATCAGGAAGAGAGGAGAAGACTCATCATTTTCTGTTTCGGAGTCTAAAAATAATTTAATTTTGCCTATGATTACAAATACCGTGCAATTTGGGCAGTTAATTGTCATTGTCAAAAGTGCAATCTACTGGTTCTTAAATCCTTAAAGTAGGAATTATTTAAAATAGTCTTTGGGAACTGAAAAGGTGTCTAACTGAATCGAACAGATTGGTGCCCTCTGCAGTTAATTGAAGTATTCATTCAGAGAACAAATAACTCAATTGTGTACATTTATTTTAAGATGGAAAAAATCATCCTACAGAGGTATCCATCTCCAGTCATTACAGAAGAATCCTAGCTGACCATGTTAGTTACATCACCTTTAGATAGATACAATGAACCCAACCTTGAGCAGAGGTGCAAACCATCTGAGACAGTCTGTATGAACAAAACTTGTCATGTGAGTTTGAAACTGACAGACTCTTCTGGGCTCTCATCAGCATTCACATAGATATTTCCAAGAAAAATTAAAAATAAATAAATAAAATTTAGCATGGTGTCTCACTCTTTGTTAGAGTAAATGCATTTTTATATAAACATTGATAGAAATACAATGTCAGCCACATCAATGGGATTTTTCTTCAATATTTTTCTTATAATTCTATTTTTCAGACAAAGTAGCTAAATGAAATAAGAACAAGGATGTGGTACGCATTTCTAATAAAATATATTCCCATACAGAACTGCTCTACATGTCTCTTGAGAATATTAAACTACTTATATTTTTTATGTGCTATTTAAACTGACATGGAGATTTGTGGATATTCAAAGCCCAAAGACTATAAAAGGGCATTCTCAGAGATATAGAATAGAAGGAAGTTTTTTGTTTGCATTATCCTTTTAAAATATATTTTTGAGCTCACTTGACTGCTCTCATTTATAAGGTTCATGAATTGCTTATCTTTGTTCGAATATATTTCAGTACCATCTTAGCCACTTTCTTTATGTGCAGAGATTTAACACTGATCTTGGTAGTTCAGTCTTTTTTCAGGTTCTGGTTTACAACATACACAGGTCTCTCAAAATTCCAGTGTGTGTAAATGAAAAAAATCACGTGTAAATTAAAAGACTCTTCAGTCTTTTAGAAACGTGTCCTTAAAGAATTTTAGAAAAATGAAATTGTATGTAAATTTCATATATTACACTTTTGTTTAAATGTAAACAAATTTTATGTGTATGTGTTAGACCAAAATTCCAGATTCTCTGCAAACATTAAAAGTGACTGAGTAGTTATTCAGTATTAAGGACTAATCACTTTAACTTAGTGTGAAATCAGATACCTTTCCTGAAATAAAATAGGTGAAAAATATTTCCATCCCTGTAAATTTCAGTTCCCAAAATGTCGATTATTAGCTAATGCTTTTTATGTTCATTGAATATACATAAACTGCTCAAACTGTTCCTGTACTTACAGAAGTTTGTAAATATACTGTGGTTTGGTTAGAGGGTTGGTATGTTATGATTAAAGAATTCAAAACTGTATTTACAAAAGTCTGCTCTTTCACCCCTGTTTAAAAATGTGGTGACATAACTGCCTATAAATTCAGATTCTTCTGACATTCAGAGAAACTTATTTTCAATCTTCCATGTGAACTCAGAATTTCACCAGTAGGTGCTTTTACGTGTGTGGCCAGTAGGGAACTGAAATGATGCTACAACAAAGGAATGTCTAGATTTGTGAAATTTCTGCAACATAGCTAGAAAACAGAAAAATTTCTGATTTAGTGTTTGAATCCAATCTGAAAATCACAATGAATTACTGTTTCATTTTTCCAGAGCTACAAAGAATAGGACTCATCTGACCAGTACAGATATCTGCAATGTAGGTGTAAAACTAGCTACCTGGGTACCACATCTGAATCTGTCTCCACTAGACAGTGGAGAAAAAAGGTCATTTTTAGGGAGCAAGGCAACTGCTCTCCTCTAGTTGTTCATTATAAAATGAAACAGAACCATAATTTCAAATTCCAGATTTTTTTATCAACTGTATTATGAATTTAGATGACAAGCTCAGATTTACATCTCTCAACTATCAAATGTTGGAACTGATTCTTCCTCAGTGGGAAGGATTTATCCCATCAGTTTCAAGGTCTTATTTTTAGATAAAGTTAAATGACAAGTTGCAGAACTCTGCTCTCTCTCAGCAGAGAAGACCAAGTGTCTGGCTTTTCCTGGGATCTTAACTTTTTTTCTTATTTAAATCTACAGAGAATTAATTTTAACCACGGTTTCAAATTGAAAGCTATACAGGTTCAGCAAATTCTGAGTTTGAACTGGAAATGCAAGCAAAATTTTGAGGTGGTAGTCCTACTCAAAGAAAACATTATACTGTATTTTACTGATCAAGATTATTTGAATATAAGCACTTACTTTGGACTTTATTAAAATAGCCACTGTAATTCAGCTGAGGTAAATTGACATTAACAGATCTTTGAGAAATCTGCAAAGTTGCATCAGTTTGAGTTGTCTGTATTATATAATAGGAAAGATCTGAAATACACAGATTATTGGGAATTTAAAACGTATTGTATGGCTGAATTTTTCTCTCGGTCAGAAAGGCTGTGAATATGTTTATTATGCTGATCAGTATCTGACAATTATCTCCTATTTATTTTGTTTAACTGTCCCTTGAGTTATACTTTTTAGGCTTTCCCTGGATAGAACACATTTCATTCAAGACATGTAAAAGAGGCTTAGAGTTTCATTTCTTTGTTAGTCAATAGAGTTACACCTCAAGAAGCAAATAAAAATATAAAATTAATTTGATTTTTGGAAACTTCTTTCTCTACAATGACAAGAAAACAATGACACTGGCTAAGATTCTTTTATTTTTCAGTCAACTACCTTCATTTTGGAGGGATTAAACTCAACCTTAGTGCCTTCCATAATAGTAATTCCAGTCTGTATGCTATAACCAGCTGAACAGAACACAATAAGTCTGTTCTGTTCCCAGACACTTAACAGGAACTATCACCTTTTTAAAATATTGTTTCACCTGATGCTTCTCCATTTTAAGACTGAGATTTGTAGACTTCTGAGAAGAACGATTGAAAAGAGTTTTCATTTGCTACCAAGCTCTTTTGGTACTGAATGCAGTCTGCTATATGGTATCATTCAAGCCAAAATGGAATAGTTGGGCTCAACAATATGGAAGTTTATTTTCCAGTTACTCAGTTTACCCTTCTTATTAAAAGGACTGAGTAGTAACATTTTTCTTTTTCACATGGTAAATGTTTGAATTCACTAATCCTTACCGTTGTACTTAGAGGCCATCTGGTGGAATCTCTTCCTCACAGAAGAACTAAATATTGCATATTTTTTATTTTTTTCTTCTAGGAAAGCAATCTGAAGTAGTGTCCTGGTTTGGGCCAGGATAAAGGTGATTTTCTGGTTTGTACTTTTGCTTTCAGCTAAGTCTCTTGTAAGTAGTTGCACTTGCTGAGATTAACAGCAAGTTTCTCAGACAGTGTCTGCTTCTGGGACTGATAACACTGGATGTTTATAGTTACTGCCAGAGACTGGTGTGAAGAGCCAAGGACACTGCTCAGCTCTGAGGAACATTTTACCCTCCAGAAGGAGTAAAGAGGTTCCACCTGAACCCCCTCCTTTGGGGAGGACCAAACAAGATAGATGCCAGAATTGACCAAACAGAATATTCCATCCCATACACATCATACTCAGTATAAATTTCAGGGATCACAAGGGTCAAACCCCTTCCTGCCCTTCCTGCTTCCCTTCCTTCGCCTGTTCCCTGTTTTGGTTCAGCATCCTGGGAGGATTCCGTCCGTTCATCTGCCTGTGGTCCTGATCTGTGCCAGCCTGAATCCCTGTGTTCCTGCCTCCACCTCCCGACTGCTGCCAATTCCAGGGGTCCAGCCTGGACTTTCCCAGGGCTGCCCTGCAGCCTCCGTGGTGACATGAGAGTTACTGGGAGAAGGGGGGGAGGAACGCGGTATCATTTTTTTCCTGTATATTTGTATATATTTAGTAATTTTTCCCATTTATCATTACTGTTCCATTAAAGTTGTGTAACTTAGTTTCCAACCCATAAGCCTCTCTCCCTTATTCCCTCTCCTTTCTTTATCAGTGAGGAGAGGGGGATTCATAGAGAGCATCTGTTATTGGGTTTAATTGCTGGGCCAGTGTTAAACCGTGACAAGTAGTCACCTGCTTTGTCTTTGGTAAATGAATGTGAAAAATAAATCATCGTTAAAAAGCAAGGAGAAAGTAGTCAAAGTTGCTACTATGAACTGAACTTTTATTCAATTATGCAGAAATCATAGTAATAAAATTATGTACTATTCCACTGTTTTGCAATGGAGAACAGAGTATTACGATTCAGGAAATGGTATTTAGGCGTTAAAAAAGTATGAGAAACAATATCAGTTGTCATTATACCACAGAAACAAAGCTTATTGAATCTGAAGAGTTCATCCCATCAACCTGGTGTTCTGAAAATAGAGCTACACATCTTTCTAGGCATCTTTAGTTTATTCTTAGTAATACCTTGTTATGGAAAATTTGTAACAGTGGCTTGCTTTTTCCTGGTAATAGAAAAGTTTTCTTTCTTGTTTATTTGGGTGGAAGTCCCATTCCTGGAAGTTTTTAAGGCCAAGCTGGATGGGGGTGTGAGCAATCTGATCTAGTTGGAAGTGTTCCTGACCATGGCAGGGGTCTTAGAACTAGTTGATCTTAAAGGTCCCTTCCAACCCTGAAAATTCTATTATTCTATGATATTTATATATGTATGTATGCAAAGCCTGCAGGAATTCACTGAAATAAAAATGCTGTACACTAAAAGAGGCTTTTCAGGAAAGAAATTCTTTCTGTTTTACTTTTTTCACCACAGATGTCTGGGATTTACTGTAGCAATTGAATACATCTGTCTAAATGTAATTGTCAGCAGAATTACTCATTCTTATGCCTAAGTCCAATTGGTCAACTATATCCAGGTTCACTGACCTCACCATGATCAACAGCAATCTGAAGGGTTTAAACCCATCTCTGAGTGACTTTGTCTCCTACAGAGCCTCTCCCTAGTACAGATGACACCACAAACACTCTGACTCTCCATCAGTCTAAGATGTCCAGAGGAAATATTTGGCTTCTTGGTCAGAGTTTGAGCAAGTTGAGTTCTTGAGTTCTTTTTCATCTGAGAAAAAGATACTGAGACACAACTGGAATCTCACCAAACGATATTTCTGCTCACAGTGCCATAACCCCATACCGTACATTTCTCCCTTATTTTTTTTTTTCTTTCTTTTTTCTTTCTTTTTTTTAATTTTCATTTTTAATTACTTAATAAAGAAAGAACAGCCTTAGATGATAGTGATGCTCCACGAATTTATTCTCTTGCTTGTCTTTTTGGATTTCCTTTATGAACACTCATACAAAGAGAAGGAGATGCAGGTTCAAAATCAATGTAGGCAAATTACCCACAAGATCATATCTTGAATTTTAAGATGACTTGAGGGTGACTTAAGGGTCCTGAAAATCTGCCCACTGTGCAAAAAGCAGGTATACATGCTTTGGGAATGAAGGACCATGACATTGGTAACATTGCTTTTTCACCTTCCAGCTGGATGCCCATGAACTTTCCTGAAATTTTTATACCTTTTGCCCAGTTACAGTTTAATAGAAACCTTGGTTTTACTGCCTTGGATGAGTGCTTTTGTCACAAAAAAAAAAAAAAAAAAAAAAAAAAAGTGTGGGGACGAGAAGTTTGCATTACCCTAAGCCTTTGCTCTCTGTAAGCATTGAAAGAGAAACCATAGCTGGGAAAATCCTAAAATAAAATTCATATATGTATACCTTTTAGCTGTCACAAGCTGCAAAAAGATGGAGTAACATTTTAATTCATTTAATGACATACTCAGTATAGAAAGGCAGACTTTTTGCTCCTGTGAGGTCACATATCCTGCTGTTAACCTGTGGGCATGTTGTGAGGTTTCCCACTGAACATGCTCCATTGTTTTCAATCTTGTTTGCCAGGACTTGATTTTCCTATACACTGTTTAAGAGACTAGGTTTTGAGTCTTCTAAAGGAAAAGGGATGTTCAGTTTAGCAATTTAAATTCTAAATTCTTAGTTCTTCACTTATAAATTTGTTACACAAATAACAAAGGTTTCACTAACTTCACTGGGTATGAAATTAAGCTTTTACTGCCCTAGAGTAATGAAATCAATGTTTCCTTCATCGTGAACATGCCTGATTGAATTAACTAGGAATAGCTTGCTTTGGGATTTAATCTGGGTTCTCTTTCATGTTTTTAATTAATTATTTGCAATCTGATCCTCTTTTTCTAGTTTTAGCGGGGTTTTTCATTGATTTGTTTTCAACTAATGTTCATCAAAGTGCAAACATCAGTTTGCTTGTATTACACGTCTTTTCTGTATGCTGATTTAAATAGTCTTGTTTGAGAATTCACTCTTCTGAGATTTTTTTTTCTCCTTACATATATATACTGTTCATATTCTTTAAACTCCAGATTATTTTCATAATTTTTGCTGCATCTGGACATTATTCCCATTTAGGATGCACTTTTTAAGAAGGAAGACTGATTGAGGAAACATATTAATTTGGTTTTTTAGGTTTTTTCAGATTTTTTCCGGATGGGATGAATAATAAAGTATTAGTAAGAAAATAAGTGATAAATGATGAAAAATTAGCCTTCTGTTGTATTATTTTACATAAACAATATTTTTTTCTAAACCTCTGCAATATTTCTGGACATTCTGAAACTTAACATGAGTACTCAGTGACTGCTTGGAAACAAGTTATCTTGGTTGGTTTGGGATAATTTGAAGGCAGTTGGGTCACAAAGCAGATAATCCATTCCTGTGCAAATCACATTATAAAACTCTAAAAGGCACCAGTGAAGTTAACATTAAAAAGTAACTTGTATTCCATGTCATTATAGTAGTCCCTTAAGCAATTTAGGAGGTTTTAATTTTTTGTAATACAATACAAAGGTTGAATTACAAAATACTCCAGGTACCATGGTGGAGGACACTGTGGAAGATGTAACATCAGACAGATTATGACAGATGCAATCATAATGCGTGTGATAAATGACAGGGCTGAAATAGAAATAGTATCCATTACACCAGTAATATATTCTAAAATTACTAAGTGCCAGACTGAGCCTAACACACTATGAAAAATTGTAATGACCAGTGAGTACAGAAGTCTAAGTGAATTAGGAAGTCCACCTAAATCAAATAAATCTTATAATTTAGTATTCACAGATTATTTTTAAAACCTAATGTGAAGGATAATAAGGGTTGCTCAGGGAAGATTTCATCACCGTGAATCCATGGCCATAGGTGACTTACAATTCCCTGTATTGTATCAAATCAGATGGATCAAAGACAATTTTTCTTTGGATTTTTAATGTCTGCTTGAAGTACTTAGTAGTTTTCCTTCACTGATAATTTCTATCATATGCAATGAGAACATGCTGGTGGGACAATTACAGCACTGTGGTGAACACAAGTTATGGGTTTTGGTATTTAGTTAGAAATTATTTTCAGCTAGTGATTGGAATAATTTTGAAATTTGCTTCAAAGAATAAAGAAGTATTAGGAAAAAACAACAAAAAAAATTAAGGCAAAAGCACCAGATTTTTATTTGTTTTCCTATTTCAGTGGCCTTTTGTTCCAACCAGTATATCAAAAGGAAGTGTTGGAGATTCAACTTAACCTTAGAGCTTTGTGGTTCATCACTTTCATGCACGTACTTTAAAATGGTACCAGTCTGGAAAGGGACTGCTAGTTCTAGAGACAGTATGTCAAGTCCTAAAGTGGTTTAAGTTAGAGTATTTACATTAGCATGAAAACCTGTGCCATTTAGTATCAGTTGAGTGTTTCATGGCAAATTTGTATTCAGGTTGAGTTCTCAGTTTGGACAAGGCCATTCAGTTCTCTGATGATCTCCAGTGAAGACTACTTACCAAATTCTACTTTCCACAGTGGTTAGCAAAATCTCTGCTGTTAAACAGGAATAGCACAAACACAGAGATACACACATCTGCACACAGAGAGAAGTACTTCATCAATACAACTACATATTCTCTTTATTTAGTATTTGGGATGATGGTGGTTTGCCATGAAAGACAGCAAACATTGTATGTTCTTCTGTTGCTGTTCACCACAGCACCTGAGTTTGACAACTGGCACCTTGAAATAGTAAAAGAAACTATTACTAACAGATGTGACTGTCATCTGAATCAAGTTTCCAGACACTGCCTTTCATTTCTTTCCTGTATTACATTCTGAAAGTTGTCTTCCCTTCATTTCCAACATCTTGTTTCTCTTTCTTCTTTGCTTGAAAGACTGAAATTGCTCATTATCTGCTATAAATTGGCTTCAAAGGAGCTATCTCAATTTATACCAGCTGGACTAGAGCAGTGAAAGGCTCTAAAATGCTGTTCTACTTTGTGATAGAGCTGGCTTGGATTTAAGCTATTATTTATAATTCAGTGTCAAGTTTTCTTTCTCTTCACCATCTTGCAATAGAAGTATTTAATAAATAAACATATCAAGCTGTAATAGTTTTTCTTTACTTAAAGTTGATATATTGTACCAAGTTTGTATCAGGCAGGCTGGGTAAAGTATGACTGAAAAGCTATAGAAGCAAAGAATGTGGAAGGTTATGTGATAAAAGCTCACATGCAAATGCACAAAGAAGCTCAGGGAGAGCAGGAGGGGATGATGAAATAACACCTACCTGCAGATACTCTCAGGACCAGCCCAGAAACAAATATAAACAAATTATTTGGTACTTATGCACAATAGATTTGCATGAAAACTTCTGACTTTGAGACTTTTTCTTAAAATTCTTATCTACCATCAGAATAATTTTTGATGGGAGCCATCAGTGCATCAAAGGCCCATCTGCAGAAGCCCAGATGAGCACGGAACACAGTGGCAAGGGGGAATCCAAATTAAGGAGTCAGAGGAAGGGGCACTTTGTCAGGGATGCTCCTACAGCTGTCCCAAGTGATCCTCAGCCCCACTGTGAGGCTGTGAAGCACATAACCATGAGTCAATGCAAGAGCACCCTTTGGACTGAGGGGGTTTGCTGCCTGAGTGTATGTGTCATATTCTGGGGTGCAAGGGAAGAGCATTTGGGGCTTGCAGAGAATTTATGGGATATTTAGAGACTGAGGGCAAGGAAAGAGTGAGGGAACTGCAAGTTGTGGCATGATGTTACAGCTGAGTTCAACTGTGCACTCAGTAAGCAGTTAAATAATATTTGTTAGTTCTAGAGCACATTTGCTATTGATGTCAATCTTTATTCAAATCATTTGGGCTATTATTTGTGTGACCAGCTCAATCATAATAGTAAAAAGAGCATACAGTTTCTCAAGAGTGTTTTGTCTGTATTCAAAGGCCTAAAATCCTCTTGGGTCTCTGCGTTTGCTAGTAGGTTTGACTCAGAGTGCTTCTAATTCCATCTGGATGTGTTCATCTATTTCTACATATTTGTTTTTGCTTCAAAATATCCAAACCTCCTATGAGGAAATGTCAGTCAGTTTGAATCAGGATCACGATGGATCTCCTTAAAATAAAAGAAAAATTTCTGTCAGTGAGGAACAGGTAGGAATAACATTTTCTGGCTTTTCCATTTAGATTTTCCCCACAGTACTAGGCAGTGGCTCTCAATAATTTAGCTGCCATTTAACTATAATGTTGTTAACTGATATTAATGCTGTAATTACAGCACTTTCTTACTATCACAGATCTCTTGTGCACAATATAGATACGCACTGAATCGTATAAAATATGCAAAGGACTTTTTAACTAGCATTTCTGAGTTAATGTAACTGATGAGTTTAAATAAGAATATAGAAAAAGGATCTAAATCTAAACTCAGTCAGGAAATGGGACTACAGGTTATTTAGATACATACAAGTATAGCAGGACAGTACACGTGATGAATCAGATCTCCAGATTGTACACCACAAAGTAACATCAGTACATCTTGATGATTTATACCCTCCAGAAATATATATATAAAACACCAGTGCAATAGATACAGAATGAAAGCCTCACCATTTGTTCCATGAGTATTCTCAATAACCATACTTGGAAAGTTTTATGTACTATAGCACTGCTGCAATTAAAATGTCTACAGTGACATCTAACTAAAGCTGGTCTTACATGGAATCAGGTGACATGTCTTTCAATGACATGAAGTTCAATGGCACCAGAAAAATCCACGCTCAGCATTTAGAGGTTCTGTTGAAATATGTTTTCGTTATTCATATTCTATGTTGGATATTTGTCAAGTATTCTCTTTCCATTTTATTTATTTATTTGCTTGTTTATTTTTATGAGACTCCAAAAATAGTATTTTCACCACTAGTCCTAACATGGCAATCTAAGAAATATTTCATTTTTCATTCTTTAATTATTGTCTTGGTTGTCGTGCAAGCAGTGAGGATTTTATTATTACGATAATTTTTCCATTAAAATATGTATTGAACACTTAACTAGCTTCAGATTACAGCAATTGCATAAACTGACTTCCTACCTGTAATTGAATAATATAAATAGCTTTCTTGTATTAAACTTTTACATCATGTTCAGTTTACCCTTAAAAATATGATGCACAGAATACTAAAGAATTTTATTTTTTTCTGTCAGCATATTTCTTTCAATGAACTTAAATGAACTTCTAGGTTTAAAAAATGCTCCATTTACAACTAAGCTCACTAGAAATACATATAAATATAACTATGATATATTTCTATAAGAATAGAGAGGGACATGCATATGTATATAAAATTTAGGTAGATTAATTTTAAAAATATTTGTATCGTAGAACCGTAGAATCACATAATGGTTTGGGTTGGAAGGAACCATAAAGATCATCTAGTTCCAACCCCCCTGTCAGAGGCAGGTACATGTCCCCACTAGACCAGGTTGCTCAAAGTCCTGTCCAACTTGGCCTTGAATACTTCAACGGGGGAAGGGCAGCAGAACAGAAAAGAAAATAATAGTTATACAAATTTTATTTCCACAATAAACTCAATTTTTCCACTTCTTGACCTGCTTCAGTATGAAAAAGAAATAAATGAAACACTTGAATATCAAAATTTCATGTGAAATTGATAAGTTGTTTTCAGTCATCTTTATTTATAGACAAAATTATATGATTTTGTGTCATGATTGTAGCTATACAATATTTGATCTGGTGGTTTTGCTACATTTTATTTCTACTCTTAAAACTTTTTTAGCCATGATGTATTTGAATGTTGAGATTTTATAAATCACATTGTTCTAATAATTTAACTGGGTGGGAGGGTGTTTGGATAGACCCTACTGTGACTGAAGTGTTGGATTTTGGCCTAGGAGTTGATTAGCTGTTCAAAGACTGAAGCTTTGCTCTCTTGTTCCATCTCATATAATTGATGAATGAAAAATAAATAATAATAATAAAAAAAAGCAAAACCATCAACCAGCAAAAAGATTCTCTTTTCCTGTATCTTCACAGGGAGTAAATTTTAATTTATTGATCCAACCTACCCAGGTTAACATAAAATTGAAATTATGATTGCAATTTTTGTGTGAATCAACTAACCGGAAAATGTTTTTTTATCTTCTGAGAAGGAGAACACTTAAAGAATGCACTAATTATGTATATTTTGTCCATATTTTTGTGTACCTTGTAGGTTTTTGTCAAGATTGTGTTCTGTTTGCCCATCTTCTGTGTATTTCTCTCTTAAAGAAGAAACAGTTCAGAATAACTTAGATGACTCATTTCTTCTCTGACTTATCTCCATGTTTCTTTCTTGCTTGACCTCAAGAGAAGCATTGCTTTCACTTCCAAATATGCAAGTACCTGATATCAGTAACACAAATGCAGCTAGTACAAATATTCTGTTTAATATTTAGTTTAGAAGAAAGGCAATGTGCCATTCTATCGAGTCTACTGTTCTACACAATGATATTATGGTGAGATTTGATTACTGCAGGAAAGTGTAAGGGTGAAGGGATGGATACCAGAGGGGATTCAGTTTCTCGGGGACTTCAGAGTGTGAGAGTGGCATGTCTGGGATAACTCAAACAAATATTTGTACTGACACGGTAGAGACAAAGTAGTGTAAATGAACACCCAGTTATGAATCAAATTGTTATTAAACTCAGACTTTGTATTACAAAGTTTTCTACAGCATTGCATTGTGTTCACTGTTACTAATCACACCCCAGTTAGGTTAGCACAGTGATACAATTTTACCTTGACAATGGTATAGAAAATTAGCAGGCTCACTTCACCTAAATTAAGGATCCAGAAATTGGCAGCTGGCCCTAAACTTGCTGCCTAAGCTTCCTTCTACAGTCAGTGGAGAACAAGGAGTACTTCCTGAAAAAGACATTTCAGATAGATGCTATGAATCACCTTTTGAAGGAAGTTCTCACACTCTACTGGCTATGTATAGAAATTAGATTAATAGCTTTGCCAGCTAAATTGGAGATGGCTAAAAAGAGGTGAGATGAATTCCATGAATTTGAACTGTATCAGTTCTGAATAATTAACCTGAATTAGAAGAAGGCTGAAATGGACATTAACTTGTCAGCTCACAGTACAGCTTTGAATATCCTTTATGCCATCATGTTTAGGGGTGAGAAGACTCCACAAAAGAGGTAGTTTGTTTAGGAATTGGCTACACTGCCCTTTGGCAGACAAACTCATGAGCTGACTCTTTTATTGGCACTGTGTAGTGATCTTTATCAAGATTCAAAACATCAAAATGTTCAGATTAGCTATATTTGCAATTTTTTTTCTCAGAATATGATATATGAACATGCTAAGTAAAATATTTTCTTCAGTAAACAGTTAAATAAATAGAGAAGCAGCTGCTTATTTGGGACTGAAGGGAAGTTTGTATTGTATCTTCTGCTCTATGGCTAATGCCAAGTGTCTTTCCACACACTGGCTCATTTTAAAAAAATCTGAACATCTGTCCCAAAATTCAGTCAAACCTTTCTCTGAGGACTGCAGTGAAATGGAGTGATAACCTTCCAGTCTTCCACCTCTTATCTCCATGTCTCCTAGTTTCTTTCTGTTGTGAAATCATATGTCATTTCTTCCTTCTTTGCCCTCTCAATTTGAAATATGTAAACGTTATACACAAAACAGTAGTTTAGAAGCAATTAATCTCTATATCATGCCTTGATCCTCATCAGTTTGTCCTCTTGCCTCCAATGGGACATTTATTTTGGGAAAATATGTCATCTATGGACTAGATGTCTCTCCATGCTGCATAAACACATAACAAAATGCACCAAAGCATCACTTGCTTTTAACCTTTAAATTCCTGCAGCATGTGGTCACTAGGTCACTGATGCATGGGAAATCTGAGACCAGATCCTCTTCAAAATATGCATGCAAAGTTAGAGCAAAAGATGAACACCATGAGGTCGCTCCTGAGTGGATAAAAAACCAACAGAATCTCTGACTCTAGTCCAACCTTTTGTATGTGTATGTGCTTGATAGACCAGATTGGTGGGTACCTGGTGGCTTGCCCAGGTCATCCCAAAAAACAGTTGTTAACAACTCCAGATCCAACTTTCTTTGCTGGAGACTCCATTGAAAGGGAATTGAGGAAATGAGTGAATATTTCCCTTTATAATTATGTTAAACTATATAGCTATAAAACCCAGGAAGTTACTGTGATTCCCTTCTCTTTTAAAGTCATTTTGCACATAACTTGAGAAACATTTTTGTTTTTTTTTACTTTTCAAGAAGCAAGTAAAACTCTAACTAGAAACTTGAATTGAGGTGTTTACTTTAGACTGAATCAAGATTGTTGGCTCACAGTTTAGTTCTTTGCTTCCTAGAACACAATTCTCTTTCTCATCTTACAAAGAACTTTTATATACAACATAGCCATAATCATCCTGTTCAAAAAAGAAAAAAAACCACAAAAACAAAACAAAAAACCCCCTACCGAATGAACATAAATGCAAAAGACACTGGATTGTCAGAGCTGAGAATTTTATGTTTCAGTATACACCTCTCTCCAGGCATTTTCTGTTCAGAGAAACTAATTCACTCCTTGTTCACTCTTTGGATAATCTGTTGGTATACAGTTTACTGCATTGCAAGATAAAGAATGTTGATAACACCCTGCAAACATTGGAATAGACAGTCTTGCTTCCCTATTCTGTATGAAAGATCAGTTTTTAAACACTTGAGTTCTCTGGAGAACCTCCTCCTGATAAAACACAAGGCTTCTAAAGCAGAAGTACAGCTTTTCTAAGTACATGATCACTGTACCTTGACATGCATAATCTCTTAGACATCAGAAAAAACTTACCCACAGCAACAATGAGTTTCCTGGCATCAGCAAGAACAAACATAGGCCAGTGATGTTTGTTAATGTGGGTTATTTTTTTTTTTTTATACAATAACAAACCTTGAAAATTTTTTCTTCGATGTATAATATGCA
Organism: Florisuga fusca; assembly: GCA_038090715.1. Taxonomy (NCBI): domain Eukaryota; kingdom Metazoa; phylum Chordata; class Aves; order Apodiformes; family Trochilidae; genus Florisuga; species Florisuga fusca. The sequence goes on from JAAWXA010000056.1 coordinate 1,256,544, forward strand.
GATTCCATCTCTGTCATAATTTTTTCTCTTAGGTTTTTTGCAATACATTTGTATCTGAATTCAAAATAATAGAAGTAAAATATTCCAGAAAAATATTATTCACATGAGAATATCAAGCCTAATTTCCCTTGTTCTCTCTTGCCTTACGTGTCTATTTGTTCATTCTCTGCCAAATTCTCCTACACATTTGAATGGAAATTACTGTTTTCTAGACTTGTTACTGTTTTCCAAGTAAGTTAGGTTTGTTTTGTTTTTTTTTCTTTTTTTCTAGCTGACATACTGCCACTCTTCCACTCTTCATCTGACGCATCAGGCAGTTCCTGAGGCAATGAACATCCCCCAGGTTGTAGTTGGCAAGTGGAAGTGGTGAACTCAGACAATTGTGTGGGTCCTAAGCAAGAACTTCCTGCTGCTGAACTGCATCAAAAAAGGACAGATTTCTAAATGAGTCAAATCAATATATGTAAGCCTCTAGCTCAGATCTATAGCTGAAGGGTCCAAGAAATCAAGATGTCTAAATCACCATCACAATGGTCAATCCATGACACACACAAGATAACATAGTAAACTCACAAGGAGGATCATCAAGTTCTTTCTCCCTTGGACAGTTTTTGACAGGAATTTTCAAGACTAAATTATTCCAGGTGCTGCTGATATGACTAAAAATTTAGATAATATTACTTTAATTTTTCTAATTCTTATTATTGTATTGTAGACAAAGACCAAATAAGCAAAGAAACAAAAATACAGTTAATTTATAAGGAAATAAATTTGCATTTAGATTCTATATGTCAGCTTCCAATTGCTGGCAGTTCCAATTCCAGTTCTATCTACAATGATAGAACTTCTAATTCACCTCCTCAAACTGAGTTTCCCCCAAATGTTAAAAGTTGCGTTCACACAGGTGGTGGTCATGACTTCAATTTTGGCAGAGCTGTATGCCTCTAGTCTGATAATGATCCAGAAAGTAGACTCTCACTTTTAAAATCCTTGAGGGCTTCAGTAATTTAGAAGTATTTTGATGATGCCTGCAATTGCCTCCAAAAGGACAGACTGCATAAAAATAGTGTCATCTGTTCTTTTTTTTTTCAATTTTTGCTCTCTATGAAGACAGCAAATCCACCCACATATTTTTGTAACACCTCAGTGGTTACAACACTGATTTAATTACAAACTCATATAAAAGGGATTCAGGTTTAAAGTTCATCATTGTCTGGAATTTATCCTAACCTCTGGCTTGGGAGTTTTCTGAAGAAAGAGCATACCTCAGACCTTCTATTACTGTCATGTCATTCCGCAGAAAATAATTATATTTTTTTAAAAAAAAGGGTATTTAAAGTTTTCATTAATTTTTTAAACTCAGAAAGATTAGGACTTTATATCAGTTTGTTAAATTTCAGTCTCTGTTTCTAACAACCGAACCATACTTTTTAATGAAAAATATCACCTGAGTAAAGGGAAGAAGCCAAAAGTCATGTGCCCAATTGATAGAAGAAAAAAACACCATAATTATAGTAGATTTCTTTGTTTTGGCCTCTTTGTTAGTCAGTATGCACCTGTTGGCTAAAGAACTAATGGACTTGCACACAGCTTAGGAGCAGCACTGCAGCAAGTGCTGATTTTTCATGCTTTACAGGAGAAGAGAGGATGTGGGAGGGAAGCAAGAGTACTATGTCATATAGAGAATATCCTGGGAAGTGATGGTGTTAAAAAGCTAATCTAAAAACAGAGGGCAGAATCTCTTAAAAAAACAAACTCGATGTGTTTAGGTGATCTACCAGATAATTATTTATATTCAAGTGGATGAGTAATATAGGCTAGAGAAGCTGTTTGTAGGAGAGAAGTCAGAGGAGTTCTTCCTCTACTTAAAAACTGAGACACTTGGAGGCAAATTCTTTTTCTCAGTAGCTCATTATTTTTTTTTCTTTACAATGGCATAAATTAAATAGGAGGGTAATAAACTCTGTTCTTCCTTCTTAGATCTCACAGCAGACCACTCTACAGAGTGCTAGCAAGAATGTGCTTCAGGAAGAAAGTGAGACTATTTTGGATCCCTGAAATGAAGAGACATAAAATATTGTCTCTATTGACATAAAATACCTGCTTCAGCTTACAATAATCTTCTAAGTACCTGTCTGTTGCATGAAAAAAACATTGCTTTTTACTGTGGGTTAAATGAAAATGGAGATAAAGTGGAGGTCTTTGCTATATTTTGGGGGGACTACAATTCAATAGTTTGGTAGTGAAGTCTTTTGGAAGACACACAAAAAGAGAGACTCAGTCTCACTTCTTAAATTTGTCTATCTGTAAAGGCAGTAGGTCTATCTAAACTCCATTTCAGTCAGTGGTTATCATGTCAGTACAGTGCAGGTTGGAAATCAATTCAAATATTGATCTAACATGGGCTCAACTCTTTTATCTGAACGCAGGCATTTGGTGGCATTGAATATGCCTTTGGAAATCTGCAGCATCTTCACAGGATTGATAGACCTGATGCAGCAATTTCAAGAGACCCACAGCCTTCCAGATCAGACATGGGAGAATAGATAAGATGCACAGGGCATCTCAGATGATGTTAGACATGTTTAGTGTATGAATCATGTCCTGCATGTCTACCTTTGGGTGATCTGAACAGCTCACTAAGCTCTATTGATGGTGGTAAGTGGTACAACATCAGCCTACCAGACACAGACAGGTAGATCAGCCACTCAGCTGCTTAAAGATATACATCCATCACCTTCTAAGATACCATATGTTTCTTGGGTGGCCTCCAGCTGCTGTTGCAGAAGAACATAATTCTTATCCAGGTATAGAACACTATCTTTCAGCTCAATGTAAATGTCTTAAGTACACAAAGGTACATTTAGCAAAACATAAGTCCTACGTTTAGGCAACTGAACTGGGAATCTACACTGAAACTGACTCACCTTTTGTTACAGTAGATCGAGTGGGCTAAGAACAAAAAAATACTGAATTTCTCTTAGAAACAGAATGTTCTGTGAGAGGCTTAAAATCAAAGTATAAAGGAAGAAACAAACAAATAAACAATGAAATAAGTCCAGCATTATGTGAGGATTATAACAATTTTAAGCACTGTACAATTTTAAGAAAATAACAGTTTTAAGGATCATAATTTTTTACTGAGCTATCTAATTCTTTAATTGCAATTTCTCTGAAGCAGGCTGTTATTATGCCTGAATATTACCTAGCATGGTGTTGATTTCAGATGCAAACTCTATGTTTTCTCATAATAGAAAAAAACCCAATAACAATAACTAATGTACAAACTGCTGGAGAACTTAACTTACTGCCTAGTAATTAACTTGTATATATATTATCTACATGGTTGCAATGCTAAAATCTCATGCATTAGTTTTAAAAGTGTTGTCCAGGTTGTGCCAACCAATTTGCAAACCTTAGGCCATTTTCTTTCAAGAACTATCTTCCTGGGTCAGAATTCAATACATGTGCCTGCCCACATTTCAGTGTCCAGGTTTATGTGTAGTCTCTGTTAGGAAGACAGTCCCATCTCTTCAAGGGGCACAAATCTATTGTTTTGGAGACTTACCTTGTCACAGTGCTAGCCGTGAACTGATCATAAATATTTAAGCTTTCAGCAAATGGAACAGCCAAACCAGTAAACACTGCTGTTTTGCCTTATTTTTCAATATTTCATGAGTAGTATGCAAAAGCTGGACTGTGGTGTGACAGGTAACACAGCTCTCTTCAGCGGCATTGACGTGATATTCAGAACCATAGAAAGCTCAAAAAAGAAAAAGTCACAGTCATATTGTAACATTTCCATTTCATAATCTTTCACCCATGTTATCCGGCTTGCAAGAGGACATGCTCTGACTGGGCAGGATGTACTCTGTCTTTGAACAGCAAAACTCTGAAGTTTTATTCTAAAGCAATCCTCTTACATTTACCACAGGGTTCATTTTAAATGCTGCTGGGGTCAAAGTTTTGTTTCTATCACCTTCTTTGAATAACGGTTGAGCAGAAAGTTTGATTACTACTATAATTACAATAGGAAAGGTACAAGATTTTAAAATTATTTGTGTTCACAGCTATAACATCGATGGGCCAGAAATCACTGACAGCACATGAAAGAGTTCCCTGATGAAGGACAAGAGTTTTCTTTTCATTAATAGATAAAAAACAGTTAGAACACAAATATCTTGATACAACTCAGTCACTGAAAACACTTCCAGTTTCACATCTCTTAGCATACTGTGATTTTTTTGTCTTTCCTACAGGGAAGAAAAGCAGAACTACATTATTCCCAGACCAAGTGGAGGTGAGAAATTGTCAAGTCTCTACTTCCTTTTCAATGTGTTATAAGTAAAGTGGATGTATGCAATTATATTTAGAATCAATCTGGAAGCTGCTTTCAACTACACCAAGATAACTGATTTGCCTATCATTTGTATGTTATCTCTAAATGGTTCTTTATGTTGCTAGTTTATTTATGTACAGAACATACCAGATTAGTAAAATGTTCTTGTGCATCAAGGAAGTGGAGCCACCATAAAAATGTGTCTCTAGACTATTTCTGTCTCCAGTTCATCCTTCATATGAGAACAAATTTAGGGTTGCAAAACAGCTTCTGGCTTTAGTAGACCTGTTGCACAGTAGTTGGCAGAATTTCCAGTGTCATGACAAAAAATATGACAATGATTTCCAAACATGTTGCAAAAAGACTTGTTGGTGGCAGTCATAAGGGAAGTAAGCCTATATCAATCTTCATCAGAACCTCTCAGCTCTGAGCTGCTGTTGCACGTTGAGCCTAATGCCTTGCAACATAGCTGGTCAATGGGTATGACCTGAAATGTGATGTAAAACCCAAGCCTAGTAGTAGTACATATACAATAATACCTGCTTTTACACAAAACCTGAAAGAAAAGAACTTGTGTATATATTTATATTAATTGTGTATATTACTTTTGTATATATTTAATACATACACACATATATGCATATGCAAAGAGCCTCATTGGTCTAATGTACTGAAGACAAAGAGGACATTGTGAAGGCATGGACAGCTGCAATGGGCTCTTCTCTCATATACCTTAAGAAAAATGACCAAGGGAGAAGGTCCAAAACTTGAAAGACACTTTTGAGGCATGTGTCATGCACATGTCAATAAATAAATCTAGGAAGGGGCTGGCATGATTTCACATCAAAATACCCCTTAATCACAGCCCTGAGAAATTAATCACAGAATTGTCATGGTTGGAAATGACCTCTAAGATCACCGAGTCCAACAATTAATCCAGAAAAAACACCATGCCCACTAGAGCATGACCTGAAGTGGTATTATCTGTAACTTTTGTTAGCTTCTGATACTGTTATTACACCCAGCAGTTTCTCATGTCACATCCAGCAGTTTTCCATGTCCTGTTGGGTGAGCTTAACATCAGGTCCGGACCTTGTCAGCAGTCTATTCATTTGCCTTCAGCCTGAACAAAGAAATAATCAAATCTAAGACTACAGGCACTGACCATCTTCAGCATGGCTCTCCTTTATTGCCTTTGAATTCTGAGTTGATACATATGAGGTAAAAGTGTTTGGCTTTTCCTAAAGAGATAGATGAATGGAGCTCAGCAATGCTCGTATCTGTACTATGAACATAAAACCCCCTACAGAACTTCAATGTGTTTTGCCTACAGCAGCAGTTACTACAGGTGCCTTATAACTTGTAGATGAGTCACATTCTTGCAAATTGCTAGAATTATAGAAATGTACTGCATTCAACACTCATCTCATACATCCTATATATTTCCTTGAGTTGGAACATTCTGTCTTCAGCTATTATATCATGGATTTTGCTTGCAGAATCTTAGGAAGCAATGTACAATGTGTGCAGATACTAGAAACAGAAAAAATTCCTCTAATAGATAGGATTTTTCTACTGAAATGTCTACCTTTGGATCATATCACTTGTAAAACATTGGTCTTTGGATATTAAAGTACACTGTTTGTTCCTAAACAATTCCCAAGTTGAGTTGTTCACAGAATCTCAGAACAGGCTCAGAAAGCCAACTTATAGTTCACTGTTTATATTATAATACAAATAGATTGCCTTGATTAAATTTAAGATCTTGAAGCATAATAAGTCCTTCATTTAGAAATAAGAGGCATTTACAAGATAGCTCTGGACGGACAATGTTATCTTTTCTTGTCTTTTTCTTTTTCTTTTTTTTTTTATGCCTATTTTCTTGAAGGTCATATTTGCATAACAGTTCAGATTGCCCATTCATCCAATAAAGATACGTTTCAGTCAGGTTCGAGATACAGATACTGACACTAGAAATCTTTACACATCCTAGAGAAATGTTATTCAGACAGATTTATTTCTTCACTTTTAGAATTGCATTGATGTTTATTGCAGTGTGTAATGACTGAATTATATGGTTGATTGTTTCCAGGTATTAGTGCAATATGAATATATTAGTAGTCACTTTCTTACTGCAATAAAGCTCAAACACAAATGATATAAAACAGATTGAAATGGTGCAATATGTATTTACAACATCTTATAAATGAATACCCAGAAAGTACGGAAAATATAGAGTACTGTGTAATGCTTCTTAACCTTGTTTCAAAAATTGTGAAGGGCAGTTCTGCCCTACTTTTTCAGTGACTGAGAAAATAGGTAAGGAAAGCTCATAGACAGGTTTTTTTCTGTGCTCATAAAAGATTTCTAGTGATAGATTAGGAACTTTATATTATGTCTTTGATCTGTTCGATAACACTCATTTGGTCAATTTATCATTGAAATTAAAAGGGTCTACATAGAAGATTAAAAAGGAAGTGCAAAAGAAATGTATTCTACAGTGGAAAGATGATGCCTTACCAAGTCTCTGACAGTGTGAAATATAGTCACCCCTTTTCAGAGATTTTCCATCACTTTTTATGCTTTAAAACAAGAAAGTTAAAAGCATTATTTTTGTGACATCACAAAAGAAAGTTTAGCTGTAAAATTCTGAATTGAGACATAGAGACTAATAGGAGTAATTGATCTCTAATTTGGTGTTTCCATCAAACAAGAGAACCACAGCTGTAACAGATCAATCACAAGAACCATCATGTTTCTGTGAATTTACCTTCAGGTATGATTAGTTCTATCTTTTCCAAAAGGAAAACTGTGCCATTTTTCACAATAAGGATATAAATTAATATGGTCTTGTAAAACTCATCTCAAAGTATTCTGCACTTGCTTCCTGTGAAAAACTTAGTGCTTTATCTTTTATTTGCTTTTTTAAAATACTTTTGAAATTGCCATTTTTTAACACTTTATAATGTCTTCTATTTGCCTGCCTATTTTGCCTATCTTCTTTGCCTGTTTGTTTTGATCAATCTTTATTATAAATTTTTATGTTTGTTTTGTCAACATGACAGGGGAATAAAACAGGATGAAAAGTAGCTTGTGGGTTCAGATAAAGACAAGGACATCACTTACAAGTAATCACCACAGGCAAAAACCCCCAAAAAACTACTCAGGAAAATCAAATAGGATTTGGCTAGTGAGAAACAAAATAAAAATTAAAATAGCTCTCTCCCTCCTCCGTTTCATTTTTCTCTTTCATGCCTTCCCTCCTGACTCCTCTCCCAACAAGGGACACAGGGGTTGGAATGGGGGTTTCAAAATGCAAATAATGAAATTAAAACTGAAGCAGTAGTTAAGACTGATATTTGAATCAGGTCTCAACAGAAGTCCTTCACCATGAGTAGCCTCAGTTATTTTGATTTTCTCTTAGAGCTTCAAGAGAGGTTTTCAACTGAAACTGTCTGTTCTCTCATTGTTCTTTAACTTCTCTGCTTTTGATTGTGTCTGAGACCCACAGGCCTTTTCAGATCACCTCATGTCATGAAGCTGTGTTACTATTATGCTAGTTAAGGGAGTTATTGATGGGGTTTTTTTCCAGCACCTTCATAATAAATGTATTGCCAGCAGCTGTAAGAAAGTGGCTGTTCTGAGGCTGGCCTGTGACATCAATCTGCCATACAGTCCCACTCTGTGTACTTGCACAACAGAGCTCTGCTGTTTTAGCAAAAACAGACTCTTCTGTCACTGGACTTACAAGTCTGTCTTCCCACAGCACTTAATCATTTAATGTAGGAAAACACAGTAACAGCTGTTGTCACAATTATGTTAAGTGAGGGAAGAAATGTGATCACCCCCTCCAGCTGCTCCAGCCCAAGTCCTTGCTGCCAGCTGATGGAGCTCAGCCAGTTGCCCCAAACCTTAGACCTCTGCCCAGACTGGGAGATGTGGCTGCCCCTTTCCCAGCTGCAGCTTCAACCAGTAAAGAAGTAGAAACTACGTGTCCCAGACACAAACACAGACACTGTAAGACACTGATACATCTGGTCACGCAGATTGCCTCAGAGAGCCTTCAGCAGTATCTCCATAGAGAACTAAAACACGACATGAACATCCAGGTCCTCTCCTCTTTGACTGGCAGAGACAGAGGGTCATTAGTGGTGGTGCATACACACAGCTGTCTAAATTTACAAGCACACACATATTTTCAGATCACTTTAGGCATCGGCACAGCCCCTCTGTTTGCCCATCACCCCCAGGCCTCCTTATCCAACCCATGGGTCCCTCATGCCCACTGGTTCATCTTGATACTCAGTGCAAATGTACAGACAGACACAATTGTTCCTCATGTACTACTACACACAGGTCCACCATGGACCCTCCACCTAATGGTACCCTGTCCCAGACCCGAGGTCCCCCCAATCGGGTCCAGCTTGAAGTTTGTTGGTGGGTACACACATATTCCCCCTGCACACCAGGAATGGGGATAATACAGATACTTGCTCCAACCCAGCAGCCAGCACCAGCCACACGGGTTCCTGCTCTGGACACTTCTTCCACATAGTCTTTCAAATCCATTTAATACTTTAATAGTGATTTTTGTACCTCTGTCAAACTGCCTAATGGGCAGGATCAACAATTTCTTGTGCTAGGGATGGTTTGCACCCCTAATAAAATGGTATTCATAAAACCATAGAATCACAGAATGATTTGAGTTGAATGGGACCTTAAAGATCATTTGTTTCCAATTCCCCTGACATGGGCAGGGACACCTTCCTCTAGATCAGGTTGCTCAAAGTCCCATCCAACCTGGCCTGTATTCCCAGATGTGATTTTACAGTTTAATATTGTAAGAAGACAAAAAAAAGAATTTCAGGGAATAGATTAGAGGAATCCAACATAACTATAAAACTATTAAATTTGCTACAATAAACCGTGATTGTAGTGTGTCAGATATCTAAATGAATCCAAGTGTATCAGTATTGGGGAACATAAAAGAATAACTTATCTCTGCCTTATGTAAGGCATATTTAAAAATAAAACGAAAGCAAAGTAACAGGGAACATGCTTTTTGAAATAAAGGAATTAACCATACTTTGAACTCAGTGGGTTTATACATTTGTAGCTCTGTTATGATGGTAACATCTCAAAATAGTTTCCAGTTTTATTGGAACCCAAAGAATATTGTCTTCCTTCAAAATATCTGATAGACCATACTGAAGCCTTATGATAATTTAGTTGCTTGATTATATTGCTATTTACATCACAGACTGACTATGAACTTTATATTTGGGCTTTGTTTAATTAACAAGTCACTGATAATATTCTGTGGTATGAGTTACATGTCTGATCTTTGTAAACGCATATTACAGATCTTTCTCATCCAAAGGAACTGATAATATTAGCACATTTTGACCCGGAGAACAGAATTTTCTTCTCATCTACTTCTCCCATAGACACTTGAGATAACTTTGAATGATTAGCTCCCCAGAAGAGAAATTAAAGCCAAGTCACTTAATTACTACATTGTTTTATCCCAGGTTATTTCAAGAAAACCCTTGTAAGAAAACCCTCCACTACATTCCATGTAGGTCTTAGTTAAATTGTATCATGCAACAGAGGGCAACACTCATAATATTCAATTATCAGGACATGTATAAGCTGTGACCATAACAGACATTAAATTAATTTGAGTAGAGAGCCATTGGCAGTGGCTGATTAACTCTTTAAAAAGCTACTCAAATAATTAATTGATTTCCATTCTCTATATAACTAGTGGGTATATTGTCAGTACCTAGATGAGTACCAAATGATATACACATCTCATTAAAAAGCTTTAAAGTTAATTTCTCTCCTAGCAAAAGGATAACTAATTTAAATGAAAAAAACTCTCCCCTGAGCATCAACTGTCAACCAAGCCTAAAGAAAACCAGCTACAAAATTTAAAACGCTGAACATCCTACTTTCTGGTACTACTTACATTTGCTCACATTTTGTCTTTTATATCTCATTGTCTTTCCTCTTTAATGTATTTTTCACTGAATTTAATGTCAAAGATTTCAGAGATATCAGTGGTGGTGGTGTTCCAAACTAAACATTTCTAGGAAACTTGCTACTCAAGTGTAGACATCAATTCTACATCTACTTAAGGTATCTTGAAAATGCAAACAATCATGAGGGAAGAAACTATTCATTCATGCTCTCTTAATCTCTTCCTACACCTTGTTTCATAAAATTATCTGAATTTTATAATTCAGCTACATGTCCAATTGGCAAACACCATATCAGGATGTTTATCAGAAATAGCAGGTTTATTTTGCCTAACTTGAAATGTCTGAAATCTAGGGATCTACATCTGAACTTGTGAATATAGCTTCCCTTCACAGTTAAGAGACATTTTCAAAGTTAAAGTCAGCTTCTTATTTTAAGGATGTAGTTAAGAATCAGTGGGCTTTAGTTTTAAATTTCTATATGTCTCAATTATTCTGATAACAGTATCTTACTGTTACTTAACTTATGAGTTACTTAACTCATTTGAAAAAGTAAACAATAGGTGTTTAAAAATACTATCATATTTATGAATGTTCCTATATTTTAGTACCTACACTTATATATAAATATATGTAAATATGTTTGCAACTATATACAGTAATTTACACACATATGCAAAGTATATGCACAAATATTTTTCAGATGGTCTTAAACAATTCTTCTACTGAAGAAAAAGAGTTGCGATAGAAAATACTAATTGAAATTTGAGAAGTTCTGATATAATCAATCAGGATATATTGTCCAACATTTCAAACACACTATAGCTGTTTTTATGGTGATATGACAGATGCAGTTTTGATCAGGGATTCTTTAACTTTCACCACTTCTTCAACCTCATTTCATTTTTCAGAAAAACAAAATATATTTGGTTGCTCTTTGTTCTGTACAGAGCATGTTCAAGCAAAAACAGAACTGGCATCACTAGATGAGTAATCAAACAGGTGGCATCCAAACTAGTTTTTGATGTGTGCCCAGAGAAGATATGATGCAGCTGGCAGATGATTTTGCATGCCAAGTAAGTCTGATAAAGAAAAGCAATCCTTTCAAAGGAAACAGATGATTTAAAAAAAAGCAAAAGGAAAAAAAAAAAAAAAAAAGCAAGGAGCAATTTTTGAAAACAGAAGAGGTTTTGTTGTTGATTACAAGAAGCCTGGCCCTCTTGGCTAAATATTTTGAATAGTGCTCATGAGAAAGAAACCAGATCCTGTCTTGGCAAGTCTACCTCTGTGAATTTTGAGGAACTGTGTGATTTTATGGCTTGTAGCACTCTCCGCTGCCTTTTGGGCAATATGCGGTCTATCTGAATTTCCAGAGTAAGTCAGCCAACTGTAAAGAACAGAGAAATATTGGATATGATCTTAACAGATATAAACAGAGACAATAGAAAAAGGCTTTATTTAGGTGGAAAATTTGGTGTTACGTGTGTTTGGAAGGAAAACAACCTGTGTCCAATCTGTTTTCAGAATTGCAATCCCAATCCTGTAGAGAAATATGACATGAGAATAATATTGGTCTTTGATATGATAATAGACTTAGCAACATTTTTTGTCTTTTCTTTTTTACCTATGAAGAAGAAAAGCAATGTCAGTAAGAAATTCTCTTGTACTACATGGCATCCCAACAGTTTAAAGACCCACACAATATCTATAAAATTAATGTGATTAAGTGTTCAGTTAAATACAAAAAACAGAAGAAAAAAAGCCAAAAGGCTTCTGTGTCAAGTTCTGCTGTTCTAAACTTATATTTTGTTGGATTCATAGGCCATGGAAAGTGCTGATTTAAAGGTGGCTAAAAATTCAAAAAGCTTCTCTATCATGAATAGTCTTTCTAAGGTCAGCTTGGTAGATGCTTTTATCTTCAACCCTCAAGCCTCACCTTGTGTAGAGTTAACATACCCTTGGACTACTTTCCCCAAAAGACAGTAAATCAAATTCTGCTACTAAAAGTAAAGTTTTTCTTTCAGAAGATATGATGGCATCCCACGAGTGCAGTGGCCACCATCCCAGGTGAGATCCCAGGGACTGCTACATAAAGAGTTATCTTTTGTAACACATAAGACAAAAAATTTTAATATCTGGATAGAAATTCTTGGCATTTCCTACGCACAATTACCAATGATTGTGCAACCCATACTTGATATTTGATGCATTCCTGTATAATTGTATTTTCCAAATACATACTAGTCTTGCCACAGAACTTACATTTTAATATTGAAATACAACTACTTGAAGGAAATACATATTATAAGCACACCAGACATATATCTCAAAATAATGCCATTAAAGAAAACTTCAAGTGATATTAGGAAAAGAAATTGCTGTCAAAGATACAGTTGAATTAGACTTTTCTTTTTCTATAAAGAACAGTGTCAGCTGTTGAAAAAAACACGAGTCAATGAGTTCTTTGACACTTTGCATACTGATCAAGAACTCAAACACTGAACACCAGTTAATACAGAAACTGATCCACAACAGATCTTTTTATTATGCTTTCTCTTGGTTCTTGCTAATTATTTTTGTGCAGAACCTCACATGCCACGTGATATTTATTGTTCTGTATTCTTAAACATTACACTGAATGTCTTTAAATCTGAAGGAACATTAGCAACTTGCTTGTTTCTTTGCCTGTACTATGGCAGTAAAAGGCTTAAGGGGGTGGTCCTGGATGCCACCATATTATGTTAATTTGAATTTGTTCAAGGGTTTCTCTTCTTTGCCTGGTGAGTGGTTCTTCAGTACAGTGAATTTGTGATGTTTTGTCCTTCTTTTGCATCAGGATTAGATCAAAATTTCCAGTGTGTCTGTTTACCTCCAGAGTGCTGTACACGACTGATGATCTTGCTTTGAAGCAAATATAATTTTCTGTTGTATCTTATTTCCACTTCAGCCTTTTTCAATATGCTCAGGAGATTGCTGTAAGAGTAGAGGCCTTAGCTATTTGGAGCTACATTCAGAGCTCAGGTGCACCTGTATGAATCCAAACTAAACCATGAACATCAGCAGTGTCACTCTGAGAGTAACCTAATGTCACTGTGAGGTGTACGAGTGCTCTGCATCTAATTTTGAAGAATTGCTTTTATGGAGAACAAACACATCTTGTTCTTTCTACTTAGTCAGTGTAATAAAAATAGGATTATGAAAACTGTGTCAAGTAGTTATGACAACCTGAACTGGAGCCCTGAAAAATTGTGTCCTGTTTCACTTGAGTATTAATAATAACTTTCCAGCTGAGGAATGGTACTTAAATTCTTGTTACTTGAAGCATCTGGAGAGTAGCTGATGGTGTCAAAACATGTAGTAACCATGATGAGTATGGACAGTAGAGACTTATTGCTTCTGAAGAGAAATGGGAGAAATGGGCAATGCTCAATTTCAGCTTCTGTGCTGGCTCAGTGATCCATGAAGAAAAAGCTCTGCTAGGAGGTGGTTTGTTCAAATGAGCTGTGCGGATCTTCTCATCCTTTTTCCTTAAAATCCAGTGTTCCTTCCTCCTGAAAAGTTTTGGGGAAAGTTACAGCCCACCCCCAGCTACACACATTCTAACCCATGCTCAGCATCTTATTGCTCAATGTTGAACATCAGAAGAGGTTCTGGTAACCCTGCCAAATAGAGAAAAGGGCAAGAGACAATCCTTTTTATTTCTTCTCTTTATCCATGGTCACACTTTCTTGCCATTTCTTCAAATGGTGAGCAAAAAGCACAGTTCCATATAATTCAAGTAGTAGCTATAGTAGGAAGACTTATTATTTTCCCTACAAAGATGAACAAGTACTCACAAAGCAGGAGGTCCCATATTTGTCTCCATCTTTCATTCAAAAGATCATAGAATCATAGACTCATAGAATGGTTTGGTTTGGAAGAGACTTTAAAGATCACCTAGTTCCAATCTCCATGCATGAGCAGGGACACCTTCCACTATATCAGGTTGCTCAAGGCCTCATCCAACCTGGCCTTGAACACTTCCAGGGAGGGGGCAGCCACAATTTCCTTGGACAGCCTGTTCCAGCATCTCACCACCCTCATTAGGAAAGATTTTTTTCCTAATGTCTAGCCTAAATCTCCCCTTTTCTACACACCCATGTATCACCATGGCTTTCTTGTAGGCCCCTTTCAAATACTGGAAATCACTGTAAGGTCACCGTGAGCCTCTTCTTCTCTAGGCTGGACAACTCCAATTTCCTTAACTTTTCTTCACAGGGCAGGTGCTTCAGCCCTCTGATCATTTCAGTGGCTCTTCTCCGGACATGGTCCAGGAGCTATACTGGGGACCCCAGAACTGGACACAGTACTTCAGGTGGGGTCTCAGAAGAGCAGAGTAGAGGGGGAGAATCACCTCCCTTGACTGCCTGTCTGTGCTTCTTTTGATTGGTTTGAACAACCAGAGCAGACCTCTGCCCACCTCACCCACTTGGAACTAGATGATCTTTAAGGTCCCTTCCAACCCTCACCATTCAGGAGTACCACAGACCTACACCTTCTCACAAAGAAGGGCTGTGTCTTACTAGAACTAATAAAGCTTGGGCAACTGAGGATATATTGCATTGTAATTGTCCTTCTAGAAAGACTGAGACGCTACCTTGGTACAAAAATTTCACAAGTTGGGAGTTATAGCTGTTCAATGTAAGGTCCAAGCCCAGCATATTTCTGAAGTAAAACAGGTTTTTTTGTTTAAGATTTTCTGTTGCCAGCTTCTAATCCTTACATGAGCTGTTCCCAGTAGCAGCTCAGTCATTGGAAGAGTTGGCTTCCCAGGATGCATATGCATCACTGTGATATGCAGGGGCTGAAGCAGCCATCTGATGAGACAGGCAGCAAGCTTCCCCGGCTCTGAACTGCCAAGAAGTCACAGTCCCTGGATTTATCACCCAGCGAGTGTCATATTCCAAGTAATCTGTCCAGAAACTGGGCAAGCTTCTCCTGAACCTGCTTGCCTTGTGTTGTTTGATTTCTCTAAAAAGTAAGAAAAAGTTCACTAGAATTGCTGTTTGATGTTTTTTTCACAAAACATTTTGCTTCTAAGTAATTGCCCTTCACACATGCAAGTGTTACCTGTTTGAAATTTTTGAAGTAGTTCCAGCTATAAAACCCATATCTCTTTATTTATTTTTTTTTGTACTTACTTTTTATTGGTTGAACATTAGTAAGCAAGTTTTAACAGACAAAACACAAGGATAATTCTACACTGTCACAATGCAAACCATTAACATTGGGATGCTCCAAGACTAAAGGAGTAGGAAATGAATAATCACATTTTCTTGGAAGCAATTTCTTCATTTACAGCTGTAGACTGAGATTTCCTAAGATGATGATTCAGCTGGCAGGGTGGAACGTGATGAGAAATTATAATAAAATGGCTGTAGGCCAATCCCATAAAAACAAAGTAGAAATTTTCCACAGAATCACATTTACATGATAGACACATGCATAATGCTTTAGACTACATGTAAACATTTATTGATATTGATATTGATATCTAGTTACTGATAAATCTCAATACTAGAAGCGTTTTGGGCAGAGATTTTCAATCTAAAAATAAATTTTGTCAAAAAAAAAGTAAAAATATTGTTTTGGGAATATTTTTTTCGTAAAAATCTTTTCCTTCAGGAGTTATGAAAGTATAATAACAATAAAAAGACAATCTGGTAACTCCTCTTAATTTTAGTGCATGTGACATTGACAGAAGAGCTAATGAATTTAGGAAAAATATTAAACTTGGAGTTTTCTCTTCTTCTTATCCTGCTTTCCACATACTACCTTGGACTAATAACTTTTTTGTTCCTGTACACATCTGTAATCCAGCACTGTGACTCACAGAGATCTGTGTTGGGAGATTTTAACTTTTAGACAAAGAGCTATAGATAGTTTGCCAGCATTACACTGCCAAATGGGAGAACTTGCAATGGAGTCAAATGAATAATGTAACAAATCTTGTCTATTTTTATTGTCAATATGGCGTGAGAAAGAAGTAAAATCTATTTTTGCCTTTCATTATCACCTTATGGTTACTTCTGCTTAACACCTGGGAAGAGGATCTTGATGTTTTACATAGTAGGCAAAGAACCTCAGCAGGGACTGCAGCTGCTTTGACACTGGATCTTTCACAGTACTTATTTAATCTCTAATCATTACTACAGATGTTGCTACTTACCCTTCAGTGAGATGTATTCTATTGCAGCAGCTGTGGAATGTGTTAGCACAGCTGTGATTTTCTTTAATTTTCTCCAAATATTTCCCCAACCTAAACACACATACATGTAAATGAACACACGCACATGCATAAATATATGCTTAAAAGAAAAAAGAAAGAATAACAAACATGTCGATGCTTCAGTTGCTTACCAGTCCCTCTAAATTGGTGGGGGTCTTATGAATCAGCAAAAATTGTTTGGTTTGCTGCTGATCAAATGGAAGGTGTGGAGTGGAAGATTTTACAAACACTTTCAGGAGATATAATCATACAAGGCAACAGCAAACCTTTATTTTATAGGTACAATTGTACGAAAAAATCTGTTACAAGTATCTCATAGGTCAAAAATGTGCTTTCATTTTTGACAGCAAAAGAACATACTGAAAAGAAAATTGAAGCCAACCAAAAAATACAGCCCTCAAATCTTAATAATAACAACAATAATAATAATAAACAAAACAAGGTAACTTAAATTTCTTACACTTTTAACTTTGAACGTAGAAATCATAGTTAGCATGGCAGGGAAGAAACAAGTGACCAGGAGAGAAACAGCACTATTTTTCATAGTAATTTAAAATTCTAGAAAGGGTTGAGACACACTGCCCTGATTAAAGTTTAAAAAATTCTATATTCATCAGGGTAATACATGACAAAGACCAAAGGCTAGAACAGAAACTGAAATACATTCAAATATTAGTCTGAAATATATTTTCAACACTGTGGGTTATTAATAATTAGATCAAATCCCAAAAAGTCTGACACATTTTACGATTTTTGGTGTCTTGTGTTCTTTTTTGGTGAAAAATTCTGAGCAGAGGGTTATGAATATCTGTTCATATTAGAAAAGATTTGTTATCATTTAAGTGAGTAAGAAATTCAACAGATGATCTTTATGTTGCAGTAGACCTTAGTAACTATAATTTTAATTAAAGATGCACAGAGACATCCTTTGATACATGACATAATATTACCATCCTCTTAATATGGATCATGTTGATTTAGAATCATTCTAGTTCCTTAAGAATGTATATACATTATTATACACTACAAAATCAAACATCTACGAATACTTCAGCAATGCTATCACCTGTACCAATGTAATAATTGAAAGATTATTAGAGTCATCAAAAGCATCCAAAGAATGTTTGCTTGTCCTAGTTCATCGAATCTTATTGTATTCTAGATACTGAGCTGTGAATTATCAATGTGTCATGGGAAAACTGTATTTACACTTCTTTAAACAATCATACAAGTTTTTTTATTTTTTGTTTTTTTGTTTTTTCCTCTTATTTGTGTTTGGTTTTGGTTTTCTCTGTTCTTTTTCAGTGGCAAGTGAAGAATTCCCTGCTGCTTTCATTATTAATGCGCACAAGAACCATAAAACAGAGAAAGCCAGAAAGCAGAGCTACTGAAAGATGTTTCTAAGTTTTGTTTTCTTTAATGATTTGGAGCAACACTGAAAATAATGTCACCCTTTTTGCACTCATTGGAATCCAATTTGAAATAGTGTGAATGTTTAAAAGTCATAAAGGATATTGTTTACTTTGATATAATAGTGTATGTATCCATAAATTAAAAGCACCAGGTCTGTGTTCTTTTCAACACTCATTTTTCAACTTTCTGCAGTGCACATAGGCAGGTTATTTTGCTTCCCAGGAACATAACAGTATAATCTTTAAGTTATGTTGGCAAAGAGATAGAAAAACACATTGCCTACTGCCTGTAATCAGCATTTTTTCTTTTAGATTTACATATATATATATATATATATATATATATATATTAGTATGTACTCCAACATGGAGTTTTAAGGTTCAGTCATGCAGAAGAAAGGAGTTTCTGCTTGGTTTTTCTGTTTGGTACTTTTGTGTTGATTTGTGGGTGTTTTTTTCTGTGTTGGTTTTTTTTTCTTTGTTTCTTTTTTCAGGCTTTTTTTTTTTTTCTGAGGGGTGTGGGGGAGAGTTGGTGGGTTTTTTTTTAACATCACTGCAAGGACTGTTGCAGCCTTCAGAATGGACACAGAGGAAACAGTCAGTGAAGAAACATTGAAGTGGGACACTGTGGCAGCAAAATGGGGAGATTTTTTACCTCATCCTCTCAGAGCACCAGGAGCACTGCAGAGAATCAGCAACTTAGATTATGTTCCCAGATGATGGAAGTTTTAGCACGTTGAGAACAGGAAAAAGGTATAAATTTATAAAGACCAGAGTAAAAATTTGTTGTTCATTCATCCATTTCCAAAAGCTAGGCTCTAGATTTCTCCTGGTTGATGAAAGTTCCCATTTGCCTTTCTAGTGCTTTCTTTAATCATGACGTTTAGAAAGCTAAATCACCCCATAGATTTAAATACTCAAATCAAGGGCAGTTTCACACTTTGATGTGTGTTTCCTTATCTATTTTATAGTCATGATGATTAAGTCAGTCTTGTGGGTTTTACAGTGCAGTGCATCCTTTAGGCATGTCTCTGTGGTAGAAGAGAACATCAAGATGGAGTTCCCCAGGGGACTGATAGGCCTTAGTAAAACTGCTTCTGCCTCAAGACCCAACAAACTGACTGGAAGCCTAAGGGTCCCAGAAGAAGGGTTTATAAACTTCTTTATCTTTCCTGCTCAGCAACAAAGTAACACAAGTATGCTGTTTCAAATCCTAGAATTTTTTTGGTGAGCTGAAGTATAGAAACCTCATGTCATATTGGATGACAGCCCTAATATACTAGGCAAAGTACATATTAGTCCTGCCCTTTGGCACTTGGTGACATGTCTTTTTAAGCCCTGTGAGGCAAATTGATTTCCTAAGGGGTGTGCCTTGGGTGTCATGACTTGCTTTTTTACCTGCACAAAAGTATGTGCAGTGCTCTTTAGCCCAGCTAATACTCCTGAATAAAGCATTTCCAGTTGTAAGAGGAAGAGATGAATTTAACCTCTATTTGTTAGCTCACTGGTGATACAGACAAGTGCCTACAGAAACACAAGAAATTTCCTGTGAACACCAGGCTGCTTGTTTATTTGGCTGAGAATAAAGAAATGTAAATTTCCAAGTCTAGATAAAAAGATGTGTATTGTGGTGGACTTTTTTCCCTCCTCCTCTGTCTCTTGAGATATGCTGGCAGCTGGGAAGATAATGTGTGTCACTGCAATATCTACAACAGTATCAGACAGATCAAGGGAATGGTCACATCCTCATCATGGTAATTATATGAATTTATTCCTAAGGCATTTCTAAGGCCTTCACCCAGCCCCTGCCTAAATGACAGCTCAGAGTCAGGGAAGGCATCACAAACTGTCTTGGTATGCTGTAAGTAGTCAAGGGAGTTGACAGCTGTTTATAAAAATCAGCAGAGCTGGCAGCTTATTCCAAAGCAATTTTCAATTTTTATATTTATGTGAGTGTATGGACAGTATCTATGTGGTCACCTGATGAGCTCTGTATGAATTAAGGAGGATTTCCATCTATGACTTTTTGTGATCTTTTTTTCCTTCTTTCTTTCTTTTTACTGATAGAAAATCTATCCATTAAGGATAAGGTCCCATTATGATAGCTAACATGTAAACATTCACTAAGGAGAAGACAGATTCACAGAAAAGGTAAGAAAATAAAAGGTAGGGAAACCACCAGTCTGCCTAAGGGGATGGAGTAGGAAATTGTTAGCTTAATGTTTAGGACTGAGGAGATCAAAATAAAATGAGAAGTCTATAACAAGACTCAGGAAATACCAAACTCCTTTTGTGCTTCCATTAGGTCTGCTTTTATAGGCCAAGGTTTATAAGATACATTGAAGCATTTGATTTATTTACGCATATGATAATTTTCTTTGAAACCCTTTACTGCAGTTTTAGTGGGTCAGCCTTTTGTTGTCATCAGTGTCAGATTATCACTGCTTCCAAACGTACTCAGGGTGCTGATATTCTGCTTGCATTTAAAGCATGAGTTTTTCATATCAGAAAGCAGTATCAGGCAAGACTCAGGGGTAACTTCAAATGCATAAACCAAGGAGTACTAAAGGTCAAAGCTGAAGCAAATTTCCAAAACTGTTCAGGGAATCATCCTTTGCTTAGCTTCTACAAGGCCACAGACAGCTGTCTAAAAGTTTGGGGTTTTTACATTTTAGGGGTTAAGTGAAACAGTGTCAGAGAAGTGATCTGTACTGATCATACATTCTTGGCACAGGATAAATTCTGTGCAATAGAGTATAACTTCATTATGAAACAGAGGCTTGCCTCTCAGTTATTTAGCCCAAATCCTGAATACTGTCCAGGAAGAACTTGAGTCTACATCAAGCACATATTTTAGGTCATACAACACAGACATTATCTACAGTGTGTTCAAACACCTATGCTGTTGTTTCAGTGAATGACCCCAAAACACCTCTCAGAAGGTCAAAATAGCCACCTAGAGTAAATACTTTGAAATGAGGTTCACAAGGAATAATTGCCTCGGCAAGGGCTCTTACAGTAGTGAAAAAAATAGCTGAATGTAAAGTCAAGAAGGTCCTAATTCCTTTAAATCTTAGACATTATGGTACAAGCACCCATTCAAACCTGTTGTATAGTCTGTTGAAGATTTGGCTTCGGCTATGATTGACTTGTTTCCCTCACCACTGCCTAGGTAAATGTCTCCACCATCAGACTGTCTTCTCTTGTTCAAGCTGGTTCACATTTCCCTGGCTATTTAAAGATGGGAAAGAAGAGATTGAGAAAAAAGATTTAAAGATTGAGAAAGAAGACTGAATAGACATGAAAATCCTGGAGGAACAGAAACAGTATAAAATTGCATGTAGCTGCCTCTGAAAGCAGGAGATGGCTGAGTAAGATTTTTAACTTAGTCAGGTTCAACATCAAGAAGAATTAACTAAGTTAATGAATTTCTCATAGGAATAACAGCTACACATTCAGGAATTTTTAAATTTTAACCAATTGAATACCGAATACAGTAGAATATTCACTATCAGCTGCTTCTTCCTCCTTTTTATTTAATTTTATTTTGTTTTCTCATTCCAAGGAAACAGAGACTTGATTAAACATTAAAAAAAAAAAAAATAAAAAAAAAAATTGATTTTAAAGTAGAAGTTTGAATTTCCTTGAAAGAGAAAAATATTCGTCATGTGTATTTTGTAATGGACATCTCCAAGACTGTAAGGTGTTTGCTTTGGTATGTGGCTAGAAACCACAGATTTAGGCAGGAAGAAAGAGTCAGTGTGGCTTTTTTAAAAACAAATGACGTCTCAGCATCTTTCTGGAGCTCTATATTGCCTGTCAAGGGAACCCAATAGACTCTTTCTGTAAGAGATTTTCAGAAATGCTCTGAATAGTGAAATTGTGAAGCTGCAGACAGAAGTTTCTTGAAGTCAAATCCTGTGTCCCCAGACTTCATTCAGGCAAGTAGACAGCAGCAGTTAAACCTCAGCCAGAGGTTAACTTGTACACAGAGGGGAGATACCCCTATTACAACTTCTCACATCAGTTTGCATTACAGGGTCAGACTCCTGCTTCCAGATCAACTCAGGATGAACAGGTAGCCTGTTCTGCAGCACAAGAGAGCATGAAATATGTGTCTTCTTTTGGCACACAGTCTAATTTAATTTTGTTTGTTTGTCACTATCAAAATATATTTTAATTGGCAGTAGATTAAATTACTTTCTGTCAAGTTGAGTCTCTTTTGCATATGACAGTAACTATGAAGCAAACTACCTGCCATTTTCTCAACTCATGAGCTTCTCCATGCTGTTTTCATCTCATGTCCTTCTGTGGGGAGGGGAGCAAGCAGCTGGGTGGGCATTTGGCATCTGACCGAGGCTACCCCCACCAATTACCTACTAGTGCAGGGAAATGGGAAGTCTAGGAGTCCCTGGAGACAATGGGAGAAGATTCAATTCAATTTTATAAGATGTTCCCTTCCTTTTTAAAGATAATTATTAGAATAGTGGTATGAGAGTTGTATGTTTTCTTGTCACCGGGAATTCCTGCAGGGAGTGAATCAGAATTTTTTTTTATCTTTCCCAAGAGCACTAACTTTTCCCAGCTTACTTTGACATAAAAACACTGTCTAATAATTGGCTTCAACAGAACTATGTCTAGCTATGCTGAACACTAATGATAAAGTGTCTTAGTTTTCTAGCCCTAAGTGTGAATTTAGAATCTGTTACTATGATGAAGTTTAACATTGAGCAGAATATCACTGAAGAAAATTGATCCTATTAAATTTACCTGTTTCACGGGTGAGCTGTTTTATAGCCAGGCAGTAATTCTTGAAGGATAGGCTGTTAATAACAGGCAGGATGAAGCTCTTGTTCGCTTTATTGTATATACAATTTTCTGCAATAGCAAAGTATCAGGAATATTTGCCAATGGTGTAGAATGGTGTAGAATGGTGTAGATGAGATGGATGGCAAATAACTTAGTTTTGCAGGGTTTTGCAAAGAAACACACCCATGAGCACACATTCATACACATCCTAGAACACTCAGGCAAAATGTTGCCATTCCCGAGCATCAAAGAGCTTCATTGTATGATACTGATTTTTGTTTTTTTGTTGTTTGCTTTGTTTTGGTGGCTGTTTCAGAGTAAAGAAATATGTCATTGTGTGTTTGTGCAGAGAATTGATTTTGATGGTGACTTTGGTGTGGATAAACAGAAAAAAAAAGTGAATATAGTCCAATGTGTAAATCACAGGAAGAGGGCTCATTATTGTCTTACTGTGTTGTCTTAACATATCACTGAGTGGCTTTGTCTGCTCAACCATACTGTGTTGCCTCCTCTTCTTTGTCTGCTGAATCAGGAATTCTGCCCTGGTTTTACTCTATGCCTTGAATACTGGAGTCTGGTAGGTAAATGCACTGCAATACAAATGATTAGTAGACAGAATGTAAATACATTTTCAGAATTGAAAAAGAACATAGTAAGAAATCATACCACAGTACAGTAGATGCTCTTTTGCTCTCTTATCAGCTTCTGAATACCCACAGAAGCAAAAAGCCTGAGTTTAGACCTTCTCTATTCACAGTTTAACTGAACCATATAGTTTGTAATCTGTACCTGTGTTCTCTCAGCAGGTGTTTCACTGTGGTTATTACAGTATTGAAAAGAGGCTCTGGCACTGTTTGTGGCCCCACTCTCCATCTTTATTCCTTCCTGGTTCTGCTACTGTCCTCACTGCAAAATGGTGATCTGAATCTGAGGTAAGAAACAAGACATGAAATTGTCTCCTAGGATGGAAATCTTCTATAGTGGTTTTTGTCTGGGATAGAGTTAAATTTCTTCATCATTGCCAGTATGAGGCTACTCTTTGGATTTGTGCTGAAAACAGTGCTGATAACACAGGGATGTTTTGATTGATGGTGAACAGTGCTTACAGAGTATCAGGGCTTTTTCTGCTCCTCATTCCACCCCACCAGCAGGTAGGCTGGGGATGCACTAGAAGACTGGAGGTAACACGGCTGGGACAACTTACCCCAGCCAACCCCAGGGATATTCCATGGCATAGGACATCATACTCAGCATATAAAGGGGAGGGAAGAAGAAGGAAGGGAGACATTCAGAGTGATGGTGTTTTCTTTCCCATGTGACCATTTTGTGTGATGGAACTCTTCTTTCCTGTAGGTGGCTGAAAATCTGCCTGCCTATGGGTAGTTGTGAGTGTGTTGTTTTGCTTCGCTTGGGTGAGGGTGAACAAGCAGCTGTGTGGGGCTGAGCAGCCTCCTGGGGTTAAGCTACAATGTCATCTCATCAGAGTTTGGCAGCTCCACTGAGCTGATCAGTCTAGGCTGTCCTTGCACTAACTGGAGATGTATAGCCATGAATTTTCAGAAGAATTGAGCTGCGCATTAACAGGGCCAATTTCTATCCAGTGGATATAAGGTGATTGTAGGTAACTTAGAGAGATATATATAGACTTGTACTGAAGGAAACTCATTTGTGAAACGCATCCCAGTAGTACAGGATCAGTGCAGACTCATTAACCACTATGCTATAAAATTATCATCTTTAAGATCAATGCATGTTTAGTGTCCTTTTCCATATTGAAGAGATTTGAAAGGTGTGACTGTGAAAATTTATTCCAGCTCACTCTAAGATGGCCAGGGCATCCTCATAGGAGATAAGGTACCTGGGTTCTAATGCAAATGGTATCTATCATGAATACATGAATTTTAAGTGAAGCAAACCCCTCTTCTTGAAAAAATGTTATCTCAGTGATATGGTCACTTCCATAGCGAGTGAACACCAAATGATAAAGGATTCACTATCAGGTCTTTTGTAGTTCATTCTGTGACAGTACAGGGCTCCAAAGCTTCACTGTCTTGACTTAATCTGAAAATTTTGCATTAACTTTGTCTCATGAGACATGCTTTCTTGCAGATTATTGGTTGGTTTTCCATCATGTAGGTTGGTTTTGGTGGGAGGATTTGTCAGTTGAAGCACTGAGGATTGTCTTTATAAAGATGGTACCAAACTTGCATTGATTCTTGTATGTATCTTAAATTCTGTCAGAAGAAAATACCTCCTGTCACAAATACAGGGAAGGCATAGCAGAATACTGTCTTCATGTTCTCTGGAAAATAGCTGGTTAAGGACCTGCCTGTCCCAAGATGTAGACAGTAGTTGCAAATGATCTCACACTACCATGTTTGACCTTTTTTTGGAGAGATGTGTGTCAACTGACTATATAAACTATAATTAGGAGTAATTTAATTCAAAACACTCTCTGTAAAACTTGTGTGAAAGATGAATACTGGGCGAAAGAGTATACTCATTTTCTGACATTTTTACATGGGACCTGGTTTACCAGTACTTCAAAGCAAGCTGCCAATCACCAGATTGTTGTTTGCAATGAAAACATATTGAATTGGTCAAGAGAGTCTGTCTGGGGACTTCTTCTTTGAAATGCTGCAAGAAATAAAAAGGGACATTATGATCATGATGGGCAGGCAGGGTTCATGAATATCTGTGTAGCTGTCTGAGAGTCCAATAATTACAAAACTAGAGAAATTAGTATTAAGTGAGGATATGGCACTTGGCAAAGACCAGTGTTAGGGAACATTCTCAAATACTTCTAAAAGTGTATTTTGAATTTTTTTCAATATGTTTAGAGGTTCAAAATCTGAAAATGTTAAAAAATATTGTCCAAATATTTTCCAAATGTTGAAAATATTGTCCAAATTTTTCCTCTTTTTCAGTCTATTAAACTGTGTTCTATTCATTGCATTCCTCCTCAGTTCCCTACCTCCAGTTGGGAGGGTTTGAAAATCTGCAGATGAAGTGCAACACTACCTTAGAAAGACCTAAATGTGTGGGTAGATTAAAATCTTTTAGTAACTCCCTTAGTTCTCCTATTAAATTTGTCCCTGGGTTGATGTAATATATATCTGGCTTTCTAGTTTTGCTCCCAGTAGAAGTGTAAATGTGCTGCAGACCTACTACTTTATAGGCCATTTTTTTTCAGTGTCAGAGGAGTTAAAGTGATGCACACCTTATCTCTAGAGAATGTCTCTCCCAGAAGAAAATTGAGCACACCAGCAACACTGCTACGATTCAAACAGGGTATTTTTTGTCTTTTTTTTGACAGGAAAATGACAATTCTGACAATTTATATTGAATGGCAATTTCAACTGACCTGCATTTTTGCCCTCCTTATAAAAGAATCAATGAGAAAAAACTAATTTTTTTAGAATTACAAGCTTATGAAAAGAAAAAATCCTTCATCACTGAAAATTAAATTCTCATCTCAGTTGCATAGTCAGCTTCTCTAGGTAGACTTTAAGAGCAAATGATCTTACTGCTCTAGTTTTCACTTCCTCATTTGGAATGATGCGAGAGGTTTACATTTTCATGAGTGATGAAATTTTTTTACTAATGAATATGAAGTTCTGAGTTTTCTAAATGTGATGGTGAGCATTCTTTTGGAAAAAAAGAGCATATCAGAAATCATCATCCAAAAATTATGGTATTTCAAAATGTCTACACACATTAATATTTAGATCACTGGAATTACAAAATAATAGAAGTTTAGCTCTGCTTTGGTTATTATCTCCACAGTCTTGTTATTTACATATGTACAGTGTAAATTAGCAACTATTAGTGAAAAAGATTAATTTTGATTTAGCAGAATCAGAAATGGTTTTAATGTCATAAAATCCTCTTGTTTGGCAATTAAGAGAGGAAAAATTTTAGACTTTGTAATCTCGAAAGCTGTTTCTTCTCTCAAGCTTTGCCAGAGTTATCTTTTTTCTCTCTCTCTTGTGTGTTGATTCTGCATCAGATCTGATGGGAATATTCAAAGTGACATTAGTAAAGTTGAGCAGAGGAGGAACCACTTCACTGACTCCTTACAGGTCTCATTTTTGTCTTCACATCCTATCTGAAAAAGAATAATTTTTTCTGAGCCAGACAGGATTTAATAAAAAATAGAGGATTATTCCTGCTAATTTTCGTTTATTTTTTCCTTAATAACTCAACCCTAACAGCTTAAAAATCACAAGGAAAAAAAAAATTAAAATTACTTTTACTTTTAATATTGTCCTTATTTTGCAATTTTGTAAGTTCATAATAACAGCAAGTGTTGTTCTTGGTGGATATGCATTCCTCACATCCACATCAACTCAAGTACAGATAATGTCATCTCCAAGAAAAAGTCTGTGTCACATCCTAGTAGATGATGAGTCTTCCTCATCTCTCAATTTTACCTTGGCAATTTGGCCTGACAGGGCACAAGGTTTAAAATACTTTAAAAATTCTAGATGGGACATGCTACCAAGGTACATCTCCACAGGCAACTTCCTGCTGTGTGATGTGTCTTGTTGGAAAATAAATGAAGGTCAAGGTCTTGAATGTTCTCTTCAAAGTGTTCCAGTACTTGGCTTAGGATACTTAAGGAAAAAATATTATCTAAATATTTCAGATGAAGAATCTGGCTGACAGTTTTAGTCCCTTGGCACAAGGGAGCTGTCTGCAGGTACAGAAGAGCAAATGAGAGAAAAATGGAATGTTTTTGGAGGGCAGTCAAAAGCTGCAAAGTAATTTACTTCAGAAACTTGGAACTGTCATAATGTTGCCACTTCTCCTTCTAAGTGCTTTCTCTAACACTATCTAGTGACACGCTTCAGAAGAAAAAGAAAATGCAAAGCAAAATAAGTCATAACATTTCGGATCCTTCTCTCTCATGTTGGTTGAGAGAAAAATTAACAGCTGAGAGACTAGACTAGACTAGAACAGGAGAGAAGAGAAGAGAGGAGAAGAGAGGAGAAGAGAGGAGAGGAGAGGAGAGGAGAGGAGAGGAGAGGAGAGGAGAGGAGAGGAGAGGAGAGGAGAGGGAGGGAGGGAGGGAGAGAGGGAGAGAGGAGAGGAGAGGAGAGGAGAGGAGAGGAGAGGAGAGGAGAGGAGAGAGAGAGAGAGAGAGAGAGAGAGAGAGAGAGAGAGAGAGAGAGAGAGAGAGAGAGAGAGAGAGAGAGAGAGAGAGAGAGAGAGAGAGAAAGGTAAGGGNGAAGAGAAGAGAAGAGAAGAAGAGACAGAGAGAAGAGAGAAGAGAAGAGAGAAGAGAAGAGAAGAGAAGAGAGAAGAGAAGAGAGAAGAGAAGAGAGAAGAGAAGAGAGAAGAGAAGAGAAGAGAAGAGAAGAGAAGAGAAGAGAAGAGAAGAGAAGAGAAGAGAAGAGAAGAGAAGAGAAGAGAAGAGAAGGAAACCGAAAAAGTTTAATTGAATATATGGAAAGGATATTATCTCTTGTGCAGGAAGATAAACATTCAATTTGTTGCATATAATAAGCTTATACCTGAAGGCAAAATATGGGCAGGCTGCAATCTATTATGGGAGATTTAGTTCATACTCATAAATATTCGCATTTCATATTCCCTATTTTATTTTTTTCTGTGCAACCAACCACCTGTAATCATATTCCTTAGTCTCACATTATAATTTCTGCAAGGTGAGATTGCATTTTTTGTGGTGCTTTTACAGTGCCCAGTTTAATAAGCTTTTGTTTCTGTGGTAGAATTACTCAGTCCTACCACAATACAAGAAGTGTAGCTGCTAAAGATGACAGACCTCATTTTATGTTCTTTGAATGTATTATACAGAAGTGATAGAGTTGAAGTAGGTCACTTGGATGTGACATGTTCAAATCGAAAATATTCATCTCCTCCTATCTGAAAAAAAATGTGTACTGCCTCCTTATGTAGCTCCAGTGCTGTGTCTTTTAACAAGTACAAGAGATATTGTCTTGTTTTCTGCATACTTCTTCAGTGTTGGTTTCAGAGCATGTTTTATCTACCTCTGCCTAATGAGCCACCCTTCTCCTAGTCCATTCCTAGCTTGTCTTTTTTGCTTTAGACAAAAAAATTCCTTATGGCAGTGAGATTTTTCTTTAATTTAAATTTAAAATAATTATTTAATTAATTACATTAATTTAATTAATTCAAATTTAATTCATTTTTAGTTCTATCATAATTTCATTGTACACAAAGACATTTTAGCTCTCTGCTATTACTGATGGTTCCAAAATGGCTAACAATGCAAGTCTGACTAAGACAAAAAAAGGGGAATTTTTGAGGCACTTGCTGTTTGATTCAGTTTATCTGATATTTGTTGCTGTTTCAGATAGTTGTCAGATCCAAGAAAACTAAGTGTGTTGAAGAGTGAAAAATGGAAGGGAGGAAGGGAGGAAGAAGGAGAAGGAGAAGGAGAAAGAAGGAGAAGGAGAAGGAGAAGGAGAAGGAGAAGGAGAAGGAGAAGGAGAAGGAGAAGGAGAAGGAGAAGGAGAAGGAGAAGGAGAAGGAGAAGGAGAAGAGAAAGAAAGAGAAAGGAAGAGAAATAGAAAGAGAGAGAAAGAGAAAGAAAGAGAAAGAAAGAGAAAGAAAGAGAAAGAAAGAAAGAAAAAGAGAGAAGAAAATAGAATAAAAAGTTAGAGAATCACTTTGTGTAAAATACTTCATAACGTACTTTGTAAAGCAATACACTCCTCATGCCTTCTTAAATTTTTGTGTGCCTGTGTTTGCACAAGGAAAGTTTCGCTGTTTGTACTTTACTTAGGACAAATAATACTAAAAAAAACCACAGTAGTGTCTTAAGGAAGTCACAAACTGCCACAGTTGCTAACTTATTCCAATTTTGCTAGCTATCAAATTGTTGTATTTTGGTTTTGGTAAGTTGCACATTGAATACAAGTGTAACTGGCAAGATAAAATATGTTATAAATCATTTACCAATGTGCATGATCTGTTTTGTCGTAGGATCAGCTCATTAAGTATTCTGTGAGATATAAAGATACTTGCCATAAGTTATCATGTGTAGTGCTCAACTTTCTGTAAATCACACATTACAGACTTCCCTCTCCAAACCATGCTCTGAAGAAATGGAAAACTGACCTGAAAATTATGCCCAGAGACTGTCATGGACCCTAACTCAAAGCTGTTGTGACACTGCTGTCTTCTAGAGTCTAAAGACACCAATTGGAGTGATCATGGGGCAAAGACATTGCTTGGGAAGCATACACCCTTGTGTTTCCTCTCCCAGCCTCAAATCTTACTGAGCTGTTGTTACTGATGCTGTTTCACACTAATAGAAATACAAAACCAAACATAAAACCCAAACAAAACCATAAGATGTTCTTAATCTATTTGTCATCAAAAGTAGACTGTAAGGGAAAAAAACACATTTAAAATAAAATAAAATACAACAAAACAAAACAAAATAAAATAAAATAAAATAAAATAAAATAAAATACATCATGAAGGATTACACTGCTATCAGCTAACCCATTATAATGAAAGGTGATTTGTTTGCACACATTGCCATTATTCCTTCCAGCAACAAAAAAGTTTGTCCATCAAGGACACACTGACAACTTTGGGCAAGACTTCTGTTCAGCCAAGTCACACAATATTTCTGCAAAATCTTTAAGACTACCGAATTGGAAACCATTAAAGCAACAGATATCCACTTAGAGGCTAATGAGCTGGGATGTGAGTTTTGTTCCACAATGATAAGTATGACAAATGTAGCCTAAGGAGATAAAGCAGGAAGTGTGAAAAACATGGCAAATGTCAGTCTGGTATTTTTTTCACTCTTCAAGAAAAAGAAAAGGATATGTTTAGCATATCCATGTTCTTTTTAACATGCCCCTGCTTGAGCATTCACTCTCTCCAAAGAAATTGACCTTAGCTCAGTGGTTCTGCTTCTGGAAGGGGAAATCCCTGAAACAGTGTTCAAGTTTTATTATAAAACAGTATGAGTGATGAAACCAAGAAAAGTAGGATTTGTGTCTATTGTAAATTTACGTAGAAATTGTCTTTCTTTTATTGGTGCAATGAGTTGTTAAAAACAAACAAACAAACAAACAAACAAAAACAACAACAAAAACGGTTAAAAAATTAATTAAACCATAAACTGGAAGGGACCTTTGAAGATCATTTGGTCCAACTCCTCTGCCATGGGCATGGACATCTTTCCATAGACAACATTGGTCAGAACCCCGTGGATCCTAAATTTGAACACTTCCAATGGTGGAGCATCCAGAACTTCTCCAGGCAACCTAATCCAGTGTCCCACCACTCTTATCAGATTAAATTATGTCCAGTCTAACCATTGTCCCTTCTCCTGTCACTAAAGGCCTTGGTAAAAGCACTCCATCTTTCTTCTAAACCCCATTTATCATTGAAAGGCTGCAAGGTCTCCCTGCAACCCTTTCCAGGCTAAACAATCCCAGTTCTCTCACATGAGTGGTGCTCCATCCCTGTGACCATCTTAGTGATCCTCCTCTGGACCCCTCTCTAAAAGGTCCATTTCTTGCTTGTTCTGAGGACCCCAGAATGCAAAAAATTATCAGTTCTAAATGTTATCTCTAAATATCATTGCTATAAGAAATGATCAAAAATAAGTCTGTAACCTAGAGCTAAATGGTGTCCTTTAAATAGTTCATATCATATACTAGAAACTTGTATACCAAAGAATGTTTATCATCCTGTAGGATAAAGATTTGGTGCATATCATTTATATACAATATAATTGAGCGTAGTTCAGTAGAAGATCTCATCTTAAGCACAGGATAAATTGTGTTTTTCTCATTTGGTTTGATCTGGAAAAGAGTAATTTGTGCACAAAATGTGTTTGCCTCCAGAGCATTTCCTCAGGGGAATGGTGTAGGTTGCATTAATTTCATCAGAAAAGTTGGTTTAAGAGCATTTTCTCTGCATCCAGTTGTTAAGCATTGTCTTCTCCTGTAGTTGCTTTCTTTCAATAGTGTTGCAACAAATATTGACAGTAAGCCAAAGAGGTAAAATAATTTTAATTCTTTTGGGGGAGAGGGCAGGAAGGATTCTTTTAATTCATAGTGCTGTACAAGACCAGTTTGTCTCACATTTTGTTTTATCAGGGAGTGATAAATACTTGCTAAAAACCATGAAAAAGAGTGAAATTTTCAAACTCTCCTTCAGTGCATAAGACTGTTGATTATAAAACTGTATTCTTGACTAAAGAATGATTTTCCATTATAGGTTGATTTTCTGTTGCCTTTTGTTTCCAAAAAAAAGGAACAGATAAGTATTGAGATTATGGTGTGGTTCAAGTTTGCTGCAAACAGGAAAATCTGGCCATTGAAGGTTTTTTACATAAAGAGGTAAAGTGTACCAGAAAATGAGCACAATGGACAAGAGTGTTTGTTCAAGAGAAAATGAAAAGAAGGCTGGAAGCCTCTGTGTGATCTTCAGGAATGGTTTCAATATGTGAAAATTGCATATAAAAGAACAGCAAGAATTAAGAGAAAAAATGACAGAAAAGAATCAAAAAGTAACACATGCAAGACATCTGCAGAGGAAGCAGTGCATACAATGAAATTATTGCATGTTATCAAGCTAGGAAACTGGATGAAATTAGTGAGACACAAGTAAAATATTTATTCAAGAAAGCAAGAAACGTGGACAACACAGTGACAATATGAGCTGCTGATACAATGTGTGAAAACTGCTATGAGATTACAGGAGTATGATACACTAGGAAGTATGACTCTAAAGCAAGTTGTGATGGGTTTGTTGTGTTCCTTAAAAATATCAGTCACAGGGAGTCACAACAGATAACTTCTTTCTTGATGTGATATTTTGAGAAAAGGGAAAGGATTCCATAAATTAAAGAGAATCTGGACAAAAGCTGTGGGAAGGCTTATATTGGGATTTCTGCTAGCAATAGATACAGTATCAGTAGGTGTCTGATGTATAACTCATTGGATTAGGTTTCTGTAGCAATATCTATCATTGATATTGATGCAGGTATTGATGGCAATTTATGAGATACA
This sequence comes from Florisuga fusca, assembly GCA_038090715.1. Taxonomy (NCBI): domain Eukaryota; kingdom Metazoa; phylum Chordata; class Aves; order Apodiformes; family Trochilidae; genus Florisuga; species Florisuga fusca. Next base: position 1,289,381 of record JAAWXA010000056.1, read on the forward strand.
GTGGTGGTACAAACCTATGAACTGTCAACAAACAGAAGGGCTAAAATGTCTTAGTTTCAAAATAGATCAATTTAGGAACAGAAACAATCAATGTAAAAAGAACTCTGGTCATTCAACTGTAAAGTCAGACAAATAAAGAATAACAAAATAAATAGAAATCACTAGAATTACAGAAGACAAATAGTGGGAAACTTGGGTCAGCCAAACTGAACACATACATAAAAGTGGGCTGTGTTACCAACTGAATTATGAAGGAAACTTCTTGTGCCATTGTGTTAGGAAAGGATGAAAGCTTATTCAGAATGGTGTATATCATTCTGATAATTCTTGATTTGCAAAAAAATTAATTGAAAGAGAATATTGTGGAGATAAAAGTTGGTAGAGGAAGCACAATGAGAGGCAAGTACTTGCTTACCTGTGTTTCATATCAAAATAATTGTTTGGTTCTCTCAAGAGAGGCTAATAATATCCATGAACATAGTGGGAAGGAAAGCACTGGGAAGCAGGAAAGAAGCCTTTGTATTAGAAGGCACTGTTCTTGAAGGAGATAAATCAGTAGAGTTTGGCTTCAGTAACCTAAAATGGTGGTTATCCCCAGTCAGATTATAGAGGTGAATTAATAAACGTTGGTGAATGTCTGAGGTAAATGCTACTTTTCCTACTGAATTTTGAAAACTAATGCTATTGGGATATTTGAAATGGAAAAGTTATCTTGTTATTTGCTAGTATGTGACGACCATTTCATTGAGCCATTTCATTGAAGGAAAGGTAATCATGCAGACTGTCCATGAAAATATCCACAGAAATATTCTCTCTACTGGGAAGGTGACTGGGCTTTTCCTTTTTAGACAAAATTTGTCAGGGTACCTCAATTTCTCAGTTGTGCTTGTCTGAGTGTGTTACTATGGTGACTAGGAGAGTCTGAGAATTAACTTTGTTTTATGATTATTGTGGAACATTCATATGTGAGCTGATGAGCTGTATTTCAGAACCAGACCTTGAAGAGAAAATAAGCAATTGGAGATTAGAAGCTTTTCTACCATGAAAAATAAAGAGCAACCGAGATTAAAGAAGACCAGGTCTGTAACTCATGGATCAAATCATTACTGATTACACTTGAGTCACACCTATTTAGATCAGCCAGAAATCCATCTCAATATGCTGTTAATTTCCCGCCAAAAAGCAATGGGATATGTAAACACTACGAAAATGAAGCAGCAAAGACAATTAAACAAACTAGCTGCCAAACTATGTATGTTCTGCCAATAACCTCTAGCCTGCAACACCCTCGTCTGTTAATGGAAATATTCCCTTGGCTATTTCAGTTACAATTATTATTTTGCTGTTTCCAGTGTAGAAAACACTGACTACAATAACAGCATTATCTGATTATATCTAAGAAAGATATAATCTAAGAATGATTCTTTCTTACTTAAAGTAACGGGGACAACTTTTTTGAAAGTAAAATAGCAGGTGTTGAGTACATCTTGTCCACATGGATGTATACTGGTTACAATTAAACATTTGTCTTTTCTTTATCTGTTACTCCACTGACAACTGAAAGAATCTAACAGTATCCTTGTATATGGAGATGACTGATGTTAAATATTGCTAGTTAGTGAAAAGGTCAACAATTTGATTTGGGAGGTACCACAGCATGAGTGGGTTTTGACTTTGGCTGGCTGCCAGATGACCACCCAGCTGCTGTCTCACTCATCCTGCTTAACAGAACAGAAGGAAGAGGCCATGTGAGTGAAGACATGGAAGGAAGATCACTCAACAGTTGCTGTAACAGGCAATATGGACTTGACTTGGGAAGATTAAATTAATTTACTACCAATTTAAAACAGTGTCGGACATTAAGACAATAAAAACAACCTAAAACTACCTTTCTGCAACTCTCCCCTTCCTCACAGGCACAGCTTTACTCCTTCATTCCCAACTCTTCTACCCCCTCCCCTCTGAGTGGTACAGGGGGACAGGGAGTGGGTTTTGTGGTCAGTTTGTAACACTTCTTCTTTGCCAATCCTTACTCCTCATGCTGTTCCCCTGCCCTAGCATAGACCCTCTCCACAGGGTACAGTCCTTCACAGAGGGACTGATCCTGTGTGGGTCCCCCAGAGTCCACAGGTCCTGTTAGGAGCCTGGTTGTGCCTGGGCTCCTCTTCCCAGGCCACAGGTTCTGCTCCAATGTGGGCTCTCTACAGGATGCAGCTTCCTTCCAGAGCCATCCACCTGCTCCAGTGTGGGGTCCTCCAGGGGATGAAGGTCGAGATCTGCTCTTCCATGGACCTTCATGGGTTGCAGAAGACAGCCTTCTCCAAGACAGCGTGGTCTTCTACAAGTGTTGCAGGGGAATATCTGCTCCAGTGCTTGTAGTCCTCCTTTACTGACCTTGGTGTCTGCAGGAGTGTTTCTTCCACATTTTCTCCCTACTGTTTCACAGTTAATGAACTGCATTTTGCACCATTTCTTAAGTTTCTTATTACAGGGCACTCACCAATGCCAGTGGTGGGCTCAGCTTTGGCAGTGTTTGGTCCATTGGAGCTGGCTGGAGCTGACTCTGACATGGTGAGAACTCATGATATTTTCTCACAGAAGCCAGCTCTGCAGTCCTCTGATTCCAAAAACTTACCATGGAAACCAAATACAATGAGTTACATCAGAGAAGAAACTGAATTCTGTTAACAGTCTTTTTTCTCATGTGAGATGCTCCAGACTCCAATTTCTTTGTTTTTTAAAGACTTTTGCTGAAGTCTCTCCACATCTCTCTTGTATGGGAAGACCAGAAATGGACACAGTATCCAGGTGTGGCTTCACCACTGCTAAGCAGAAATCCAGGGGACCTCCCTTGGCCTGCTGGCCACACTCGTCCTGATACAACTCAGGATACTGTTAGCCTCACAGGACAAGCTGATGTGAGTTCACCTCATCTCTTCCTCCAGGGTGTGGTGGTAAAACAGAAAAGGTCTCAAAATAGACATCTATGATACTCCCTGTGTTATCTAGATTCCTTAAGAACTGTTCTCTGAGGCCGAGCAGCAAACCAATGTTTCATCAATCCAGTTGCCTGGACATAAGCATGATAACACACTAACTTGAATAGCAGAACACTTTGAGAACAGTGTCAAAAAACTTTCTAAAACTCAAAATAGATAACATCCACCACTCCTCCCTCAGCTGCAAATCCAGACAACTTATCACAGAGAGCAACCTGGTTCGTCAGGCATGACTTATCCATGGTAATAAACAAAGAGCAACATAGATATTGTTTTAAAATTATATAGTTTTTATTTCTATTCTGTATTTTTTTCACTTATTTTTTTCTCCTTCTGCCCTATTTTTCTCACTTTTCTCATCAAAAGAAACACAGTAAGGCTTAAAATTATGCCAAAAATTGATTAAAAAAAAGTAATATCCCTCCTTCCATATACCCCAGACAGAAAAAATAATTTAAATTGATTGTAATCTTATGCTTATTTGATTGTTCTTTTTTAATAATCAGGGTACTTGAACTATGATGCACATTCACTACTCTGTTTTGAAGTACACTTGAGGATGAAAAGACATCAGACCTTGATTCTTCAAGGCTGAATACATCTCACAAAAGCCAAAAGATTCCACTTTCACACAACTTCAGCTACGACTGAGAATCTTACTAATTTTTGAAGTACAAGACAAAATTGGCTTTTTTAATGAAGTGCCTAGGACCAAGCTTTCAAGCAGTCTGTGTAGTTGCAGAAAACAATTTATGTGTTATTAGGAAAAAATTCCAATGAAATAAGGGAACAAGGAATCACAAGCACAGCTATTCTATTTATCAGTGAAATGTTGAAGGAAGGACTGCCTTAGGAAGTAAAGGTAGAAAGTAAGTTTCCACAGGGTGTATTCACACCAGTGAAAATGAAGGGTTGTGTACCATGTAAAATCAAGTTTTTACTGTGGGATGAAGGAATAATTACCCAGACAAGGAAGTTCAGGAGCAAAGTAGGGACCAGTACATTTGTATATGCTGTGGTTTAATCACAGCTGTCAACTATGCCCCACACAGTCACTGGATCACTCTCCCCTGGTGGGATGGGGGAAAGAACTGGGAGACTTACAGGTTGAGATAAAGGCAGTTGCATAGGTAAATAAAAAGCCACATGCTCAAGCAAAGCAAAACAAGGAATTAATTCACTACTTCTCACTGGCAGATGTGTTCTGATACCTCCAGGAAAGCTGGGCTCCATGATCTGTAATGGATACCTGGAAAGGCAAACACCATCACTGCACACTTCCTTCTTTTTCTGCCAGCTTTATGTGCTAAGGATGACATCACAAGGTCTGTGATATCCCTCTGTTCTTTTGGAGTCAGATGTCCTTGCTGTGTCCCCTGCTTATTTCTTGTGCATCTCCAGCCTACTCACTGTTGGGGTGGTGTGAGAAGCAGAAAAACTCTTGATGCTGTGCAGGGATGATGAAAATCCTGAAGGAATTGGAAGTAAAATGACAGTGACTGGAAATTATATTCCAGTAGAAATTTATTTTTTTTTAAATTTTAAGAGTACATAGGGGGTAACACTTGGGACAAAGACTGTGGGTAGTTTTTCATGCTCTGATTCAAGACAAATAATTTTTGTATTTTGTCTTGCTCAGACACCCAGTATTTATCTAAAAACAAAAACCTAAGTTGATAATCATAACTTTATTGAATAAGATCAAAGATCTGTCTTGTCTGAAATATTATTTACCAGCAGCAGATACCTACAGAAGTGTATAAGAACAAAGTAAATGTATGTGGTCTTTTCCCTTCTCACTCCCTCCTAAAGTATGTCCTACCAGCCCCTTGAAATCTGTGAGTGATGAATAAATGATTACGTATAGGAAGGGTTTTATTATATATTAATATACTCAACTGTGAATAATTTTCACAGTTTAGATTTCTGGAGATTTTGGAAGGAATTCCTGAATTGAGATAAAAAATCCCACAGCTTACTAAATGTCATTAATTAAAATTTTAAAGAACTGTTCATGTGCAAAAGATAGTATTTTTTGAGCATTTTTAAATTGTTTGTTTAGTTAATTGTCTTTTGTCTTAAGAAAGTGTATAAAGACAGTTTTTCAGGGTTATTAAGAATATTTTTTAAAAATAAGATGGTTATTCTTTATATTTTTCAAGCATTTGTTTATTGAATTTAAAACCAGGAAACTTTATTGAAAGGACTGTTCCAGAGAAGAGTTTTGGATAGAGAAGTAGTGTTTTTGAGGGATGAGTTTTTTTAAAAAAAATTCTTGTAAGTTTACACTTGCTAAAGACTGTCACTACTTTATTATTCCATGCTTCCATCAAAAAGTACTTCTTCTGGAGAAAAAGGAGTATTGATACAAATATGGATGAGCAGGGAAGAAAGAATGATAAGGAGAAGAGCAGAAAATTACTTTGAGAGGGAAAAGCAGAAAAGATAAATTGCACAGTAATCTAATATTCTCCATATAAAACTCGCAATACAATAAGATTGAATTATGAGGAATGTATGATTATGATGTTAAAGAATAAACATCATTATGCAAACTAATAAAAAAGAGAAAATGATATGTGACTACTGAAATAGATTCTGTATACGATAAGAGGTGGTAATAAAAAAAAATCATTTAATATTACTAGTCTAATACATTTCACATAATGTCATTTATTATTCAAAAATATTGCTTAGTCTTGCCTCATTTTTCTTTTCAATTCATAAGACATAAGAAAACATTTTTTTAAAAAAAGTAGGAGGTTTTTTTTTTTCAGAATTACATTCTCTAATAATTAATTTAATGGAAAGGCATAGAAAAACGCCAATCATTATTTTTTAATAAAGAAGTGAGTAAAATTTGGAGGAAGAGAAGATCAACAAAACAATTATAAAGGGATTATATCCATGGAAAACACTTACATACAAAGTAGCAGGAGGCTGACTTCCTTTCCTGTCACCCTTGTGTTTTCCAAGGGAAATTTCCAGCACTCCTGCAATTTTTAATATCATATAAGGAAAAGAAGTCATCATATCAAGTCAAATTCTTTGTGGTTCTTCATTCCAAGTCACCCTCTTACCCTTTATCTACCTTTCTGAGAGAATTTGTCATACACATACTGAAAACTTATGATGGGGCAGTTAGTGCAGCTTCTTTCATTTTCTTTTTTATCTCCCTGTTGTTTCATGACCATATGTTCTTTGACATTCTTTTTAATTTGTTACAGATGGATCAAAGAGTTTTAGATCCTAGGCTGAATTTCTTGCCGTTGTGATTTTTTTTTTTTTTTTTTTTTTTTTAAAGTAAGACTTCCCACTCTAATATCCTAAAAAACTTAGACTTGTTGATGTCAGCTCCCCTCTCTGCTCTATCAGTCACTGTGTGCTGTTTTCAGCAACAAACAGAGAAAAAACATTCTTCATTTGAACTGGGGGATTTTTTTATCCTGTCTTCACTGATGGCTGTAGTTCTGGTCTGCCTCTTGTTCTGTTTAGTGTTGTCAGGATCACTGAAAGAAAAGTCTGGCATTCAGTTAACTGAACAGCAGACCAGTCCTTGAGCATCAGATACTCAGTTTTTAAACTATGTCTAGTAGACAAAACACAGCCAAAATATCATCAGAAAAACTGCAAAGCTAAGATTAAGGCAGTCTCTCTGGTACAAACTTCATTTCATATTTCCCTTTGCTTTACACCTATACAAATGCTCCTTTTATGTCTCCCATTTATACACCTCGTGTTTTCTTGGTTTGTGGAGTTTTATTTGTGCATTTGTTTCTTCCCTCCCTCCTTCTCCACTGCTACCAATAATAGAGCCCTTTGGGCTTCTATGGTCTTTATAAATTACATGAAATAGCCTTTCTTTTGCTCATTATATAGTATCTTGCTCACAGTGAATCTGGTATTTCAATAACTCTGATTTTAAAGGCATTTTCAACACACCATTTGTATATTCTACCAGATTAAAAAAAAAAAAAAAATTAAAATTAGCCCTTCATTTTATCTAGTCTCCTTTAGAATTTATTCTTTATGGAGAAAACAGCAACAAAGAAGACCTAGTTGTGTACTTAAGAATATGATTAGTAACGGCAAGAAAACAAGCTGGAAATTTAAAACTTTGGCAACTCTGAAAGGTTTAGATCTTTAAGTCATAACTGTGAGATAAATCTACCCAGTAATGCTCTTCACAACTACCCAAACCTATGAAGACCTCCAAATTAAGCTTTACAGAAGCAGGCTGTATAGTATGACAGGAAGGATGGTATAGTAAATTTAACAAGCATCTGTTTCTACTCTTCAATGGGATTGGGATGTTACTGTCCAGCAACATATTCAGAACTGCTAGATCAGACAGTGTGGATTTATGGTGTTGTATACTACCTGGATAAAACTAGCTATTAGCATCTCTGCCCTGCACAGAGAACAGATGATGTTTTCTTTCATTGGCTGGCTGAAGAAATAGGAATGAAAGATATTTTTTTCCATCAGAGTCCTTGAAGGATTTATTAGTATATGAATCTATCTGCTTCTTTCTTCTATTAATTTATCTGCTGATTTATAAACTTCATTCCCTTATTTATGTTTAACGTTTTCTGTGTTGCTATGGTCCCGTATGATGAGGAGGTGGATTAAATGGCTGCTTTAAATGTTGCTTAAATTTCCTGTCAGATCCCCCACAAGCAGACAAGAAATAATAAGTAAAGAAACATAAATATCCATCAGGACACAGTGATTGACATTTCTTATCAAGTCACTATGACTTCTATACTTCTTCCCTGAGTGTAAAAAAACTTCTTACCATAGTTCTTACAATGTACTTCTTACCAAACTTGTTCCCTGAGTAAAATAAAAAACAGAGAGATTGAAGAGGATAATTTATTTTGCATGTTAAAAAGCCTTTCAAATGAGTTCCTTGAGTATTTGCAAAAGTGTGAAAAAAGTTTTTGTTACTGAGTTGTTTCAGAAGAGCAGATTGGAGGCCTAGAGCACAGTAGCAAACTGCTGTACCTGTAACTGAGACAATTATGAACAACTGGTGATGATTAGCACAGCAACAACCAACCTACCCAACATATATCACTCTGATAAAGAAAAGCAAGATGCAAAAAAGCCTCAAAGGCTGCCGTCTTCACTTTTTATAGTGATGGTGGGCAGCCTTTTCACAAAGGGATCTCAAGAACAGAAATAGCATGTTGTATACTTGTATTTGATCTTCCACTCTTAATTAGGGAAAGCCAAGAGAAAATGTAAAAAAAAGAAATGGATATCTCTATCAAAGTAAAGGACAAAAAATCATTTTACTATGGACCACAAAAACAGAAAAATACTTTTAAAATGGTCTACTTTTGCTACCACAACAAAAAATGGTGACTGGACTGTGTGCAGTCTGACTTCCTAGTAGCTTATCAAGCCAGTTCTTTAAATAGTCTGTAAAGCAACACCAAGAATAACGACTGATGTCATATACCTTTTGGATCAAGAACTACTCAATTTGCTTAAGGAGCTTCAAATTTAGGTTTCAAGTCTGAGTTAAGCTGTAAGTCTCAGTTTCAGGCTCATCCACTCTAAGCTGCCCAGTCAAAATGGGCACATCAGTTATAAGAAATTAATCTCTCTCAGGTTATGAACTGGTAATAAAAACTGAGTACAGTGTCTTTAACTCAACCTACAAGCTTTACAACTCTTTATCTCCCTGTCCTGTTGAGGAGGAGTGAAAGAGTGGTCTGGGTGGATGTGGTAGCCCATCAAACTCAGCCCAGGGCAGGAAACTATGGTTTTTCTTGTGGTTCTTCAACCTCTCCATTTATTAGTTCAAATAATGATGTCCATTTTGCATAGACTTAAGAAAATAAACAATCCTAGGTCTTACACAAATTAACCCATAGATTCTGGAGTCCTTCTGAACTTAAAATTTACTTAGTGCTTAGATTGTTTCTGCTTCTCCAGCGAGGTGCTTTAGTGGCTCAGATCTTTGTACATTAACTTATAGCTTCAACATATGCAGCAGAGGCACGGTCTTTGGGGTGGTCTATAGAACTATTTCTCAGATACATTCATTATATTTGTAAACCTAGGCTGACATCTTGCTTGGATAAAATGTTTGCTACCATAAGGGTCACAGAAGTAAGATAATGCTATCCAGGGTCAAGGGCAGGGACAAGGGGAAAAGGATAAGACAAGTTATAAAGAGAAAAAAAAGTCAACTTCACAGAGAATCATGATTTATCAGAAGGTGACTTTGTGTTAACAGTTTCAGATCAAACGACAGGACTGAGATTAAATGGTCCCAGAAACAAGTTAATCAAAGGTATAAGTAATTTTTACAAATTACACAAGTTACCTGTTCTGTGGTAGAGATGAGAGTCCAGGGGAGAATTCAGGTGCTTAAGTGCGGTGTGGCCATGCTCTATGTAGTACTAAAGCTGTTAGTGGTAGAAATAAGGTTCTGAGGTCCCCCAGGATTCCTCCCCAAATGACTTTGGAAGTAGCCAATTATAGAATTGGGCAGAAAAAACCACAATTCTTATTCAGGTCATTCAGATTCAATTGGCATCTAGAATGGACCGTTGCCATTGCTGATGCTCACAATTTGCTCTTCTTCTTTGCCACTTTCACAGTGACTGACAAGTTGTTTACACTCAAGGATCTCCTCTGTTCCTCTAACAAACCTAATTTAATTTCCTATAGGGTTAGCTAAAGTTCACACACTAAGACTCCTGTCAAATGGGCCTAATGTATGCTAACTGCTGCACTTAATTCTGGTATAACTAAAATTCACAGGTGATAGTCTCTGGGAAGGCTTGAAGTCAGGTCTAAAAAGACTTGTATGTTCTAAAAAGAATGGATGGGTAGGTTTGACAGCTTTTTTTTATTAGTACAAAATAAATAACATAAAAGAATTTATTAAGTCCCATTTTTGCAGCATGAATAAAGATCTTGGCCGGAGTTATGTGAATAATTCATTCTTGAATTAGTGTCTAAACTGCAGTATTTTATTTCTTGTGAATCAAGACCTCTGGATTTCCTGCTTAGAAACTGACAATAACTCTCAAAAGTGACATGAGGAAATCTGGATAATTCTTCCCTGCTTATCACTTTTCTTTTTGAGAAGGTTCTTGAATAACTGTTGTTTCAAGTTCTAGAAAATTAAACAAACAAGTTAATAATTATAGTGTTTGTGGTTAAAGAAAAATCAGAAATGATCCCATTCAAAGCACAAAAAGACAAAAAAAAATGCACATATGCAGTCAGTTAAATGATTTGTAATGCATGGTAGTGTCTGAGTAGGTGTAAAGTTGGGAGAAGTTGCTAGAACAGTGGTTTTTAAAATACATCTTAAAGATATCTGAAAATGCATTAATTTTACTGTCAGAATACCAGCATAGTAGACAAAACAGTTATATGCAAGACCTTGTAAAGAAATGTCTGAAGTTCTGCAGTCTTAGAGAAAAACCTCCAAGTGGAACTCAGATGAAGCTGTCAGATGCTAGAGGACTTTTTGCTGCTGAAGACAAAGGCATCACAAGTTTCTCTTAGCAGCAGCTGAGTTCACCTGTGTTCAGATAAGAAATTAAATGTAAGATCATACTCTTATTGTAACCTGGGTAAGATGTCAAGATAAATCACCATGGAAGATCTCAGACAAAGATATAATTCACTCTTTGTGCCTGAAATCTGAAGACTGCAAGGCTGATTTTTTTGAAAGTTTTAATGTCCACCTTGAGGTGTATTAAACTACGATTTAAAGAAAATAAAATAATCAAAAATCAGATTACACTTTGAGGTAAAAACAAGTAAAGAATAGCGAAATAACAGAATGGTTGAAGTGTGAAGACAACTCTGGAGATTGTATAATGACACTCCTTGCTTAAGGCAGGGCTAGCTAAAATAATTCTAAAATTATTCTAAAATAATTCAAGTTGGAGATTGAATGTCCTAAGTATGGAGACTCCACAGCCTCTCTGGGAACCCTGATCCAGTGTCATACCCAAGTCATAGTAAAGAACTGTTTTTTCTTTGATTAAAAAAGAATTTTCTTTATTTCACTTTGTGCCCATTCCCTCTTTGCCTTTCATTGAACAACACTGAGAACAGACCTTGCTTCTTCCTTTCATTTCTTGGTTTTTGTTTGTTTTTTTTTTTTTGAGCAAAGGAGAGCTTTCTGCACAATTATTTGTGTAGCACTATTTTAATTCTTGAAAATTATTGTCATTGATATAATTTAGTGTTACAGTATCATTGCCAACTCAGAATAGTTCTGCAGATAATGTAAGAAAGATCTGTTATTATGATGCAATAATCTGCATAAGCAAGAAAAAAAAAAAGAAAAAAGGAAAATGAAAGATGTTTTTCTTCATTTGATAGACAGTTGTCAGAACTAGAGACAGATCCTGGTTCTTTTCATTCAAGCTACACTGCAATTTCTTCACTAATGTCATTTAAATTTGACATTCTGTAATTCTATATTATTCCAGACTTTTACAATTCTTTTCTCATGAGTGAATGTTTGTTTATTAGAACCATTAACTATTTAAAACATGTTGTTAATATACAAGTCCTTATATGAAATAAGCTCAATTATTTTTATTTTAGAATGCATGTACTTAATTTTTAAGCAAGATAAATGGTTTGTTTTCAGACCATCATACATGTGAGCAAGCTATTAAAGCCTGATGGAAGTGTGACTATTTATGCTCATGAGACAAGTTGTTAATTTAAAACAAATAACAAACAGGTTGCTACTTCCATGATTTACAGTAAAACCATTCTGCAGTAACTGCACTGTTGTCTCCTCGTGTGTAGTTCTAAAATTAGATATCTGGCTTTTATTTCAGGTGCTTAGAGTTAACTTAATGAAGTCACAGAAGAAATTTATAGATCTCTTTTTATCTGTGTGACATTTTTACTCATATCTGAAAGACATTATGTGAAATTCTGGCTCCAGCAATGTCAAGAGACGTTTTGATTGACCCATTAGGATGCATCGCTGAACTCTGGTTGATGGTTCACACCAGTACATAGCAACAGTGACAATCAAAACTATTTTTGTAAGCTCTTGAACATAAAAGTACATCATATAAGCTACAAATACCATGACAACTATCATTCATTCAAACTTCTGCTATTACTAACAAAAACACAGGGAAATTAAGCCTGAATTTTGAGTTCACAAAGAAATACAAACATAGAAATTTTGATCAGTATTCCTGAAGACAATATTATGAAAAATTGTTATTTTAGGAGAAGAGTAGCACATCTTGTTACATTATGGAAATAAGAGGAAAGGCAACTTCGTGTTTAAAAATTACATGTTCAAATCTCAAGTCTGTAACAGTCTTGATTTGCATCAGGAATGTCTGTGAAAAAAAAGCGAAACGGTTTTTGTTTATTGATATTTACTTTTATGCTTAGACATGCTCCTTGTGCATAAACTGACTTTCCATTTCCAGTACTGGTATTCTGCTATATCCTTTTGTTCAAGGCATGCTGAAAAGGTAATAGGTATTATTTTATTTTACATAACCTGTTGTTTCAAAGAACAGTGATAAATCATACTATCAACACATTAATTGGTGAAAAAGAAGGCCTTAATATTGCTGAATCAAATTTATTGTTATTTTTTATATCATCACTTGTAGAAAGAAACAACTCAGAAACAGTGGAAAACAGTTTTTTCACATAATAGGACACAGAGAAAAGACTGAATTATTTTCTCACACAAAATTTAAATATATATTGGTCTACTGAGTGACAAAAATGTTTTCCCATAGATTTTTAATGCATGCAATTTCATAATCCTTTTTGTTGGGTCCCGACTCTCTTTGCTCTTCACTTTCCATGATGCATGCAATGCTTGACATTTATTAAGTCACCAAAAGACTCTGGGAACAAGTTCACATGTTGCATTTATCTTGGGTCACTACTACAGGCCCATTTATGTACAGGACAGAAATACAAACTGACTCTGCCCAAGGAACTTTGACCAGGAACTTTCAGCATTCCATGTACTCTGCAACTTGCTCACAATCAAAGAGCACTTATTATGGCTAAGTTAATGTAAGAACACTTTCTTGTTTCATTTCGCTTTTGTTTTTTATAGAAGCAACTTAAATAGTTTTGTACTCTCTATGACCCATTGCTGAGCCTCCTCTTTATGAAAAAAAAAAAGGGGAAGGGAAGGGAAGAGAAAAGGGAAGGGAAAAGGGAAGGGAAGGGAAGGGAAGGGAAGGGAAGGGAAGGGAAGGGAAAAGGGAAAGGAAGGGAAGGGAAAAGGGAAAGGAAGGGAAAGGAAGGGAAGGGAAAGGAAGGGAAGGGAAAGGAAGGGAAATCCCTTTTTTATAATCTGGAAAGCATTTAATCAGCATTCATTTACTAAAGAAAATAATGCACTTCAGTTTCATTTAGTAATAGCTTTTCAACTCCTCAGGATTCTTTTAATTGCAATTTTATTCTCCTCTACCTATAAAATAAGTCAGGGTGATGACTATAACAATCTTTTATCTGAATTTTTTACAGAAAAGTCATATGTATCAATCTGATTTCCAAGGTACCCTATTTCATTGCAAACACTTTCAATTGGCTGTTTTGATTATGTCACCTTGCTTCCAATGTATACACAAAGTATGTCTTTTTCTTCAAGGTCAGAATGAGACTTAGGAATTTTTATCTCCTTTGACCTTCTTATTTTCCTTTTTCATGTAACACACCATTCAAAATTTTCAAAATCACAAATTGACCAAAATCCTTGCAAAATTTCGTAGCACAACTCAGGTTCTTTGAAAAAAATAAGAGGTTTCTGCAGCTGAAACAAATGTGTAGTTTCCTCACCTGTTGCTTGAACTTCTAAGCCTCTCTGTTTTTCTGTGAGAAACAATACCTCTGAAAAGCTATGCCTTCATGGCCTAATCCTCCTAGCCCTTCTTAGGTGTAGCTCTTCTGAAAGTCAAAGAAGGTTCCATTGGCACAGAACCAGATATCTTTGTCAAGGAAGATAAAATAAATGTATTTCTGCTCTGTATCATCAGAATAATACGCATCTTGGTTCATCTGACTTTATTTATTTGAATACTTAAGGTCTCAAGAGGTAACTGACAATTAAGCTTTCTTAAATGTGCATAAATCCTAAGTGGATTCTAGCAGCTATGTATTCTCCTAGTCTAACTTTCTGAAATCTCAGTCTTTCAAAGGGTATTTTAGTTGTCATGAGGAGTATATCCTTTACTTGTGTTCAGAAAGTGCTAAAATCAGAAATTCATAGATTAACAGTCTCTAGATAATTAATTTATTTGTATCATTCTCATTCAAATCTATAGTCCAGCCTGAAGACAGGAATTCGTACCACATTCCAAAATGAAGATGGCAAAGTGTAGTCTATAGGTTCCAAATAGCACTGTTAGTCCCAAAAACAAGCTAGGAAGTGTTTCCAGGAAAGGAAACACTGACCTCATAATAGAGAATATGTAAATTGTACTTAACCTAGCTCAGTGATAACATAAATTAGATAGACACAGTTTGGAAATCACAAGTAAAAGTGAGTGAGCCACCCATGATGCATATGATAAAACATCTTGATAGAAGAAACTGGCTCTGCATAGCATTTGTAAGACTGCAAAAAGTACCTGATGGGTCTAGAAGACAAAGCAGAAAATGAAATAAAATCCTGAACAAAAAAACATCAGAAATCGACACAGGACTGAAGAAATCACACAAGGATACAAGCTCCTCTAAAATTACAAGACCGCATTAATCTTTCTTAAATTAAATTCTGGGGGTTTTTTTTGTTTGGTTTTTGTTGTTTGTTTGGTTTTGTTTTTGTTTTTCCTGATAGAGGTTCAGTGAATTATCTATAGTTTTCAGTAATGAAGTCACATGCTAGATACAAATGCACATGTGCTTTAAAGCTTCATGGTAAAACTAAATACTTCAGTGCCTTCTCTGTGAAAATTCCTCTGTCCAGCCTCTTGTAGAGCCAGCTGCTGCACAAACTGATGTATTTTTTCAATCATCTGATTTGATTGGTATGTAGTAGTAGCCTTTGGGGCATAACAAACCCAGAAACACTTCTTGGAAAAGTAGTAATTTTCTGTTTAGTCTAATAAATCTTTCTTTCTCATGAGAGTTCCATCAGTTTAAAATCTTTCAGGGGAGATGATGCTTGCCATTGCACATTGGCAAATTTTTGTGTAGTCAGAAGAGTGTTTTCTTCACAAATGGGGTACAGCATAGTATGCAGTGGACTAGCAGTCTCTGCACAGCTGCTCTCACATCGCTCCTGGTAAGCATAACTTTCCCTCTGAGATGTCCATAATATAGTAGCAACATTTTTAATTTCAGGATGTGCCAAACTTTGAGGGAACTGCATTTATTCTCATCCAAACCAAGAGATAAACAATGCACAAATAAAACCTTTTTCTGCCAGTATAATTTTGACCTGTGAACAGCATAACGATAGCCACAATCTGCATCACTCCTAGAAGCAGCCCATTTAGCTCACTCTAATTTCCATTGACTGTTTTTTGATTGATTAGGTAACAGGGGCTTCTCTTCTTACTATTGCTCCTCCCATCTTTCCCAGGTCTGTGTTGAATTGGCTTAGCCTGTGCCCAGACAACTAAGCAAGAAGGATTTAGTACCTGAAGCACCCATATCGTTAGGTCCCTCTTTCTATTCTTCAGCAGGTCTAGATTTTCTTGTCCTTCTTTTTGCTGCTGATATTCCTGCAATTTAAGCTATTCTTGTCCTTCAGATCTATCAGTGTTTCAACTGTAGTTGAGTTGGTTTTGCTAACTTTAAGCCTGGACATTTGGGCAACATCTCTGTGTCTCTCCTGGATAGATTTTGTATTTGCACTAAATCAGGAGCTCCATGCTCAGCCAATCTGGTGCTCAACCACACAATTTCAACTTTACTGCTCATTGGAAACGAAGGAAAGAAATTTTGAGGAAGCTGTGCAAAGAGGCTGGTGAGCCTTTAGTCCTTCAGAGCAATCTTTCAATGCACATGGACAACCAGTTTCCTGTTCCAGCCTGCTCTACTGAAGCCCTGGATAATTATTCTGCTACAGTGCTGTTTCAGTATGTTAGGATCTTACACTCCAGAATGTCATTTTCACGGTAAATAGACTACTGTTGATCATTGGCCATTTCTTCCTCATTCAGGAGTAGCAGATCCTGCAGGGTGTGACCCCCAACTAAAAATTCTCTAAAATCTGTGGGAATCTCCTGGATTATTTATGTGCTGACATGATGTTTTTCTAGCAGATCCTAAATTAACAATCTAGCACTCTGACTGAGTTAGCGCTGTTCTTAAAAGTGAAGGAGAAACAGTGTTTTAAATAGAAATGTAGTATAATCATAGAATTCAGGGGTTGGAAGGGACCTTAAAGATCATCTAGTTTCAATCCCTCTGTCATGGGCAGGGACACCTCCCACTGAATTGCTCCAAGCCCTGGCCAGTCTGGCCTTAAACACTTTGAGGGAGGGCACATCCCACAGCTGCTCTGGGCAACCTCTTCCAGTGGTGCCACCTCACTACCCTCACAGTGAAGAATTTCTTCCTAATGTCTTCCCTAAATCTACCTTCTTCCAGTATGAAACCATCCGCTCTTGTTCTATCACTCCACGCTCTTGTAAAAAAATCCCTCTCCAGCTTTCCTGAAGCCTCTTCAGGGACTGAAAGACCTAAAGAAAGAATAAGGTCTCCCCTGAGCCTCCTCTTCTCCAGGCTGAACAACACCAACTCTCTGCCTGTCTTTGTAGGAGTGGTGCTCCTAAGTGTTCCTAAGGAGAATAAGCATATTGGTTCTCTTTATCTTCCACTTTAATTTAAAGAAAATATCAAGAAGGTTATTTTATACATTATTTTGGTTAGCAAATCTCCTCTTTATCAGCTGTTACATGAGCTTCTATCTCAGTAGTATACTTTTAAAATGCAGATGGTTCCTTTTTTATATTGTTTTGGTTTCAAAAGCAACCTAGCTAAAGAGTAATGTTTAAAAGAGAAGGAAAAGAAGTCCCAAAGGGCTAACGTGAGTAATATACCAATTATTTTCTGTGCTACAATTATATTTTCTGCCCTGAGAGAATGCAACAAAATATTGCTGCATTAAAAAACCAAACCAAACTTAAAAAAAAAAAAGCATTTTTATACAAGCGAAGTATCACTACAAATATTGACCGTTCCATTCCACTAGGAAGTGAATTACAGAACACTCACATTTCTAATTATCACTCTATAGTTTCCAGACAAGTTCATTTGAATAACTATATTTGCAAACATAAAGATGGCCATAAACCTTATCCTATAAGTTTCCATAAGTCTGGAAACTCCTGCATCTAAAAGGACAATATCCTACAACCATGAGCATTTGCATCATAGAATTATTTTCTATAGCTTATCAAATTCTACATTAATTAACAATATTATCTTTCTATATATTATATCTTTTAGAAATCTCCAGGGTGAAGTTTTTTCTGGAAATTAGAAACCATTAATTTAAATTTAAGCATATTTAGAAAATTTTTTCTGGTGTGAGAGATTTTCTTTAATATTTATCTTCATCATATTTACCTTCCATTTCATATTTGCAGATAATACCAATGTTTTGTTTCTACTATTGATATTTGAGGGCTTTGTATTCAACAGTTTTTTTCAGCAATACTCACTGTGCTTTATGACTTCTTTGTGTATCTGTTATTGCCTGCACTACATCTTTCATAGCTTGATTAATATTTTCCACTACAGCAAATGCTGTATCAAATGATTTTCATACTTAAAAAATAAATAAGTAAATCATGAGCTTTCTAAATGTAAGAGGTTGTCATCATCTATGCTCTGCCTTTATTTAAAGAATGCTCCATTTTACTCCCTGATGTGGTCAAACCAATTGCATTACAGTTGACTTGATAACATGTTCTTTTCTTTTATATAAATATATAGAAGCAGTCTCTTTGGATAAGAAATTGAAATTACTACCACTGTATTAAAGGCTTTCTAAATACTTGTGTGTGTTCCTCTGAGAGATGTACAAAGGTGAGTTTTGAACTGTATTGCCACATGCCAGTGCTCTAGGATCCAGGCTCCTATCCTGAGATAAAAATCCATGGGGTCCTTTTATTCTGCCTGACATTAACCTTTCATTTCCCCAAAAGTACAAAGTGGTCTTCTCTGACCACTCCACACAACACAAATGAAAAACTTGCAGTGAGTTTCTTTCACCAAATGTTAAATATCAATAATGTAGACAACTACAGACCAGTTAGACATCCTAGAAATGATTAATAGTGAAGTCCTGGGAAGAATGTAGGTCACAATGAAAATAATCTAATTATTTTTGTCATATAAACAGTTAATCCTTAATTTGATTAAAAAAGGAGCTATGCTCAGTTCAATTATCTACACCATAGATGAATAATACTAATTTCCAGAAGGTGACATATAGCCCTCTGAGTTACTTTCTGGCTTCTTCCATCAGGAGTCATGTTTCTCAGTGCTAGGCAGAAGCCTGGAGATGTTCCAGAACAGTAAGACATAATTAGGCTTATCTTGTTCAGTCTGTAAGGAAGTCTTAAACTCATTATGCATCAACTCCATGTTCCTTGGAATAACCAAGGAAAAAGGTATTTGAAAAGTTAATCAAATCCCTTCTTCCCTCTGAATAAAGTCAGGAAAAAGAGAAGAAAATAAAAAAATTAATCTGAAAGGTGTTTGATCATTACTTATTTCTGTTTGAACTGTGGGGAGCTGTGGAATCATCACAGTAGGACAGGACCACACAGAAATATAATCTAGGCTGGTTAGCTTTATTTTTTTCACCTTCTTCAGGGATTTGCTCTAATTCTAGTAGAGAAACAGAAATAGAAAAATTATTAGAATTCTTTATTCAATCCGTGAGATGACAGAATATGTATGTTACAGCAGTCATTCAAAATATTACTACACCTGTCTCAGTTAATTTTGATTAATTTGATAAAGAAGGTAAAATAGCTTGAGCTAATTGCTATGAATGAAAACTTTGAAATTTTCATATAGGTTTCACTGAATTATCAATATTAAACTTAAACCAAGGCATTGTAAAGATATCCATCCTTAGAAAAAATAAAAAGAGCTTACAACTAAAAGTGATTTGACAACTCATGCTGGTTTTTATAGAGCAGTAACATCCACCCTTGGGGACTACAGTAGTAAGGAAACTTTCTACCCCAGGCTAAACAGCATAGACCAGTTCACTTCCATTTTATTCAGAACTAGTCCTCTCTGAGGAAAACTTGTCAACCTACACTACTTAATGTTTACTCTTAATGTCCTCTGGGAAACCTGTGGTGCTCCTGGGACACAACCTGTGCATGTGTGGGTGCATTTTTTTTTCCATTTAAAGTGACAGCTATGCTGCATCTTTGGAAGGTGTATCTTTTAGAATATGTACTTTAGTTTGCATATTGCCTACCCTTGGAAGCCAAGCTGGTAGTTGCCCTTGCTGTAAGGGCAGAAATCTTGTTACATTAGGGTTGTTGGATACAAAATGCAGAAGGAGTCATCTTGTAGAGAAATAGAGAAGTATATTACAAATATTGATACAGCTTTTTCTTTGAGACAAGCCCTTTGCTTCAGGATTGAATCAGAGAGAAAACCAGGGTGCATGAAGTGTGGATAATGAGGGAAAATTGACCACATGGTGAAATGCACCAAAACAAGTTGATATTGTGTACATCTCTCCTTAGAAACACTGTAAGGTCTTGTGCAAGTTTATGAAGTGATCAGGGAGTCAGGAAAGTATAAGTTAAAGTTGTGAGTACCCCCTCCCTGGAAGCATTTAAGGACAAGTTTGATGGGGCTTTGCACAACTTGGTTTAGTGGGAGGTGACCCTGCCCGTGGCAGGAGACTTGGAACTAGGTGAACTTTAAGGTTCCTTCCAACACAAACTGTTCTCTGATAAAGTGCAGTGGATGTTGAACAATACAATTTAGGATTAGGACATCATTCTGACAGACAGCAGAAGTTCCATCAGAAGCAACTTCAATACCTGGTCCAAGTGACCAGGGATGAGATATTGTAATGTTCTGCTCTTCTGTTAAGGATTAGTTTTAGTGGAAGAAAATGTGGTGTTATCATAGAAATGCTGATATTGTTCTCCTAGGGAGAGCTGGAGGAAGCATAAGAGGAAACAGGACTGACTCACAGATTGAGTCCAGGATACAGTGAATTTATCCCTGACTGACTGCAACAGTACTTTTGAACTCAGACAGAAATAGGCAGCAACGATGTGCCAAGGTAAGAGAAGGCTGTTCTCTTTCAACAAGCACAGGATTCTCTTGTAAAGAAAAGCCAAGTAAAACAAAGCAGAAGTTGCAGGCTCACTCAAGGGCTGAGTGGCACAGTGAACAATGAACTAAATGATGGTTGTCAAGAATAAGGGCCTATGCAGTCATCTCACTGCATACTATGTTTGACTCAGTTCAGTTTACTATCACACTCATCTTGAAGGACTGAAACTGATGGCACCTACACAAGCATTTTGGCCATCGCAGGTTGAAAATAAACCAAAAAACAAAAAGCAAAAAGACCCCCCAAAACCTGTAGCTGTTTTAACACTACAGTTAGTAGACTCAATTTGTAAATCCAATTTTAAATCCAAGGAAAGAGAAAAGTGAAAATCCAGGGAAAAATGAAAGATAGTTCACTGGCTTTGCCATAAAAGATCATTTGGGACTGGATCAATAAGCCATTAGAGGGAGCCCCTTTTCTCATCTACGCAAAAGTGCAGTGATTTGAAAGACCAGTTTGCATACAAATAGGACTATAGATCTACTCTTTGTAGAGAATTAGGGCAACAACAGCCCTGGGCTTCTCAGGTTGACCAAAGCTGGTTAGGAAGCAGATGATTAATTGTGGCAGGTTTTGTGTACTTGTCTCTTCAAATAAGGATGAGAGTATAGGTCAACTTTCTGCCACTTATGCTACATTCCAGCAGGGAATCACATAATTCTAAAAATCCTTTTCTTAGCAACAAGACAAGAAGGGAGAAATGACTCCTACCTGTCCTAAACTCCTCCAAATGTCAAGAGACAGACCAGTAACTGGGGATGTAATGGTGATAGAGTTTGAGCCAGACTGCTTGTCTGCAGCCCTGTGTTCTGAGTTACATGGGAAAGAAACTACAGTTTTTGTAGCATTCAGAAAAGGTGGAAAAAGGCTTTTTTTTTTTTTGGCCAGAAGATGGAAGTGGGTTTCAATTAACTTAATTTTAAGTCAGACATCTACAGGCCAATTACCATAGTTTTCCATTCTAGCCACTAGAGAAATTAAGTTTTTCAGGGAGTGATTTTCCTGCCCTATTTTTAACCATCTACTTAGGTCTTAGTTCTATTGCACCAAGAACGGACTGTTTCTCTCCACGAAATATAAAAGGAGCTCAGATATTTAGTTTGGCTGAGCACATTGCACAAGATAAAGCAAACTCTAAGTCTTCAATTCATTTTTCTGCAGTAGCAGCTAAAAAGAAATTTTCATCTGACCACACATACACTCTAAATCCAGGCTGCAAAATTCCATTTAGAGAGCTTTGGAAAAGAAAAAGATGAAGTTGGCTTAAAACAGACAGTGCAAGACTTATCACAGTTGGCAGTGGAAATGAATATTTGAAAGGGGCAGTTTGCTTCCTCATGCATATTGTAGTGGACAGGTCAATGCAAAGGGGAAGGGACCAGACCGTGTGTTTACAAAACTATACTTTAGACAGTCTTCATTAGTTAATGAAGACAGTGTACAAACAGTTGTTCACATTGTAGTAGTGTTCCTTGTAATATCCCTCCCATAACAGGGTTGGTACAAGGGCATGAAAAATTGTTGCATTCAGAACTTGCAAAGAATGTGTCCAAGAACATTCTAATCTCTGGTTTTATTTCAAAGATGTCAGCCTTCTTGCTGGGTCTCAGCCTCATATAAGTCTCCTACTTCAATGGCAGTCTGTGACACAGACTAATTGGTTCTGATCCCTTTTTAGAGTCTGTCCCATTGTTACTCTGGGAAATGTATATCACTCCAGGTTTTGCCTTTATAACAACTGTGTGTGCCAAACCAGAGATCATTAGGACTCTTGGTATATTTTACTTTAGTGAAGCCATTTTTGTTTTTCCCTTCCCCTCCACATTTAAATGTTATTGTTTCAGTCTTGCTGGATGTAGAGACTGGTCAGGAAAAAGGTTCAAAACAGCAAAGGAGAATTTACCAGAAGAAAGAAAGTGAGGGAAAAAACATTAAAGTTTGAAAGATGTAGAGTATTGAGTAAGGATTTAATTTAATAATACTCTTCATTTGCTTTTTGTTTAAATGGAGAATGATTGTAGGAAAAAAATAAAGGAAGAGAAACTATTTAACATTTTTTAAAAATTATTTCACATAGCTATAGTTACTCTTTATAGGAAGAAATGAGCTTCTCAATAACCCGTTCCTTTTATTTATTTGATTATTTTTTAATGATTTTTTCCTTTCCTCCCAGTGTATCTCATAGTAATACAGAGCCCATAAGGTGATTAATTTATTCTTTATAAATTAGCTGAGATTGTGTGAATATTTGATACTGTTGTTATTGAAGTCTAATGATATTTTCTTGAAGACAAAACAGGAACAACACATGAATGTGGGGAAGGAGAGGAACACTGAAGTAACAATGGTTATTTCTGCTGATGATGCTGATGTCACTGTGAGAGTCTGATCTCACTGATTTGCAATTGTCTCAAAAGAACAATTTTAAAGTGAATAGCCCTGGCTAGGGTGGAGGACCTGGCCTGGCCAGAGCTGAGTAGGGAGCGACACCTTGGAAAGAGATAAGAACTAATGGGGTGGAGACTACTCCCCTTTTCGGAGGGCCAGCCTGCAATGCTGGGTCATGATTACCTTGGCCAGGGTGGAGGAAGCCACCTTGATTGCACTTATGCTAATGTACCTTGCTAAGGTGGCTGTAACAAGTGGTGAATGGCACCTGGAAGGAGACAAGAACTGATGAGTGGGTGAGGGACTGCACCCTTCTGCTGAAGCTCCCCTCCATGCAGCCTGTCTGCAAGGGCTCTTATGCCAATGACCCTGGCTTCTGTGGCAGCTGACTGACAGCTGCCCCTTGGAACAAAAGGAACTCAGGGGTATATATGGCTGTACATGCTGTGGCTGTTCCATTGTCTCTTGACCCACTGCCATCTTGCATCAGACCCTGTCCAGGATCAGCATCATCTTAAAGAAACTCCCTGGACATCTGGACCCCTGGTGGTGACTCTCTCTCTCCATCTCTGTCTCTGTCTCTGTCTCTCTATGTCTTCTTTTCCTCTCTCTCTCTTTTGCCTGGCTCTATAATTTTGCCTGTGTCAACTGTCAAATAGAATTCTGCTTGCACCCGACCCTTCTATGGTTGGACTTTGTTTTGCAGATCCAAAACAAAAACAAATTTTAATGTTACCTCAGACCGTAACAGTCACCTAGAAACAAGATACCACCTTGAGCAGCAACAACACTTCTACTTTGAAACAAGGAAATTCTTGCCCAAACTGTGGGGAAATCTGTGAACAACTGCCTGGTGGGGAGGTGAGTTGCCACTAAATTGCCATTCTGTGCATGAGTTCAGAGTTTTTCCTAAGGTCTGATCTGTACAAAACAAGACTATTAATAATTAAGGGGTGAGTAAAAACCTGTGCCACTTCTCAGCTATTTGGTATTGGCATTTGATGACAGCCACATTTTTAAATGTGACTTAGATGCTGGGCTTTCCATAAAGCAAAATAAAATATGCCTGTCTAACTGAATTTAAACAGTCATCTACTTTCCACTGTTCCTTATCATTTCACATAAAATATTTACTCACAAAACAACCTTCCTATCTGTTCCCATATTTTTAGTCTCATATAGATGATACATGTCTAGTCTGATGCCCTATTTGCATCTTCTTTCATTTTCTATTATTCTGTAACTAATTTTTCTGTTAACTGGTTAATCCTAGATTTTGGCATGTAAAAAATGTCCCAGTTCAGCCACTCCAGAGTCTTCAAATTTTCCCAATACGATCTACAGAAATGTTCAGGGTAGATCAGAACGAAAATAATTGGACTGTTTATCTCCCAGAGTTTGCTTTATTAGCAGTTCTATGTAATGTCTTAACTTAGGCTTCTGCTTTCAAAAGTAAAGATACTATGTGGGTCTCTGCTGCTTGAAAAACAAGTGCAAACAGTAAGAAAGAATCTAACATGTGACATCTATGATTTACATCTCATTGAGTCTGAGACCTGAAAATATAATGGGGAACACAGCACATGAGGAACGCAATTTATACCTTCTGGAACCAAGGACAAGACATGAGGCCTCATTTGTAATAGAAAATATGAGAGCAGCTCTAGGAACACTTTTTTTTTCTCCCAGTGGACTACCCAGGCAGAAATTCTCAGTTTTTTCTTCCATTCTCTGACCTGATCAATCCTGAGGTTTTTTTTTGTAAAGTGAAGCAAAGTCAACATGAACTTAACTTCCTTCTTGTTTTCAATAGGCTCCTTGCTAAGGAGTATGTTGCAATGAGGAAAATATCTGTATTTGATGTTATTCACACATAAGGGTTTGTTCTGTGTGCATCCTCTAAAAAGAAGTTGATCTGTTTGCACTTTAAAGTCAACAGTAAATGCTGTTCCATGGCAGCGAGGTTAGAAATAGGTGACCTTCAAGGTCCCTTCCAACCCAAACCATTCCAGAATTTTGTGATTAATAAAGTTAGTGTTTGGAGCAAAAACGTAACAGGAGAGATTGAGCTGGTTTGACAAAGGCTATGAAGGCACCTAATGACTTTTTGCAACAGAGAGACAGAATCTGCTTAAAACTATACAATGAAAGGAAAAAAAACCACAATTGTCTGAGATGTAAAAAGGAAATTTCTGAGCTATAGGGAAAAATCATTTACAATCAGAGTAGTTTTACACAGAACAGGCTATCCAGAGAGCCCTTGAAGAATTTTATTAGAGACATTCAAAACTCAGCTTTTCACAGTCCTGAACAAACTGAACTTGCACAGAATAGGTAAAACCTCCAGACTCCAAACTCATGCTTTTCCATATTTCTGTAACATACAACAAAACTTGTATCACTGTGGAAACCTGGATTTCTTTGGTGTCCAGACAATAGTTAAGCAGGAGCTTTGTGTATCATAATGTTACATTTCTACTGCAGACCTATGCCATGTTCTGTTCCCGTGACTTTCAGATCATTTATTTACCTACCCAGGTGGAAGAACTGCAAGACACATTAGCAAACACAATGAGGATCAGTCTAGAATAAATAAATAACCTGATGTTTTTCTATATTGTGTTCTGTGTCCTTCCCCTCTGGTAAGGAAGGATGGGCTGTCAGTTTCTTTGTATCAGAAGGCCAATAATCAGTTCAGAAACTTTTGCCATTTTCCTTTATCCCTTGAAATGACTTGGCCTGGTAAAAACTCAATCTGTTTCTAACTGCAAGGAAAAAATTAGCAGCAATAAAAACTGAGGGCTTATTTTGTGTCTTGACAGTAAAATGAAGGAAGAAAAAAGATCTAAAAAAATTTAAGGGTTTCAGAAGGATTTTTCGAGTTCCAGAATTTAATTGGGGATCACAGTGCATTGTCTGAGGTTAGTATTTATTCCCTAAAGTATTTCAATGCACTGCTGGAATAAATGCTAGGAAATGGAACTACTGTTGAAGTACCTTAGCTCTAAGGCCCACATTGCTAATCATGACACCCGTGCCCCAAGGCCTTGAACCTGTAAATTCTTGTTCAACAAGGACAGCAGGTGGGAGGAGAGGCTGTATATGAACAAAAGTAAGATTAAGCTCTAGATTTATTTCTCTGCACAGAGTGGAAGTGTAATAGCAGTTTTCCACAAAACTGCTTCCTTTTTTGCAAGAATGGCACGGAAGAAAGGGAAGAAAGGGATATTGTTAGCTAAAGAATGCTGGATCCAACAAATTAATGTGCTAAATCCACAGCCAGTTTAAGCTGATTTACACCACTAAAGGTCTGGCCTTGTGCTGAAATATAAAACTCAGCTCAGTAATGAGACATTTAGTTTTATGGTCCTGTTAGTCCTATTACAGTTATTCAGGAACCTGCGTGTGGCTGCACAGCTCAGACTGCTTTCATACAATCATAGAATGATTTCCACTCTTCTTCCTCCTTTTCTACATCATGTTTTCACATGAAACATCTTCTGCCCAGAATGAAAATCAGCTTGCTAAATCCATTCTGCATGCTTTTATCCACTTGCCAAAAAAAAAAAAAAACCAAACCAAAAAAACCCACCACAAAACAAAAAAACACCCCAAAATCTCCCTGATCTTCTGGATTGATCAGGGTATTCAGAGCTTCATTTGCTAAACAAAAGCAAAGCAAACAATATAAATGTTGTCTGGCTACTGTATCTGGGAACATTCTTACTGGTTTGGAAAATCTGGCTCTGTTTTTTAAATGTATTTTTTCATTTTGTTCAAAGCAGTGGGAATTTTGCAGATATATGCATTGTTCCCATTGTGCCTTCAGTGGATTTCATGTGCAGCTCTTGTGGTTCTTGGGTGATTTTGCATTTGCTGTTTAGATTTATTTGGGTTCCTCTCCATCAGACAAATTTAGAAGTAGTATAACAGGATCCAGTTTCAATGAAGCCCTTAGCTTTAAATGATTTAGTGATATGGAAGAAAGCATGTGTACGATGTTTCCTGAGGGAAACGTGCTTTAAGCTAGTGCCCAAAAGAACACTGTATATTAATGACATCCCAAGAAAGATATTTTCAGGAACCTCCTAGAGGACACCTCTGTTTTCCATGGGAAAGTCTGGGCTCCTAACTTGAGTACTCATTCTGCAATAGGCACCTAATTCTATACATCCCATAGTATCTGTACCTCCCAGATTCATCTTCAGGTAAAAAAACAATTCATAGTGTCAGTACCAGAAAATATATTGGCTGAATATTCATGAAGATTAATACTAATAAATAGGTACCTAAGATACAGAGGCATTAAAATGCCTAGCAAAGTTAGGTTGCAAAACCAAAACAACCAAAAATCCCAAAACAAAAAAAACAAAACCAAAACCAACCAAAAAACCCACAGAAAACAAAAAACAAACAAACAAAAAAAAATAAAAAGAAGAGAAGAAGCCTTGGAATATTTTAATAAATATTTTTTGTTAAGAAGAAGGGTTGAATATTGAGATATGAGGATGGTTTATTTAATTAGTCTTGAAAAGCATATAATTTAATTATAACATAACCATTTTATGGAATTCAGGGAATTTGGTGGTTTGCATCAAAATTTATTGAAACAAAGGTCCAGAAAATTGAAAATTGAAAAGATTATAAATTAACCTGAGACCCTTCCAG
Source organism: Florisuga fusca (assembly GCA_038090715.1). Classification (NCBI taxonomy): domain Eukaryota; kingdom Metazoa; phylum Chordata; class Aves; order Apodiformes; family Trochilidae; genus Florisuga; species Florisuga fusca. Next base: position 1,316,759 of record JAAWXA010000056.1, read on the forward strand.
GTCAGATTCCCTGAAGTGAAATAACATCAACATTGTGCCTTTTTAAGAGCATTTATTAAATAGCAAGACATGTTCCTTCACAATGGTGGTTCAGCACTGTGGAGAAAATAGCTGAAGGCTCTCATTTGATTGTGATTTGTTAATAGAAACTCCAGTTTTTCACCTATCTGTTGTAGTTTTATAAGTGGTGATGGAAAATCAATGCACTTCCTGGAAGGCAGGATTTGATTTCACAACTTTGAAAACAAAAAACCCCACATATTTATAGGGCAAACACATGCAGTGATTTCCCAGAGCTGGACTTTCCCTCTAGAATTTAATTTACACCATAAGCTAGGCTAAAGTTGCTTTTCCTCTCCCCAGCTCTGCACCCCAGTGGTCTTAGGTCCTACCCTGCCCTTTTGTCCCATATAGGAGACACCAGAGAGTAAGAAGGTACGGAATAATGTGTAAATTTGGGTTTTCTCAGCCAGAGTTTAATTACCATGTGGTACACACTGGACCTCACCATTCTTCAGCATTATCCACCAGGTGTTTCCAGAGCCTTGAGCAGAGACAACCCCACAGAGAGGTTTGCCTTTGCCCGAGGGTGAAGAAACCCACACATCTTTTCCCAGTAAGTTCCTATCATATAAAAGAGGGACTTTATCTTCTTCCATTATATGTAAAAATTCTGACTTTGTAGGGCTGTCTCTAGCCCAGCAGTTCCTTTGGTGATGGGATGGTGAATCTGGTACAATCTACTCAAACCAAGATAGAAGGAATGTAGGAAGTGATTATGAGAGAAATGGAAGATGTAAAGGAAGCAAGAAGAAATGAAGAAAGGATGCAAGCCTTGGTTGTTTCTCAGTTCAGTTTCTTCCCATTTTTTCCTCTAGCATGCTGAAGGAGGCTGTGCCAGAGCACCTCACCCTAGTTCATGGGTGCTGCAGTCTATCCCAGTCACTCTGGAGTTTATTATGGCTCAGGGTACACTCACTAGCACAACTGGTCCAAAGAGATGAGACAGTTCTGGAAATTTTAGGACATTTTTTACTTTTTACCAGTACCACAGTGATATGACAAGCCTGTGTGCTTCCCGTGTGCCTTTACAGGTGGGTGACTGGAATGAATTACCAGGGGCAAATACAGTGTTTATGTTAAAAAGAGCAACCTTCTCTCTGTTCTTAGCCTCATACATCACTGAAAAAAAAACAAAGAGCAAAAACCAAAAAAACCCCACTACTGAGACTAAAAAAAGATTTGTCTTTCTACTAAATACATTAATTTTGACTTCTTGATTTTTTTTATCTTCTTTTTATATTTTGTGGCCTTGAATGCTCTTTGAGGGACTTTTCTTTAGTTATTAAAGGACAAATCTTTCCCTTCTGGGTCTGATTGAAGTTTGGACTCCTCATTTCTCTCAAAGAAATTGCTATTCAAGAATATATAGCGCGTATTCAATAATATCTTCTGCAACAAATCTCTGATTTGGAAAACACTATCATTTTATATCCCCTACCTCCTGAGGCAGAGAGGAAAAGTGAATTGAGGAATACGACTTTTTTTCCTATGTAAACATCAGTGTCTTTTGTGTAGCAATATCTAGAAAAATGATATTACTATTTCACCACTGGCAAAAAAGCACAGTGTATATGGATTTGGTGATGTGCTCCAGTCCAGTGGGAAATGAAAATGTGACGCTTTTCTATGTTATTTTTATGTCAGGATAATGAGAAAAAGACATTTTAATGATTTCCCATAGTTAGTAAAGACGTTTGCAAGCAAGACAAGTAGGTTCAGCACTGATAGTTTTCTGTTTCTGAAAATTAAGATATTCAGCAATTTGGGACTGCTTTCTCTCTTTTTTTTTATTTATTCCATTTTGAAAATTATCCCTTGGGCTTAAAAACAATTCATTGGGAGTGTTGTATACCCACGTAAGAGTATAGTTTGGGGAAAGAAAAAAAAGTATTAAAAAAAAGGAAAAAAAGATTTCAGCAAAACGTAAATAGGAAGTTCTGCACCTGAGGGTGCATTCAGTTTGAATCACTACTCAGTAGTAATTAATTTCTGCTTCATATTTCTACAAAGCCAAATATCATGTATTACTGCCATTCTTTTTACTAAGTGACAACAAATTAGGATCTAACAGCTATGTTGCAAAATTTGGGGTTTACACAGATTTTACAGAATTTTTGGTTACACTGCTATTTAGGTTTCTTGGTTCCATTTCTAAATTTAAAAACAAAGAACAAAGACTCTAGACCTCATAACATTCTGTCTGAGTTCCAGTAACTAAGCTGGCATGTTGAGACATTGCAGTTATCATTGTACTCCAAAAAGAATTCATGTTTGACTAAAGCACAATTTTCTGTATGTCATCCAGGCTCATTTAGAAAACCCAACAGATGGGTGATGTTAGTAACCTCAATTTAAGGACCCAGTTATTGCCTGAGCTTAAAACAACTGTTTAGTTTAACCATTCTTCCTAAACAAAGAATGGAATTCAGTTTCAGGAATACAGGTTCCCAGCTCTATTTAAGACATCTCAGGTCATCCAAGGTGTCTGCAAGTGAATGCAGGGAAAGAAAAAGGACTCATGGTGTGCAAACAGGAGGCCCGGCAGGATATTTCCTCATATCTACATGGACGTTAAACATCTGCATATTGGTTGCTCAGTTTTGACTTCAATGTCTCTCAAGAGGAGAAAATGAGATGATGCCTTTAGACAACTGGAGAAGGTCCTGACTACAAAATTTAGGAAGATTCAATTTATCCCCAAGAGATCTTCACTCTGTTGTCCTTCACTGTGTCTGTCAGAAATGCAAATGCATACTTCAGGATGCTGGCTTCACCAGGGGGTATATTTTGTCTGTAAATAGGAAGTTTAATTTAACTGTGTTGAATACTTCTTCCAAAAAAAGAACTACCTTAACAGTGTATTCCAAATATGATTCACCACTACTATTGCTGGGAAAAAAAAAAAACAAACAAACAAAAACCAAACTGGTGTCACTATCTAGCAGTTTGTTCTCATTATGCTTCTAACATTTAGACTGGAAAGCCTTTTGTTTCCTGGTATTTTTATTGTTGAAACACATTATCAAGATTTTTTTATAACTTCTAGGTAAACTAAGCAGGCTGTGTTTTTACGTTCTGCTTTTTCTTAAGACATTTTCTCCAACTTCTTAAAACTTTGTGTGGGTTTTTTGTGTTCTTTCAGACTCTTCAAAATCCTTTACAAATTGCAGATCCCACAGCTGGACATGTTAACTTCTTGGACAGTGGCTATGGAGGTGCTGATCTCCCTCTGGTGAAAGGACATGAGCAAATGTTATGAATTTGTGTGAGGGGAAGTTCAGATTGGACACCAGAAAAGGGTTCTTCTGTGGAAGGGTCTCTGGAGCAGGATCCCCAGGGAAGTGGTTATGGCACCAAGCCTCTCATAATTTAAGCAACATCTGGAAAATGTCCATAGTCATATGTTATAGCTTTAGGTGGACTTATTTACATATATATATATATTCTTGTTTTCTTCCCATATCATTGCAAGGAAGGCTGATGTCAATCTTCTGGTGTTGGACAACCCTTTTAAGATAAAATGCTTTCAAAGTGTGAAAACTTTATTCTTCATTCTTTTCTTCTTATCTTTATCACAACTTCTGAAGTTACTACAAAATTTTACATTTACATCACATCTCTAATTCTGAGGTTGACTGTCCTGCTAACATGAAATTAAGTATGATCTGGAGTTTGACCTATTAAAATATCACTTGGAGATTCTCAATTTTTTCTAATAAACATGTTATTATATTTATGCCGTTATTTTCATTTGAAATATCATGTTGAGTTAAGAGAAATGTCTATGCTTATTAGATTAAAACAGATACCTCTACTACTAAGGCTTACTATCAGAGTGAGATCTGAAGTTTCATAAAGAATTTGTTTACTTGCATTTGTGGCTTATGCTAAGGCTAAAATATCTGAAAATTCAGAAAAGTAGCATGTACTCTTTCTTCAAACTTGCAGTTCCATCAGCTTCATTGATAAATTTTCCTACAGAACTCTCAGTTATTATTGATGTTCTTCATTATGAATGTATCTTTCCTCTTCAAAGTTTAATTCCTTGGGGTAAACTGTCTATTTCATAATTTTTTATAATCTTTTATTCAGAGAACATTCTAAATATGAGATCATGATCAAATAAGTAGTTGTCACCTCCCAGTCCAGGGGATTAAACTTTATCAATAGTTATGATAAATAATAATAACAACAACAAGAAAAAGAATCCTTACAATTATTTTAGTTAAACAGATGAGGAAGCATAAGAATAAATGTCTCACTCAGCTGAGGAAATCTTTCTCGGAGACAGCATAGCAAAGATATCAGTCCTAAATCAGTGCCTGCAACAAGAGATCATCCTGTCAAACACAGAATGTTGGCCCCACACTTACCTGTTTTCATGCATGAGCAGATGGCAAATAGAGCTTTTTCACATGAAATCATACTCCTCAGGTGCTATAGTTTCAAAAAATTATATTTAAAATATTAATAATAACTGGAAGATGACATCAAAGTGCAGCACACACGGACAATGTAAATCCCACCTCAGGATGCATTTTGTTTTACTTTTCACTAGGGATATTATGAAAAAATAGTACAGGAAATTTTAAGTACTGATTGGAATGACAGAGCAACCATTTGATTAGTCATTAATATTTTTTTTATACAAGTTCATGAAGGTCTAAGTGCAGTTAAATGAGGTGTACATGATAACATGCCCAGTGATCTAGTTTGTCATAACATATTAGGAAACAAACATTTCTGTAAAATGCATTACTTGGAGTGTTGTGTGTGGACTGCAGGGCCCAAACCCACCATGATCTCTTCTTTTTGAAGATCAATATATAAAGTATAATTAAGTACTTAGGTTACTATGCAAGAAGAATTCTATGAAGAGTGAGTGTTTACTGAGAGTCTTGCAGAAGACTGGATAAATTCAAGGCACTGCTGTAGTGTAAATGTTGCACCTGTCATAGTGGCCATCAAACTAGAATTTTGAGACACCAGATGAAGCAGGATAGTCTGTCTTAAAAAGCTGGGGGGGGAAACTGTTTTAGCTGGGACAGGTATAATTTTATCTGTTGGCTAAGTCAGTCAGTTTTAGGACAGTTTTAGTTTGTACTATGCTGCAAGTGGTGAGAGAGTTGCACATCTAGAAAGTATATAACTTTTTTTGCTTTTATGAAAGAGAAAGTGATGCTGTTGTTTACTGTCTCAAGTCTAGTGTAAGTAATTTAGCATTTAAATTAGGCATGGGTAAGCCTTATACATAGTGTTCTAAATGTGTGAGTTACAGAGGCAAGGTAGACTGGTGTTAAGAATATAAGAAATTGAGGGAAATGAACCAGTTCCCCTAAATGAAATAACTAGTCAGTGGAGAGCAATGAAGTGTCTCTTAGCCTTCGACAGCCTTCTGAGCAAGTTCTAGTTTGACTAAATTGGGTCCCTGGAAAGACTTGTGAATACAGCTGGAGTTTTACCAGTCTGCAGAGAATTTGAGCAGACGGTAGTGAACTGTAGTGAACTCAAACCAGTGAGGACAAACTACACTGTCAGCAGGTCAAGATGTAGAAATGTCTGAAAAATAACAGTGGAAGCAAAAAGTAGCATGCTAGTAAAGGAGTACAACAGAATAAAATACTTCAGGAAAATACACACATCAATCAACACAAAATCAACAAAAAAATCTCTTTGAACCCCCAGGCTCACAGGGAGCTGTTGTCTGTGGCATTTTTTTCACTAAAAACACTGCAGAAATTTACAGTGATTTATAAGAAATATATAATATGCAGGCATTTTTCCATTCTGTTATTTATTATATTTTATTTGTATTTTGACAGCACTTACAATAATAAAAATAAAATTTTTTTTATAAAGTTCTGTGTAGGGAACTCACCGGGGCTCCAGTTAATGGACAATTTTGCACAGAGAAATTGCTACATAAAACCCTGTTAGTGGCTACCCTAACCACCAGGCCAGATATTCATACACATACTTTCTTTTACTTCCTGTCAGAATACAGAGGTGTCTGTAAATTAAAAATAGAATTCAATTAAATATGTTGAATTCAAAATAAAATAAATATGTGCTTCCGCTTGGCAAAACAATTTCCATGATGAAATCTTCTGTCCTGGGCCTGAGCATAATACTAAAGATCTGTTTTTCATCTCCTTTTGAAAGCGAGATGAAATGCTCTGTTGAAAGCATTTGATAGGCATTTTCCCCTTCTCTTTATATTTTGTGCTTTCTCTGTCTGCTGCAGGAAACCTTTTCTCTAGTGTTCAGTGTTATACATCTTGTGGAGTGCTTAATGGTGACCTTGTTGCTAAAGTCCCACTGCAAACACGGGCAAATATTCAGTTTGTGGCTCCATATCTTGGCATGAAGATCCTCTGATCTTACAAGATGAGGCAGCTCTGGCCACATGACTCAGTTTAGAATAAGACTTAGGCCAGAGACAGACCCATCAAACCTGCTACCACCAGACAAAGCTAAAGAAAGATGGTTTGTTTATTACTTTTTTCCTTCCACACTAATTATTCAATGTACAAAATTTGGAATTTAATATCGTCTATTTTAGGAGCCACATAGGAGATCTGGATTAGGTTGGAGGTAGTTTCAGAGGGCAGTTTGGGACATATGATCACAGGATAATTCAAGCTGGAAGGAACCTCAGAAAATTTCTAGTAAAAAATTCTCCTCAAAGCAGGGGGCATTGTCTACAGGGTCAGACAATGTTGCTCAGCTTTTTATCAGGTTGAGTCTTGAAAATAATACGGTATCTAAATGCTAGCTGAATTTTTTACTTTATTTCTCTTCCTTTCCTTTTCTCTTTTGTTTTCTGTTCTCTCTCTCTCTTCTTTTTTTTTGTTTTTTTGTTTTTTTGTTTTTTTGTTTTGTTTTGTTTTTTTTTGTTTTTTCTGAGTAGGGGTGGGGGTGCTGTTCAAGTTCCTTTCTTTGGCTCAACAACATCATAGTGTTGCCTACACTACAGTGTAGTGAGACAAATATTTGTTATGTTAAGGCTCTGTGAAGGATCTTAACACCAGTGCAACAGTATTAGCTCTGGGCTGAGTCTCACTGAGCACATTTAACCTCTCTACAACCTCTTCTCTGCTCAACATCCAGTGTTGCTGTTCCCTAAATACTGTTGAGTAAGATCAAGTGAGCTGTTCCATACAAGCTCCTTGCACACAAACTGCTTTCATGCAGAAAATAACGAGGAAAGCACATGGGGCCAATTCAGAGCAGAGCATCAGTGATTTTGTTTCTCTCCTGAGCCTTCTAGAAACTCTGCAATATGCTTGGAGTTTTCTCTGTCCTATGCTGCTTTATACCTCCCACTTAGAGTAGCTTCATTCAGATCCTGGAAATTCCCACACATCAGGAAATTACCTACAGTTTATAATGTTATTTCAAAATTCATCCAGAAAGTCGGAATAATGCTTACTAGTTTCTGAGAATCAGAAATTACCTACACTGTGTAGATGACCAGAGTTTCTGATTCAAAGACTGAGTATACACTCCAATTGCAAGAAGCAGGAAATCTCCCAGGTTTTTTTATTTCAGATCATGTACAGCCAAGCCTCCTGTTTACATGGAATGTTCTCCTGCTCTGTCCCCTATGGCCAGTCACAGACGAGATCAACCAATCCAGCTTATGTTTTAGGTTTAGAAAAGGCAAACAAAGACAAAAAGGAAAGGCAAACTATGAAGTTAATATATCTCAGATAAAAGAGTATATATAGCACATAGTTAAGAACAAAACTGCAAATACATTGTTACCCATCTTAGTTTATTTTAAGCAAAGAATTGGAGCTATCAGGGGTAGTTGCCATTATTTAATCTTTTTTTTTTTTTTTTTTTTTTTTTTTTTTTTTTTTTTTTTTTTCTTTCCCCTTCTGGTTTTGTGTTTATATTTTTCCCCTGCTCTGAATTTATCTATGACAGATGTACCTTTAAATATGTAATTATTTTCCTTTGCCTACTGCTGCAGAGCTTTCCTTGGGGGAAAGGTATCAGAAGAACAGTTATCTGCACCTTGGATGAAGTGGAAAATTTAGTTGTAAGTGGCATTTACTGCTCTCTTCAGTAGCAATAATCCAACCATTGAAATGTTACTAAGATTACTTCTTTTGACCCTTTTAAACAAGATCACAGCTTTCAGCATTTCAAGTACCCTTATCAACCAGACCCAGCAGTGGCTTGAGGAAAGGCATTACTTGATGCAGGAAGTTTTAAGGTGTCAGCAAGAGTCAATCAGCCCCAGTACTGAGCAATTCTTATCAAAAATCCTTTGCTCTTTACTTTGTCTGACTGTTCCCTTCCTTACTGACATGGGGGCTGTAAGGTTGGTTGAAGAAAGAACTTTGTGAGTAATGTACGGATTTTTTCTCTGCCTAAGTGTCTTTTATAAAACATCAGGTTATTAAGTCAGTTACTGCAGTGTGTGCAGTGAAGGTGATGTGAGGGAAAGGCTTTCAGAGTTGAGGTCTACAAAACACTAGGGAACCTTTATAGCAGCCCGAGTAGAACTCATCAAGTCCCATCAGTACAGTCTAGACAAGATTTCTACTGTGACACCAAAGTCACAGAAGATTTTATCTCCTGAACTTCTCACTTGCAGCATGCCTATATATTCAGGAGAAAGATAAGTTGATATTGTGATCTACAGCAGCAGGTGAAGGTATCCCACCACCTCTGTCAACATTAAAAACGAGAGATCTTTTCTTTTAAAAATTAGCTCTTTAGTGTAATTAGACAACACTTTACAAGCTCAAAATCACAAGGATTTTGGATTTTCAAAGGTAGTAAGAAATAGAAGGAGGGCTTAAGGAAATTTAATTTTAATTTTCTAGTCTATGAAGATATCAAAGGAACTGCTCACTCTTTTTTGTATGTTGGGAAAAGAAAGAAAGCAGAAGTAGTTGGGTTCATCTGTTTTCATATTCTTCTAAGTTTACCACTGTATTTGCTTTCTGTGCTGTATATCTCACATTTTTTACACATATTAAATAATTTTTTACTCCATTACAAAATATTTCAAGAGCCATTGCCAAAAATATTGGAGAAAAACTCTCCTTATGATAGTAATATGATAATTATGGATCATTACATTGTTGATTACTTAGAAATGTACATTCATCTATTATTATTTGAGGGTGTTAAAAATTTAATATAGCAATAATAAGCAAATTCACATCCAAATAAACTATTCTTGTATTCTGTGCAGGATCTGGTATAGTCTCCATCCTTTGATGCTTTTTGATACACTGGGAATGTCATTCAATGTAAATGGTAAGCAGTAATCAATGGAACTGGTGCAGAAATCATGAAGTAAAGTTGAAAAGCCTAGTAATGTAAAACTTTAGGCCTCTCTAAGCCTACAAGAATCACAGTTGTTGTGAAGATCCACTTGAAAGCAATGCTGCAATTGACAAATTCATCTACCTTTGATTTCTGGGACTGAGTGACCACAGGTTCTAGCTTTGCAGTGAAGGGTGTTCTGGTGTACACAGAGTAGAATGTCAGCCAAAAATGTGCCCTTGTGACAAAAAATTGTGTTCTTTAAGGTGAACCTGTTATTTCCAGCCTTCGTGCTAGAACTCTGTATTACTATTCACCCTAATCTATCTATAGAGTTTGAGTGCTCGATACAGCAACAAAGAATTCGTTTCCACATTCAGTAAAAATCAATATCCTTTCAATATGCCTAGAATAGCCTAATGACTGTCCTGAAAACTTTAAGCAAGATGAAAAATTGATTTGATGTGATACTTGTTTGAGACCACCTATGAACTCATTGATTTTTATCAGATGTCAAATGCTTCTTAGAAGTTTCGAACTCTGAAACATCTACAGTGAATTTAAAAGCCCATCTGAGTCAATAAAAAGCTTTGATACTCTTCTAGTGTCAAAAAGTTTCAGCAATCACATTTTGCCAAAGGTATAGCACATTAGAATGATTCCCTCTCCTCCTTCCAAGTATGCATTTCCTGTTGGATTAAAAAAAAAAAAAAAAAAAAAAAAAAAAAAAAAGAGGAAAAAGTGGGAGGCTTCAAGTAGAGATGAAAGCATTTTCTTGGGAAGAGGACTTAGCTATCCTTGTCCAGGCTCTCCTACACAGTGCTAGAGGAAAAGGGATGATTCCCCATTCATGTCTTTCAGAAGACAGAAATTTTAGCAATGTTTTCTGAAGGAAGAAGGCTTTTAACTTCCAAATAACTTAGTCCACTCAAGATTCTTAAAATGATACTTCTCCTAATTAAATAGTTAAACCCCTTTCTAAAAAAGGAAAGGATAAAGATAGTAATTTCCTGCAGAAGATAGCTAGATAAGAAAATAACTTCCTGCCTTTTAGTCAGGTAGTTAAAATAGTCATCAAGAAATGGAGAAGCTTAAGTTCTGTCTTTCTCTCTGTCTAAGCTATATCAAACCTACCATTAAGTAAATGCACTAAAAATTATATATATAAAATATTTGTGGGCATGTTGTTCTCATTTGCCTCCTGTTGAAAACACCACACTTTGTAAAAATATATAGATGTGAGTAAATAAATCAGCAAATAATAATCTTCAGCAGCTCAGAGTTTTAACAGCAGAGAGCCAGTCTTCTGTTGTGCTCAATGATTTCTGTTCCCTACAGTGTCAGCTGATGAATATTTATTGACTCACCAAAACTGAAACAGGAATGATAGGAAAGGTCTTATATCTGAATGAAATAACTTAAGAGAATTTTCATAGGTTATTTGAGTTCAAATACTTTGGGGAAAAGCCCAGGAATGTGACCATCACAGAATTGCAGAAATGCAGAAACATTCTGTTTGGAAAAGACCTTTAAGGTCACCAAGTCCAACTATTAACCTGATTCTAACAATTCCAGTCCTAAACCATGTCCCTAAGCACCATATCTGCATGCCTTTAAAACACCTCCAGGGATGGTATTTTAACCACCTCCCTGTGCAGCCTATTCCAGTATTTGATGACCCTTTCAATGAAGAAGTTTCTTCTGGTATCTAATCTAAACCAACCCTGGCACAACTTGGGACCACTTCCTCTTGTCATGTTGCTTGTTCCTAAGGAGTAGAGACCAACCCCCACCTTGCTACAACCTCCTTTCGGGTAGATAGAAGGTCTCCTCTCAGCCTCCTTTTCTCTAGACTAAATAACCCTAGTTACCTCAGCCACTCCTCACAGGACTTGTTCTCTAGAACCTTCACCAACTTTGTTGCCTTTCTTTAGACCCACTCCAGCACATCAAATTCTTTCGTGTAGTGAGGGGCCCAAAACTGAACACAGGATTCAAGGTGCTGCCTCACCTGTACTGAGTACAGGACAATCCCTTCCCTAGTTCTGCTGGCCACACCAGCACTGATAAAAGGTAGGATGTTGATGGCTTTCTTGGCAACCTGAGCACACTGCTGGCTGATATTTGGGCTATCTGTCAATCAATGCCCCCAGCTCTTTTTCTACCAGGTAGCTTTACAACAACTTTCCATGAAGACTGCTGCATTGAAGGGGGCTGTTGTTCTCCAAGTACAGGACCTGGCACTTGTCCTTGTTGGATTTCATATACATGGCCTCTGCCCATGTATCCAGCCTGTCCAGATCCTGCTGTAGAACTTTTCTACTCCCAGACAAGACACTCCTGCCCAACCTAGTGTCATCTGAAAACTTACCAAGTGTCCACTCAGTCCCCTTTTCCTTATCATTGATTAAAATAGTAAAGACAAGTGGTTCCAACACCAATCTCTGAAGGACACCACTGGTGACTAGAAGCCAGCTCGACTGAACTCCATTTACCACAACTCTTTGGGCCTGGACAATAAATATGTGTGGCTTTTCGTGTGAAATATAAGATATTTCAGAATATATAACTAAAACAAAACAAAAGAAAACAAAACTAACAAAAAAAAAAAGGCTTCCTGAAAACCAGAATATTTTCATTATCTCAAATTTGAGACCCCAGATCCATTGTCACTTATAAAGGCTAGAACTAGATAATTTTATTATGAATGTCTAATCAAAGACTATAGAAATTATTGTGTTTTCATCTTTATTTGTATCTCCAAATTGGAGAAGAAACTGGAAGGAATTTTAAAAAGAAATAAAAATTCCTTGAAATGCATAAAGCATGAGGTCATATTCCCCACACTCTGCTTCCCAACAGGATGTCCTTTGAGCATATCAGTTCTGTAAATATGATTAGCAATGCATGGTTAGTCTGTGCAGCAGCACTTACTCAGAAAAAATCTAGGCTTTCTCATTGTTTCCTGTGAGTATCCAAGCCCACTAGACTCATTCACTTTCCATCTGCATCATTAGTTCAATTTTTCAGTAAAGGAAACATTTCAAATTGGGTACAAAATGTGCAGGTTCAGTTGTGCATCTTTGATTTAGCATCTTTTTTTCTTTCCCCACAACCCTACCCCCAGTCTTTTTTGAAAGAACTATCTGCTGTGTGATTTTTTCACTGAGAAGGAGAAAAAGGTCACATGAGAACCAGTGGGTCAATTGCTGGTCAACGAGCAAAAAACAGTACTTTTTTGAAGGACAAACTCTGCCTCCATTTCTCATGATATGTAGCATGTAAAGCCAAATCCACTTACTACACTAAAAAAAAGAAGAGGATACATTTGTCTACACCCTTTACTTACAAAACTGATCTAGTGTATCATCTAAAATTCAAGTCAGGCAGTTTGATTTGAATGTAGTTAAACACGTGACTGTATCTCCCCATCCTCAGTGTCATGAGTTAAGTCTCAGATGGGTTAAAAGAAAAAAACCACAAGCTATTAAATTCAAGCTTTATCTGTTATCAAACTGTATCTCTTCCAATAAGGTAACCTGACAGTTCTAATGGGAGACTGCCTTGCTTAATGAAAGTAAAATGTCATTATCTGAACACTTACCTGGGATCAGGCTTTTTGAACTTGTATTTACCTTTCTTTTCATACATCTTCATTTATTCTGACAGCATTCTACCTTCATTCTCACATCTATCTGGCCTTCTTTCAAAATTACTAACTTTACATTTGATTGTTATGTCTTAGTTTCAGTGTCCAGGGTGTTCATGCACAGGTCTTCGCAAAAATACTCTTGAGGAGGAGGCTGAGAAGGGGCGGGATGGATGGACCGCAAGCCCCAGCCCTGTGCCTATTATTATTATTATTATTAATCTTGTATTAAAATTATAAATAATAGTAATGATAATAAAATAGTATACAAACAACTGAAGCATAACACAATTGATCCCCACCTGCCTATCAGTGCCCAGCCCATTCTTACTTAGCAATCCCAGAGCTGAAAAAAATCCCAAAACTGCATTCCCAGAAGGAGAGAAATACCTTGGCCAATCTTCATCTTCATATTGAGTATGACATTATATGATATGGACTATTTGTAGATGTAGATGGCTGGATGAAGAGAAAGAATTCAAATGTGGATGGATGCTGCTCTCTTACAGTTTTCCCCCATGTATTTCTTACTCTCAAAGATCAATACCAGTAATGTATTTACAGTCTGACATGACTTTGGAATATAGCAATAATATTGATGTAAAACTTACCATTAGCACAAAGGCGAAGAGCAAAATGTGTACCATCTCCTCAGAACAGTAAATATCAATCTGTTATCTTTCCAGACCGAAAATTTCTCTTAACAAAGGTTCATAGAGTCTTTGAATCATGGAATCATAAAATGATTTGGGTAAGAAGGTATCTTACAGATCACCTACTTCTGCTGCCCCTACTATGGACAGGGACACCTTCCACTAGACCAGGTTGTTCAAGGCCCCACCCTACTTGGTCTTGAATACATCAACATCTTCCTTGGGAAACCTGTTCCAGAGTCTCACCACCCTCACAGCAAAGAATTTCTTCCTAATATCTAATCTAATTCCACCCTCTTTCAGTTTAAAGCCATAACCCCCTGTTCTATTTCTACGTCCTTGTAAAAAAATCCCTCCCCAGCTTTCCTGCAAGCCTCCCTTTGATACTGAGAGACTGCTACAAGGTCTCCCTGGAGCATTCTTTTCTCCAGGCTGAACAGCTTTAACTCTCTCAGCCTGTCTTACAAGAGGCATCACTATCATTCATAAAGTTGTCCTCACACTAAAGCTATGGGCCATTTAAGATTTTCCCTGTTCTGATGAGCAGAGTGAGTAAGCAAGTAGCTGGCTTGGAGTTTGGCCCTTAGCCAAGGGTAACCCACCAGAGCAGGAGTGATCTTATACCTGCTCTGGAACTCCACACTGAGATCCTAAATTTGATCAACATATCTGGCTGTAACTTTTCTGGAGATGGTAAGAATCCTGTCTACTGTTTTTGTCTTAGGGACATAGTTTAGTGGTTGATCTGGCAGGTTAGGTTAATGGTTGGACTTGATGATCTTAAACAACTAAAGAAATTCTTTGGTTTCTATGATCTAGGAGAGTGACAGAAGGATTTTGAATGTCATGGATTATATGGTCTCTGAAGCTTCAGGAATATTCCAGTAAGTTTAATGATGAGTGTTTATCTTTTACCATCTTTCCAGAGTGTGCTGCTCTACTAGCCTAGAGGAGCATCAGTTCTGAACTAACATTGATAGACACAGGTCATGACTCAAAGTGCACTCTTTGCAGTCTGCAGAGTCTACCTTTATAGGTCCAAATGCTGCTTTGGACTAATTTTTATTTGAATTTGATGAGAGCTCATAGCAAGTTCCAGTTAGAAATGACAACCCATGCTCATGATCAGCTGCTTCACACAAGTTCATTTGAAGGAAGGCTCAGTTTCACTGAACTCAGAATGACTTTTTAGGTTCTTGTTGGTTTTTAATGTGTGTATTTTTCTCTGTTTCCTTCTAGTGTAATCATGGGTTGCTTCCATGGTTTTGTTCTTTTTCCTAACTATGGTACTTTCTTGACTTCCACTCAATAAAGGATTTAGAATCAGAGGAAAAGAGCACCTGAGAGTTCATCTAGGTCCAAATCTAACCAAGGATGTGATCTAAAAAGTAATGAAATTATTATTATATAAGACTTTTCAAAATTTTACATTATGGAGAAGTTTGCCATCACGTTTAACCAGTATTTAACCAAGTTTAACCTTAGTATTAAGAAACTATAGGCCTTCTTTTTTTACTAAGTGTGTGTCAGCCTAGATTAACCTTAAATTTTGAAAACATGTCAAGTAAACATGCAGTTTAATATATGATCTACATGTGGCATATTTCCAAAGTAAGTATTTTTCCCCAGGCAAGTACTTCACTAAAATAAACAAATAAATGAAATTAAATTTGACATTGAGAAGATCCCAAAACACTTCAACTATGTCATGGAGTGGAATAAAGTCTTCCCTTAACTTCTGCCAAAAACCTGATTGATCAAATAACCCTATTCTGATCTGTCCCAAATGTACTGCTTAGTGGACTTCGAATGAAAGCAGGGGAAAAGTAAACATGACACCAAGGGAGAAATAAAACAACAAAAATGAAAACTCTCTTGATATTTACTCCATAAGTCACTTTGAAGGAATTATTTATCCATTTTATTAAGTTATTCTACTTACTAAAATGAAAGGTTTAATATGAACAGGAATGTTCTGAGGGGTAATTAATTGTGAGACAAAATCCTCAGCAGGTGTAAAACAGTGTAATTTGATGGAATTCATAGCCTAACATCAAACTTCCCAAGATGAGCATCTGGTCTACTCTGTGTTGTGTTTTTGCAGCCGAAATATTACAATCAAGCCATTCTAGTAAGCTTTATTTTTGGGGTTTTTTTATTTTCTCAGATCATTGGTAGCTTGTTATTAGCCCCAGAAACTTCAATTAATTTGTTACAAAGTCTCTTCTTATATTGCACTACACCAAACTCCTTTAACCTTTCTCTATGACACATCTCAAAGGATTTTCTTCTTGCTGCTCTGCTTCTTACTAGCTCAAGGGCAATTATGTTCTTGCTGAGATATTGCAACAAAAGCTGCAGAAAACACTCTGGGTGAGGCATAACAAATGCCTTTCACAGCAATAATACCACCTCCTACGAGTTATACTGCCCTCCCATAACACCCTAAGATGGCATTCTCTTAATTTTCTCTTTGGGAACCATATATTTCAGGGCACATTTAAACGTTGTTTTCAACTTCCGCCCTCCCTTTTTATTTTCGTTTCTGATTGTTATCTTTTAAGCAATTTTAATTCAGAATAATTAAATGCATGATCCAGCCCTTTCCTCATTTAATTTTTTGATATAATTTTACTATGATTAATTATTTGAATTCAGTAGCATTCAGAAGCACAGTAGCTAAGTACTACTATGTGTTGTATATAAACAGGCAGTCCATTATTCTGAAAAGCTTTCTGAAAAATTCACAGAATCATGCAGAATCATAGAATCGCCACAGCTGGAAAAGACTTCTAAGATTATAGTGTTCACTGTCAACATCACCCCTGAATAAAATACATGTATTATATATATATATATACATAATATATATGCTCTCTATATATATGTATCACCCACTAGAGCATGTTCCAAAGTGCCTCATCTACACGGCTTTGAAATGCTTCCAGGGATGGTGGCTCTATCACCTCCCTGGGCAGCATATTACAATGCCTAAATAATAGTAAAGGATTTCTTCCTCAGATCCAGTTTTAAGCACCCGTGGTGCAACTTCAGGCCATGTCCTCTGGTGCTATCATTGTTCACTTGAGAGAAGAGGCCAGCACCTACCTCCCTACAACCTCCTTTCAGGTAGCTGTAGAGAGCAATAAGGTCTCCTCTCAGCCACCTCCAAACTAAACATTCCCAATTCCCTCAGCTTCTCTCCACAGGACTTGTTCTTCAGACCCTTCACCACCTTGGTTGCTCTTCTCTGAACTCACTCCAACATCTCAATGTCTTTCTTGTAGCAAGAGGCCCAGAACTGAACACAGTGGCCAAGGTGCAGCCTCAGCAGTGCCAAGAACAGGGGCAAAATCACTTCCCTTCTCCTGCTGGCCACATTATCCCTGATATGAGCCAGGATCCTGTTGGCCTTCTTGGCCATCTGGAAACACTTCTGGCTCATATTCATCTGGGTATCAACCAGCACCCTCAGGTCCTTTTCTGCTTGGCACCTTTCCAGCCACTCTTCCCCAGCCTGTAGCATTTCATGGGGTTGTTGTTATAACCAAAGTGCAGGACCTGACACTTTTCCTTTGTTAATGTCAGGAGGGAAGAAAATGAGGAAAGAAATTCAACCCTCTATAAACTCACTATCAAGACCTGTGTGAACACCAGTCAAGTCGAGGTCTTTTTACATGAATGGATAGAAGGATAGAACATTAAAAGGTTACTCCTTTTAATCCAGTAATCCTTCTTTCTTTTTTCTTTTTTCTTTTTTTTTTTTTTTTTTTTTTNTTACCAAGGTGTTCGGTATTCTGGGAGGAATGTTTAATGTTTTATCATTATCATGGATGATCATGTTAGTCTCATACATCTGAAAGTGAAATGTCTTGCATTAATACCTGAAAAAAAAATAAAGGGAAATAACATGAGCTTTGTCATTACATTAAAAACAGATTTAAAAAGCAAACAAACCACACACACAAAAAAAACAAAACAAAAAAACAACCAAACAAAAAATAGACACTAGGATAAAGTGAAAATAACATCAATTTACATTTTTCATTTAGGAAGTTTATGAAACAATATGTTAAATGGTTAAATAGCAAAGGAAAAAAAACAGAAAAGTTGTGGTTAAAATTAATCTGATATGCTATCTAACCTTCAGTTCAAAGATATACAAGTAAAAACTGCAAGAAAACTAAAAAGTGGAAAGGTCCACTGCCAAATAATTTTTATACATACACAAGTATACAGGTATATACATATACTATAAAGAGAAAGTTTAAAATAGCATGCCAGAAATCAGCAAAAATTTAAATGGAAATTATATACTGACTTTTATATAAGTCAGTATATAAAGGATGCTGAGTAAGAGTTCTGTGATCAAAGAGCAATAGAGGTTCAAGTAACAGAGATTCTAATACCAGTGGTGCCCTCTAATAAACACATGCCAGTCGGAGTCTACTTTTTTAATATGGGTGAAAAAATCAGTATAGCATGGCCTATGGCACAAACTTATCTCTGATGACACTAATTTACCTCCTTAGCTGTGCTTATTCCAGAATGTATTATTCCAGCACTGTGTTAAAAAAAAAAAAAAACAAAGAAATAACAGTAACACAAACCAAATTTGTCATGGTCATGAGCATTAACAGCTCTGTGGTTTTGTACAGGGTTCTAACTGCAGCCACAGCATTAGTGCTAACCACATTCTCGGGCTTGTTGCTGTGGTTAAGCCCCAGCTCTAATTGCTCTAGTACACTTCAAAGGCTGATAGCTAAAAACAAGGCATACTGATAATTTTTCCTTTTCCACTTGCCCTTACCCACCCTGCCTAAAATGGGTGGGAGACTGTACAGCCACACAGTAAAGTACCTTTTGACAGTCAGTGCCACTAAGATGCTACCATATCACATCACTGGCANCATTAAAAGGTTACTCCTTTTAATCCAGTAATCCTTCTTTTTTTTTTTTTTTTTTTTTTTTTTTTTTTTTTTTTTTCACTTCATTTCACTTAAAGGCTTACAGTCATTCCATGATTTGTCATTTTACCATAACTCACCTTTATTTACAAATGTAAAAGTGACTGAGTGACTTACCATAACTTCCTTTATGCA
Source organism: Florisuga fusca (assembly GCA_038090715.1). Lineage (NCBI taxonomy): Eukaryota > Metazoa > Chordata > Aves > Apodiformes > Trochilidae > Florisuga > Florisuga fusca. The sequence goes on from JAAWXA010000056.1 coordinate 1,335,514, forward strand.
TGTGTTTAGGGCAACATAATCCTGACAGGGTCTTCCCTAGATACCTTCATTTCAGTGAAGTTCTGTTCTTCACCCCCTTTCCCCATTTTTGCTGGTTGTTGGTAATCATTTAATCTATTTGTTTTTTTCCTTCTCTTCCACTGGTAATTCACTATAATCATTCATAAGATAATTCATCTTTCATTTCACTGTTTACTTGCACTACCATGAAATCATATTATTTGTTCAGCATCCTGTTATTCAAAGATAATTATATCTCCCTCTCTGAATCATTTCTTTGTTATTTCCACTTCCTCACAGAACAAGCCCCATCCACAAATTATTAGATTCTCAGTAACTTTTAAATGCTTTTGATCAATCTTTTATATTCTTGTTTATATCTTGGACGAATCACATTGTTTTGTGCCTCATGCTGCCTTTTTGACAATTAAGACTTGTTATGAAACAAGTAGGTTATTTACATGGCAGTACCTTGTAACTAATGTGTATTTTCTTTGCAATTTGTTAGGTTTCATGATTTGTCAAAGTGCTTCCTTGACAGCTGTCTCCTCCACAAGATAGAGAAAATGAGTGTTTAATATACACTGTGATTATGTCCTTTTAGCATGCATTACGGACACAGCCACAAAGAAATTACTATTCCTGAAAATAGGTGAAATGGGGATAGGTCAGGCATAAAAGATTATGAAAAAGGCCAAGGTGTTTGGTCACTGCAATGATCCTTTAACTGCTAATGCAGTGAATTGAACTAACTAATCCCTCTTTCTGCATGAGTGCAATGCAGATAAACTTTGATACCACTTCAAGGAGTTTCCAGACCCCAAGATCAAAAATATAAGAATTTAAAGAAGATCAGTTGATAAAGGTATTATACTATTTTCAACTAGGATAAATTAATTCAATGTTGTTTGAACATGTATTTGTGATAAGAACAATATTAATATGTGGGTTCAAATATACTTTTCCTGAAGCTTCCTGGAAAGATAACTGCTGCTATTGCTGTGGGATTCTTTTGACCATCAGCTGCTGCTAACAAGCACAAACAGGTGCTGCCTGTCCTATTCTTCTTTTCAACATATCACCACAGAAGAATCCAATGAGAGGGGCTCTAAATTCTTCCATATTGTTGTGCCTCCTTACTGCACAGAATGGTTGAGAATGTGACTGTATTAAGATCTAACCACAGCAGGAAGAGTTTTCCTGACTGATCTTTGTAATCACAACCACTTTATGGAAAGCAATCTCACTGTGTCACTAAGGACTTTATTGATGGTTCAATGGAAGCTGAGCGACTTCATGGGGGTGCTGGGAATCAAAATGCTGTTATATGTGCACCATTGCCATTTAAAAAAATATTTTTGTTATTACTGGCATGAAAGTGACTGGCAAGTTTTTCTAACTGATCCTTTATTATCTCCCATTACCATCACAACTGGTATCTGTTGGCTTCCAATTAATCTCCTTCATCTCATTGCCTGTTCATCTGCCAGACATTTTCTGAGTCATACAATAACTGCTTTTCTCTTCACTGAACTTCTCAACACTTATTATATTGTCCAGATGCATTGTCATTATGTGGCAGAGAGATACCTTGATGCTCCTGGTTGCTTTCTCACACTAATGTCTTTTCTTCAATCCATCTTACTTAATTAAGGTAAGTGTTTATGGAAACCTTTAATCTCACCTAGACTAAATTCACATTGACTAACTTCCTCAGCCTCAAAAGAGCAGCAAGGACTGAGTATCTCTTGGTAATGATACTGTTATTCACATCTTCACTTCCACTCTTGACCTTGTTAAGTATAATAGATAAACGGTTGGTGCCTGTAAGATTTTATTATAATGTTGATTTTTGTATTAACTTTGGCTGGGATGGAGTTAATTTTCTTCACAGAACCCATATAGGGCTATATTTTGGATTTATGACCAAAATAGTCTTGATAACACAAGGGTGTTTTACTTATTGTTGAGCAGTGCTTGCACCATGTCAAGGCCTTTTCTGCTCCTGTCTACCCTGTCAGCATGTAGGCTGGTGGTGCCAGCTGGGACGGGACACAGCTGGGACAGATGACCCCAACTGACCAAAAGGATATTCCATACTATATCATGTCATGCTCAGCAATAAAAGCTGAGGCAAGAAAGAGCAAGGGGGGATGTTCAGGGTAATGGTGTCTGTTTTCCTCAAAATCATTACAGATGATGAAGTCTTGCCATCTTGGAGATGAGAAGTGATGGATTAATTTTTTCTTTCACTTTGGTTGCACACTAAGTTTCACTTTACCTATTTTTCATGTTGAAAAAGCAACAAAATTATGACTTTTTCTTAATTAGATTGCCATCTAGGTTGGAATACCCATATCTGCATCAGGTATGGGTACCTAAGACAGGTACAGTAACATGTGGAGAAGCTTCCTCAGCAAGCCACACCAGTAGTGCAGGGCTAAAGGCAGTCAAATAACTTCTTTCCCCTCCTGTCCCAAAAGCTGCCAGAAGGCTAAGACAAATGCACTTTACGACATTTCTTCCAAACATCCGTATATCTATATGCATCTAAGCATGAGTATAATGAAGGAACTGGAACATCTTTCATATGAGAGGCAGAAAGAGATGGAACTGTTCAGCCTGGAGAAGAGGTGGCTCAGAGGAATCTTACCAATGTGGGTAAATATCTTACAGGAAGGAATGAAGTGACGAGAGGCGGACTCGGTGTTCAGTGACAGATCAAGATACAATGGGCATAAGCTGAAATACAAGACAACTGAACGTAAGAAAAAATTTTTTTTTTTTTTACTGTGAAGGTGCTCAAACATTAGAACATATTATCTAGAGAGGTTGTAACGTTCTCCATCTTTAGACATATTCAAAAGTTAATTTCATGCAGTCCTGAACAGGAGGTTGTACAAGATTGAACTCTGGAAAGTTCCATCCAGCCTTAAAGATTCTCTGTTTCTGTAATTTTGTAATTCATTCTGTAATGTTGAAAACAGACTCCAGAATACCACCACCCCACCTCACGCCCCGAACTATCAGTTTGGTATTTCAACTGTTATCCTTTGGTGATACACTGTCACTGGTGTTCTGCAGAACATTTACATAATAAATTTACGTAAATATTATATAAACTATTCCACATACCTTCTCTACTCAGTCAGGAGCAGTAGCTCTTTTGGTGTCTTTCTCCCCTGTTTCACTACCTTCTATTTCTATCGTAGGGAGGTTTTGATTCAGAGAAATTTTTGGCAATCACAGATTATCTGAAGCCCAAGATAGCTCAGCTTCAAGATGTTTATTAGGAAAAAAATTAAAAATATTTTCTGCAAGCCAAATTACGTATGTCAAAAAGCCTATTTTTGTTTTTAGAAACCTGTTGTTCTGGCTAACAGCCATCCTGTTCTATTTTCAACACGTTAAATTAAATGGCCACTAGAGGGAACCTTGCAGTGTATGCTGTGTGTCTGTACCGTGCTGTCATGTGTGATATAAATACATGGCTAGCTAATAACCTAAACCATGAAGTGTCTGATGTTACTTCTGACTGTTTTTATTTTTTACCTTTGGAGCTTTAAAAGATGCATCCAAATCACAGGCTTTCTACAGAATCCAATAACCACCCTCAAAATAAGTCATCATCTTACCAAGGTGTTCGGTATTCTGGGAGGAATGTTTAATGTTTTATTATTATCATGGATGATCATGTTAGTCTCATACATCTGAAAGTGAAATGTCTTGCATTAATACCTGAAAAAAAAATAAAGGGAAATAACATGAGCTTTGTCATTACATTAAAAACAGATTTAAAAAGCAAACAAACCACACACACAAAAAAAACAAAACAAAAAAACAACCAAACAAAAAATAGACACTAGGATAAAGTGAAAATAACATCAATTTACATTTTTCATTTAGGAAGTTTATGAAACAATATGTTAAATGGTTAAATAGCAAAGGAAAAAAAAACAGAAAAGTTGTGGTTAAAATTAATCTGATATGCTATCTAACCTTCAGTTCAAAGATATACAAGTAAAAACTGCAAGAAAACTAAAAAGTGGAAAGGTCCACTGCCAAATAATTTTTATACATACACAAGTATACAGGTATATACATATACTATAAAGAGAAAGTTTAAAATAGCATGCCAGAAATCAGTGGTGCCCTCTAATAAACACATGCCAGTCGGAGTCACTTTTTTATGGGAAAAAATCAGGATAGCATGGCCTATGGTACAAACTTATCTCTGATGACAATAATTTACCTCCTTAGCTGTGCTTATTCCAGAATGTATTATTCCAGCACTGTGTTAAAAAAAAAAAAAACAAAGAAATAACAGTAACACAAACCAAATTTGTCATGGTCATGAGCATTAACAGCTCTGTGGTTTTGTACAGGGTTCTAACTGCAGCCACAGCATTAGTGCTAACCACATTCTCGGGCTTGTTGCTGTGGTTAAGCCCCAGCTCTAATTGCTCTAGTACACTTCAAAGGCTGATAGCTAAAAACAAGGCATACTGATCATTTTTCCTTTTCCACTTGCCCTTACCCACCCTGCCTAAAATGGGTGGGAGACTGTAGAGCCACACAGTAAAGTACCTTTTGACAGTCAGTGCCACTAAGATGCTACCATATCACATCACTGGCAATGCATTTTTATTTGCACCTTAAGGGGAGCAATCTTCCAAACCACTGTTCAAAAACACGATGGAGTTAACTGTTCTTTCTTATGGTCTAATGATATTCCCTGTGCCATCATTGTATCAAAGAGCCTTTTTGTTACCCAGGGAAGAAAGCTGCAGCTGAGCATGAATGAGCTGCTTGTGTGTGAATCCAAATGGCTGATCATCATATGGCTGCAATCAGCTCAGGGCTAGCAGCTGCTGGGTGATGTCACATGTAGCCTTGGTCGACATCATGCAGCCATCTAGGAGCAGTCGTGTTGCCAGGCAGCCCATTGCTACTCAAAGGTCTCGTTCACCCAAGAGAAATGCAATTGCTTATTACCCTCCAGAAAGGCTACACTTAAAAAATACTGGCTCTACTGACTGAGCAGCAGGTCTGACTTAAGGATGAAGATGAAAAATAACCTCCCACCTGGGTTCCCTGTTGGCCAAATAGCAGAGGCAGATCATTCTGACTGCCTGCAGAGCTAATTTGATAAATTCCTCCTCCAGTTCTTTTCAGTCACTGGAATCCCGTAAGACAATTTCTCTCACTCAGCTCATGTTTGCAGAGCCTGTTTGATTTGCCACTCAGATCCTAGGCTTGATTGTTTACTCATTCTCTGATGTTCAGAGTTTGAAAACAGGTGAGCCAGCTTAGACTGACCTTCTCTGGACCATCTTCATCTCCCTTCTTTGAAAGCTGTGACTTGCAGAGATGCTTTGGTGGCCACTGCTCTCATTCAGCTTACAGTGGTTAATAAGACTTGGGCTTTGATATTAAAAAATCCTTATATATTTATGGAATAGGCTTCTGCAGGAGTTCAGAGCAGCAGGTATAGCTATGCCTTCATGGCCATGTACAAGAGCAGTCTGATCTTGCCAGGATTATCACTGACTGCCCACAGCTGCTCACAGAAGTGAAAAACAGCTCTCCAGCTGCTGTCAATCAGAGGCTTCTTAAAAAGAGAAAAGAGAAAAATTATTCAAGAAGGTGAGGTACATGCATGCAACAGAAGAATCTGATTTGCAGGACGAGTGTAATGGTTCCTCCAATCCAATACTTAGTCATCTGAAATGTGGTGAAGTACCCTAATTGTATGAATAGGGTGGCAGCACTACACTAGGTTAGAAAAGCCACTTGAACCGTGTTAGAAAACAGCTTCTCTGTAGCAAGAGAAGCAAAATTTAGTGTTGGACTGTGTCATTCAAGCAGATTCTCTCTGCTGTTTAAGTACAAAGGAGGACAGATCTTTTTTCTCCAGAAACCTCTAAAAAATTATTCCCCATTTTCTACTCTCAGAAATTTCAATAGAGATCTGCCTAAAGGTCTCTGTGAACCTTCACTCATCAAGAAGTTTGGGACTCTTAAGGGGTTCATATATACTAACTATGGGTAGGATTCAGCTGCAGATGAAGAACTTAAATTCTGGAATGAATATATTGCTATCTGCATAAGAGCAAGATGTTTATGCTTTGATCATAGACAGGAGAGACCAAGGATTCTCCTCTGCTGTCAATCACAGGCAGTGATGCCAAAGTTCTTAGTGGTATCAAATTTGTTTTTGTTGGATTATTGGATACACACATTCTCTTCTCAAATGAGAGCTAGAGGCCAGACAGGATGCAGTGAAGCTAAAATAGCAATAGACACGTGTTTGGACAGCTGAATCCAGTCCTGCATGTCCAGCAAACCTCAAAACTATCAATCACCAGTAAGAATAGATGATCCCACAGGAAAATAAGAATGCATTGTGATCTCCAATTCTTACTTCAGCAAAAGTTGTCAGCTCCCTTGATAATCCAGGGATGCCTAAAACATCCCTCAACATAGAAAAGCTGTGATCTTTCCACTGCCCACAGTTCCTGATCAGGAACATCCCGGTCACAGTTAAATATGCTCTGAACATCATATTATGCTAATGTATTAATGACATGTAAATGTTTTCAGAATAAACTACACTCATGTAAATTTGTTGGCTCTGAACTCATTTTATTCTGACAGAAGAGTGTATTTGATCTAGGCACAAAGCAAATTAACATTTTCAGAACTCATTAGTATGTGTGAACATCAGGCAAAGGTGACAAATCAGTTTGGATGACTTCCACTATTCTAGGCTGAAAAGCCAGTCCTTTGGGTGACATGGGACTCCTGATCCAAAGCACACTAGAGTCTAGAAGAGTTCTGCCAGTAACTCAAAAGGAATTCAGGTCAGAGCCTTGGACACAGTGGCTAATGCAGTGACAAAACACAGAATGAAGCTTAGACGGACTCTTTTAATAGATATGTGGAATTATCAGCTGGAACAGGCTCAGTGGTATTAGGTTGTTTAATTGTCCCTTCGTGTAACATTCACTGTAGTATTGTTCCCTTCGGTATAACAAGTCTCTAGTGCTTTATTTTAATTGTTCAATAAATTTCAGAGATGCAGTAATTAACATGGTCTATTAAATATAATCAACCACTTACTTGTAACCAATTGTAAAAAAAAAAAAAAAAAAGAAACTTTAGTCGAGTGCATCATTAGCCAGTACTTAGTACTAATCCACTGTTTGCTAAAATTTATGGACTCTACTCACAAATATTTGGTCTATGAAGACAAATCTTGATTTTGTCATGATTTTTTCAAGATTCATTCTGTATTAATTCACACAGAATGAAAAAATATATCACAATATTTGGAAGAAAATGTGTGCATTCAAAGGACTTAGGGAATGAAATAATACAAAACAATTTACACTGGCAACAAAAAGTATTTGATTTTCTTTTGTTACTTTTGTTGTCAATGCACAGGCATTGATGCCTATTTGGTGTCCTTATGATTGTTTAAGAATAGAGAAGAAGAGGGCTAGAGGAAACAATACATAAGTTGCCATAAATTTTTATCACCCAGTTGCAAATATATGAGATTTGGAGAAGTGGAATGGTTGGCTCTATATATTTAAAGTGAATGAAAATACTCAGTCTTTCAGTAAGGTTGAGAAAAAATTAAGAAAACCAAAATCTGAGAATATAATACTTTTGAATTAATCTGTGCTACCAAAATAGCTCATGTATGCTGCTCAGCGGAACATAGTGAAGCTGTCTCTGAGCTACCAGTAACCTGAAATATCCCATCCAAAAGAAACAATACATCTTGTGGAAATACACATCTCTTCCTTGCATCAGTTAAACTATTCTGAGACATCACCCAGTTTGAGAACTACTGGACTCTAAACAGATGGTTTCTTTGGAATGCTCTATCCTGAGCTCAGCCCACCTTCAGATGCTGAGTCAAGACAGATATCCCCATATCACAGAATCACAGAATCAGCCAGGTTGGATAGGATTTTTAAGTTCATCAAGTCCAACCTTTAATCCACTATCACTGTCGTTACCAGACCATGGCACTGAGTACCAAGTTCAGTCTCTTTTTAAATACCTCCAGGGATGGAGAATCCACCTCCCTGGGCAGCCCATTCCAATGCCATATATCATCCAGTATCATCCTTCACCACATACCAACATGTCTGAACCACTGTGTCTTACCAATTTTATTTCCTTTCTCTTTCCTGTGTGGTTGCTTGCTCAATAAGATATGTAATCTATACTTTATTCCAAGTGAATGAGTGATACTATTAATTGTGGTAGGACTTCAAACATATTTTTAAATATTCAGAACTAAAGTTTATTATTCATCTCTTTTTTCTTGCATCTTTTTTCAGATAAATTACAAGCTGTTTAAGGCATATGCCTTTTTCTCTTGAGATGGCATATCCCACAAGGCAACATGCTTGTGTAAGCATGTCTCCCAGCAATTATGTGCCTAATAAAAATAAGAGAAGAATAATGACTGGAATCATATCCCTATTCCACCCACCAACCCCTTCAGCTGTTCAGCCACTTTGTAAGTTCTAAGTTACATTTTTAAAATGGAAGAATTTTAGAGAGAGATGAGGCTCATGAAACCTTATTTCATCTGCTCAAGGAAGTCTTGGGCCAAAAGAATCTCATCCTCAGGGGTTACTTCAGTTAATTGAGGACTGCTTCTTCCTACAGATGATGAACATGCCAACTTACAACAGCGTATTGCTGAATCTACTACTCACAAACTTTGAAGACTTACTTGACTGCATAACTACCAATAGTAGCCTTGGCTACAGTGACAACAGGATTGTGGAGTTTGATTTAGATGAGGGGATTAAGTCCATAATTAGCAAATTCGTAGACGACACCACGTTGTGTGTGGGGGGGTGGATCAGCTGGAAGGCAGCAGGGCTCTGCAGAGGGACCTGGACAGACTGGAGAGTTGGGCTGATTCCAGATGAGGTTCAACAAGACCAAGTGCCGGGTCCTGCACTTCGGCCACAACAACCCCATGGGGAGCTCCAGGCTGGGCACAGAGTGGCTGAGAGCAGCCAGACAGAGAGGGACCTGGGAGTCTGGATCAACAAGAAGCTGAACATGAGCCAGCAGTGTGCCCAGGTGGCCAAGAAGGCAAATGGCATCCTGGCCTGTATCAGAAATAGTGTGGCCAACAGGTCCAGGGCAGTGATTCTGCCCCTGTACTCAGCCCTGGTGAGTCCACACCTCGAGTCCTGTGTCCAGTTCTGGGCCCTTCAGTTCAGGAAGGAGATTGAGGTGCTGGAGCAGGTCAAAAGGAGGGCAATTAGGCTGGTGAAGGGACTCGAGTGCAGATCCTATGAAGAGAGGCTGAGGGACCTGGGGCTGTTCAGTCTGGAGAAGAGGAGGCTCAGGGGAGACCTCATCACTCTCTACAACTACCTGAAAGGAGGTTGGAACCAGGGGGGGGGTCGGTCTCTTCTCCCAAGTAACTATCAGTAAGACAAGACGGCATGGTCTTAAGCTCTGCCAGGGGAGGTTTAGGTTAGATATTAGGAAAAAAAATCTTTACAGAGAGGGTGGTCAGACGTTGGAATGGGCTGCCCAGGGAGGTGTTTTATTCTCCATCTCTGGAGGTTTTTAAGAAAAGACTGAATGTGCCACGGTTTGGCACAGTTTTGACTCAGTGCCACGGTTTGGTAGCCACAGTGGTAGTAGATCAAGGGTTGGACTTGATGATCTCAGAGGTCTTTCCCAGCCTGGCTAATTCTGTCATTCTGTGAGTTTAAGATCCTTCTGCGCACACTGAAGATCAGTATTAGGACAAAGACCATGGATTTCAGAAGCACCAGCTTCAATATGCTCAGAGCCCAGCTACAAAAGATACTATGGAAAGCATCCACAGAGGGCAAAGGAAATAAAGTACAAGGAATCATTCAAGAACAGCCTCCTGGAAGCACAGGAACAGTGCATTCCCTACCAAGGGAAAGGAAGAAGGCAGGAGAAGAGACCATTCTATCCTAAAAACGTGAGTGCATGAGCAAAAAAGAAACAACATCCACAGGGTAGGATAGAATCCACATCACTGGAGGTTTTCAAGATGCAATTGGACAAGGTGCTTAGATCATCTGATCTGTGCTGCCTTACTCAAATGTCCCAAAGTGTTTGACTAGATGTTCTTTCAAGGTGCATTCCAACCTGAGTCACTATTTAATTCTATGTCAAAATAGTCACAGGACTCTCCTGACCAGTGCCATTTTATGGCATCTCTTTAAAAAGGATGAAAAGAAGTGAAAAACATGTATCTGAAATGTTTCCAACTCTGTGAACTTCGTGCTTTGAAAGAAAATCCACAGCATGATTTGAAAGCCTGTCTTTTCCTATAAAGAGGAGGGACACTGTGGGAAATGGCTGGTTATTTACAATCTTATGACTTTTATTACATAAAGGAAGACAAAATAATAGCAATAATTATAATAATATTAGGTACCATGTTTATAAATCCTAGATAGCATTCTTTCAATCCTGATTCTAGCAGGTTCTCCTTTGGTACATTTGTTATTTAGGTATATGCCGACTCCTGTGAGAAATATAGCCAAGTTCAGTGATAAAAGTCAAGTAATAGAGTTATGGCATTCATATCATAGAATTATAGAATCATACAATATCAGGAGTTGAAAGGAACCTTGGAGATCATGAAGTCCAACCCCTCTGCTAAAGCAGGATCACCTAGGGAAGGTCACATTGAAACGCATCCAGGTGGGTCTTGAAATTGCCTCAGCATTTCCACTAAAAGCTCCTTAAGAAATTGCTGCAAATTAACATTAGCTTGTTTTAAACATAAACAAGTTTTCAAAATATTGATTGAAATATTTTAAAATAATTTACTTTGTGAAATTAATATGGACTTTCATACCCGTATAGTGTAAAAGCTCATTTCCATCTTCAGTGTTCCTAACATGTTATTTGGCTTTTTTACCTCATCAGCTCTAGCAACTCCTGAAGATATCCATTCTGAGTCTACCATTGACATTCTGATCTCACTAGCTTTTGATTTCAGATCAAGAATGCTCTTTTGAAGAAAACCTCCCAAGATACTCCTTGGTATGCTTTGTTTCATACCAATGGCATATTTTGGCTCATATCAGAGAGTGTTCTTTGTTCATGCACACTATATAAAACTAAGTAGAAGATCTTCTTCGGGACTGTTCTCAAGCCACAGACATGACTTCAGTCCATGAATTAATATCAAGACATATTTAAATAAAAGTCTTGGAAAAAATGGTTTGAAGACCTCAAACTATCTTCACAAACTGTTTTACTTTGCAGATTTCCCTCTGCACCACACTACTTGTTAACACGGAATCAACCCTTGGAAAAAAGAACACAATAGATAAAAATTCTTATCTCACATTCCTTTCCGAAAGTCATTGGGCATCTTGCCATTTCATACCATGCTGTCTGATTTTATCAGTTCTAGGGATATTGCATGGGTATGCTGAATTCTCTAAATAGCAAACTGTTAAAACCTTATCTTACTGGATCAATACATACAAAGGACCAGATACCATTCCATTTAGTTCAATAAATGCTTTACTATTGATTTTCAGGTATATAAACCAGGACTTCAACAGGAGAGTATTGTTGATTTCTCATTTAAATTTTAATGAATAGTTAAACATAGAGAAACTGAAATGAAGTAAAAGCAACTGAAAGTGTAGTGTCCTATTTCATGTAAAGAATCAATTGAACTGGGTCAAAGAGAATCCAGATAATAGGAACATTAAAAATGTATTAATATTAATCTGTTAGAAACTGACAATGAGATAAAATTGTTTGTTGGAAAAAATAAAGAACAGTAGAGGTCTTCATAAAGGCTTCCTTTAGGAATGTATTTAACTAGCAGCTATATTTTCAGCACACTCTCCATCCTTTTGAGTTCAGTGGCTTAAATCTTTTCATTAGCAAGGAACAAATTCTGATTTATGGTCTAAATGTCTTAATTCTGTGAGTAGTTCTGGCTTAGCCCAGAGCCTATATGACAGACAATACAACTGTCAAAAGAAAATCAGCATTTTTTTAGACAAGGCAGACAGAGTTAATCTGAATATTTATTGTTCAGGGGTGTTTCACTCCTCTAAACTGAAAAACATAGGTTGGAGGAAGATATATTACAAACTAGAATATAATAGCTACACAGGCTATTGAAACAGTGCTGGCGGAATGCATACGTCACACATCAAAATAAAAATACTGTATATATATATAATATATCGTAGTGATATGCATAATAGTAATAGAGATAATATCGTAGTGATATAGTAAAATAGATCATTTGTTAAGAGAAAAATGTAGGACGAAGGGAAAAAGAATAACCTAATGATAAATGCTATTCTGCAGAATCCCAGAGTACTAACAGAACCTGTCCTTTTGTAGCAAGGAATTCTGCAGGATGATCATTTGAGGACCAGTTTTCACTGTATCCAGAAGGACCAGAGGTATATTGATTGCTTTTCAAATTATAGAAGAATAAGGGGCAGGGGAAGTGAGAAGCAGTATGTTGTTATAAACAAAAAATTCACATTAATATGTTGGAAATCCAGTCTTCTTTCCATCAAAATGTGTGTTAAACACAGCAAAATTTCAATATAAAACCAACGTATCTATCTTTAATACAGAACACCAGCTGCAAGAGATGTCAGGACAGTTTAGCACTGTGTCACCACAGAGACAGGTGTAAAAAAACTAAATCAAACCAAAGCAAAACCAAACCAAACCAAACCAAGGCAAAAAAGCCAACAAAAGCCTGAAAAAAAAAAAAAAAATAAAAAATATCCAAACCTCCTTGTTATTAGAAAACAAGGGTAGGGGGAAAGAGGAAAAAAAATAAAAAGAAACAAAAAAACCTGAAATACAAATCAATCTAATCTGAGCAGGAGAGAAGGCAATAGTATCTGAAGTAATGCTTCAGTGACAGGCAGATGTTTGGTAGAGCTGCTTTATGCCTCTGAGACCACCTTGCAAGGTAAAAAATGTCCCAACCTTAAACATTTCATCAAGAGGAATAACAGATGTCCTCTTTCTTACCTTGCTTGGAATACTGTAATTTGCTTGGTGAAAGGATAACTGAAGATACATTACTACCTGGTTCCTGTAGGTTGCTTCAGAGACAGCTGCTTCTTTTTTCCTAAGAGAATAAAATGGGCCTGCTGGTACATTGTCAATCATCTTGGGCTACAAGGTCACAAAGACAGAAAGTCGGCATCATATATTTTGAACCTCAGTCTCAGCATGAGTTACCACTGCTCTGTTCCTGTTTGGATGCACTGATCTTACTCAGGGCAGATTTATCAAGTATCTTGCCTGCCAGATCCTCTTCATCCATATATGACTTCTTGTGCCTCACACATGCAGTGATACATGATGTGCTATCCCTGGCCAATGATAGATTCAAACAGAAGTGCTAAAATAATTTTTCTTCCTTTCTCTGAGGACACGGATCTACCTTTGTACTTAGTATTAATCACAGGGAGCATCAATCAGGAAGTGGCTAAAGAAACCACCTTGAGCTCTTAAACTCGATATATTGGGCAGTGGTTCAGACAGGGAGGAGAAATAAACATTGAATGAATAACTTTGTCCAGCATGTCATATACACACTAGCATCTAGCATTAAGATCCCCCCCATTAGGACTTGTGTATTCAGGGCTGGACTCGCCACAAAATGACCAGCATGGGATTAGAGCCTCCTCTTCTACTAATCTCTCAAAATTCAATCTAGTATTGCTTACACAGAGACAGGATCTTTTCTTACGGGTGAAAAAAAAGTTAAGTTTGGAAGACTATACTATAATGTATTCATAGACAGGTAGAGATGCTGAAGAATGCTATTTGCTTTGGAGGCTTTGGGCACTTTTGTTTTGCTTTGTTTTGCTTTAAAAATATTTCTTTCACATAATGCCTTTGATCCCATTTTCTCTCCTGTAAGCACTGGCTTTGAGAATCCAACCCCAAGAAATGAAAATTTAATTTTTCTCTTCCCTTACCTTGGTTAAAATAAAAGAAAAATAAAACAAACCAAAACAAAATTATCAAAAAACCAAACAAACAAAACTTCCCACACTTGACTGACAAAAGTGGAAAACAAGGGATAATGAAATTACTTAGCAAAAAATGAAGTTTCAAGTGACTAGAGTGGGAGCTGGTCCCCTGACCATGCTGACATTCCTAGCTCAAGTGCTACTGTTATTGTGCTACAGATCTAAAGTTAATTATGAGGAATCCCATTGTGAGTACTTGGTAGCAGAAGAACTTTTAAAGTGGGCCCATCTTAAGCAGAATTATCTTCTTTGTTTCCTAAACAGAGAGACTACACAGCAAATTTGGACTAACAGGGAGACAAAAAACTAAGGAGTAGTTTTTCTCCTGTGTTTCTAGCAATACACAGAGGACTGAAGCTTACTGCAACAACTTTTCAAAGACATTTTTCCCACATTATTTTTCTTTACCCATTACTGAGGGTTGCAGGATCCTACCATGTAGCACCAGTGGTATATACAAACAAGATTAATCCTATGTATCAAGCCTTTGGGGGTGGCAGGCACAGCACTCTTAACTTTAAGTCAGGCAGTAGAGGAAGGTAGAATGAAGTCAGAAGTCCCCCTCTGAAAGGAACCATGATCTCAGCTATCCTCTGGACAATTATTTCTGCCACTTACTGGCCAGGCAAGTGGAAGTGACTGATTTTCTGTTACAGGTATTTATCCTGTATTATAAAGATTAATCTTGTCAACAGAGATGAAGGCATTATGAGAATTCTGATTATCTGTATCTTCATGTAAAGGAAAGGAGAAAGGTTTCATAATATTGTCCTAATGACCTTATTTCTCCATAAATGAGGAGCTGGAATAGAGTGCTCAGAGACTGCAGCCACTTGACATGTCCCTTTTGGTCAGCCTGCAGGCTTTCCAGGACAACATCCCCATGCAATGACATTTTGAGGAATATGAATGAAAGTCCATCCATTTACTTTACTGTCTTTTCTGGGTTGGTATCAGGAAGGCAAAGGTAAGACAGTTCATGAAAAGATTTTCTGTGGATTCAGGTATGAAGTTTAAAACTTTAAATCTATGCAACACTTGGCACATTGTAGGTTACAGCTAATCCACAGAATCAAAGAATAATTGAGGCTTGAAGGGATCTCTTGGGATCAACAATCCCAATGCCCTGCTCAATCAGACTCAGCTAAAGCAGATTGTGAAGGACAATGTTCAGATGGGTTTTAAGTATTTTCAGTGATGAAGACTCTGCACTGACCCTAGGAAAACTTTGATAGTGCTGTCATCCTCACATTAAAAATATGTTTTCTTGTGTTCAAATGGAATTTGATGTGTTGCACATTTAATTTGGAGGTCTAAGGGGGGGGATTTTTTTGTGTTTTTTTTTTAGTTTTGTTTTATGGGGCTTTTCCTCTTCTTGTTTTGTTTGGTTGGTTTGTTGTTTTGTTTGGTTGTTGTTGTTTTTTTTTTTTAATTTCTTCTTCTCATATCATTTAGTCCTTCCAGGAAAAGTCTTAAACTGTGACACTCCCTCATTTTCATTTCCTCCAGTTAGATATTTATAAAGAAGGATAAAACCCTCCTGAGACTCCTTTTCTCCAAGATGAACAGTCCCAGATCTCTCAGCCTTTCCTCATATGAAGGATGTTCCAAACCCTTAATCATCTCAATCATGAAACTCCATCAGTGGAAAACGATGGTTCCCTCTGGTTCTAAGTAAGGCATGAAACATTTAAATCTATAGGTAGCTTCTTTGCTGTATGATACCACTAAGAATTTAAAACTGGCACCTGAATGGAAAGGTTCCATATACATTGTTTTCCCATTTTAAACCAAAGGACTGGCTTTTTTCATTGCTTGCTTGCTTATTTATTTATTTATTTATCTATTAATTATTTATTTTTGCTGTGAAAGTTTGTCTGGTACAGTTTAGCCATGTCTCTGCTCACCTATTTTTCTGACCTTTCAAGTTTTCTGACAATTTGACAAAAACTGGCAAAAAAAGTGTAGTACAATGTACTCAGAGAAAATACTCCTTTTCAAGAGAATGTTAATTTTCTTTCAGGTAAGGCATGGTAATTGATTTACTGTGCAAGTTTCAGTGAAAAAGGCCAGCTGGAACCACTTATCAGCTGAAGAGTAAGGATCTCCATCTGAGAAGAGAAAACCTCCACACGTCTTCAGTCACTTGTGATCATGTAAATGCATGCAGAGTACTTCATAGCAAGAGGGGGGTTTTGTTGGATGATCTTTATCTACTGACTCAATGTGCAAGTAACACTTTCTGTGGAATGGAATTTCCATTTCTCATATCCCTTAAAACATTCATACTAAGTGCTCTATGGATGGTTTTTGAATCACAGCTGATTATGGTTAGAAGCCTCTCCATCCGTGATGTCCACTGCATTACCTGTGATTATTCAGGGCAATAATCTTAACTCAGGAAATCATCTTGCCTTTGAATTAACATATACATGTAATTCTCATACATCTCATCAGCTACAGACTTGATGATATACCTATGCAATTTATGAATAAATGTCTTTTCTCTTGACACAAAGAACAGTTGTAACCTTTAGTGCATGACTGCTCATAGTACTGAATGCATACATTATGGAAAACTACATTAAGTTAATTATTTAATTGAATTAGTTAGTTTAATGAGTAAATATTAATTAGCATCAATTCATTTGCTGTGAGAGCAACTGTATCTATGCAAAACCACCTTAAAAGAAAACTAATTCTTTAGAGAAAAAAAGTAAATTATGCTTTTGCTAATAGAGTTTGCCATATTGTCTCAACCTAGGCTAAATTGCAGCAAGAGAGTAAGCCCAAGAGTAAATATGATTTGTGGCTTATTTTATTAATGTTTGAAGATTATCCTGTTAGATGGAGAATATTTGCTAGGGCAAATTGATCCCATTAATTCATCTTTGTTTATAAAACATTAGAATGATATTTAGATCGTATATTAACGTATCATCCATAATATGGAAGAACCAGATGCTCATGTTATGCTTTTAACTGTGATTGCTTGCTCTTAGAACATCTTCTTACTGATTCTTACTTATATGGAAGGTGACAATTAAATTTCAATTACAACTTCATTCTGGATTGTTTTTATTTTCTTTGTTTTAAATTAAAGGGGTTTGGGTATTTTCCCTGTAAAAATATATATTGCTTTCTTAATTTGCTGTGTCACTGCACATTGCTCATCTAATTTGCATTCTTCAGGGATGGAATCTGAGCCCTGCTGAAGACAGTGAGCATTTGGCAAGTCTTGCAGCATGAGTCACTTAGCATAGGGGTGCAAGGGACATCTCCTGCAGAAATGGGCAGATCAAGAAATGGGCATGCCTGCTCCAAAACTGTAATAGCATGCCTGTGGGAAACTGAGGAAGAGCAGTCTAAATTTTCTAGTCCAGCACAACACACCATGAAGTTTCATTTTGCTTTTCATCAGCACTGCAGTCTAATATGAAACCCTACTGGTGAACCACACACTCATATTGACAGACCAACACCTATGACTGCCACACATATAATTGTTTGGGAAATGAATGTGCTTGAACGTTGCCAGGTTTACTCCTCCAGGTTTTATTCTAGAAGTAGCATTGTTACTCCTGACAGGTAAACACAGCTGGAGATCAGCTGGAAAACTGAAATTTAAAAAATAAGCAAAAAAAAAGAAGCAAACATCATATGAGTGATAATGAATACCTTTCACTGGGCAACTCCAAACCCTTTATCTTTAGCTGGAACTCATCTATACGAATTAGTGATTCATCTGGGGCTGGGAGAGCCTGTGGCAGTCAGCAAGTCCAGGATATTGAAGCAGGAACAGATACAGTGTCTGTGCTGTCAGACATTAATGCAGCTCAAGAGGTTCCGTATTCCCCAGATTGTGCCTATGTTGTAGCATCTGGTTTGTCTGGCATTGTAAATATCAGGATCAAAACCTCTAATGAGACGGAAAAAAAGGAGAATCTGCAAAGAATAGGATGGGAACATCTTCGACACAGAAGAAAGAGGTAATCTAATTTTTAGGGTTTTTTTTCTGATTAAAATTTAGAGTTAGTTAGGAGTAAAACTCCACTGAAGATGGGACAACTGTTTAAGGGAATGGGAGTTTTCCAGCCATACTACCAGCAAAGGGGCAGATTATCTGTTATGGTAAAACCTACTTGTTAAAGCTAATAGCAAAAACATATTGTCCAATCTATCACCTGTGAATAGCTGTGCAAAATTATCAAAACATTCTTTTGGTTTCCTGCCATTGACTTGATCCTTTTAGATCATATTGCATTTGAAAGAGGAGGTGAAAGTCCCCCCTATCCCTGAAAGTCCTCTTGACATACTGCAGAGCCAGGAGAATTGTCCTTGGAAAAATACACCCTAACTCTCAGTACCTGAAACACTGCAGTCACATTGATAAGGCTGGGAAAGATGATGAAAATTAGAGAAAATTAGAGACAATGAAATAAAATTAAACAAATTAACTTTTTTAATATATTTTTTTTCTGACTATAAGCACAATTTTATCTCAAGGGAAAAAAACAAATTCAATTTGCCTTAGATAAACTTTTAGCTGTGATTACTTAAAAAGCCCCATGATGTCCATTTGTGCACAAACGCACTTGAGTTCAATTTAATTAAAAAACAGTTTTAATAACTGGTTTATGCTGCTGAAAAATAATTGTTTTTTCAGTCACGTATTTGTGTATTAAACTTAGTATTTTATTAAAATGAATATATCAAGCCTGGAAATAATATTGTCCAATTCTCCAAGATCTTTCAGGGCAAAACCTTATTATTACTCAGGTTTCCAAACCCGTTAAATTTAAGGAAATATTTGTGAGAAGTTCACAGAATGAAGAGTTCAACCAGTTTCTCATCTCTTTAACACACACAAAAAAATTTCTTAGATGTGAAGGTGTTATTCACATCTTCTTAATAACAAATGCCATGGTATTTGAGCACTGAGACTCTCAGGACTGAAGTCTCTACTTTTATTTGTTTTATGCAGATGAAAAATTAGTGGGATAATGGATTTATTCAAAGAAAGATTAGCCCAGAAACTGAAGCCAGTGATCCAGAGAAACGAGAGGTCTGACGGGTGAAAGGAGGGAGAGGAAGACCTATTAGAAAGACTGAGTGTGTTTCATCCCCCAGGATCTTGTTCCCACCTTCATCACCTTCACACTATTGTGCCTCTATGAGCCTGACTCCCATCACAGTGCTGCTCCCTTCCACAGGACAGACATGTTCCCCTCAGCAGTGCTGCAGATTTGCAGTGTTCAGAGAAGAAGAGATGAAGAAGCAGAGTGCCTCATCTCAGTGATCTTGGTGCAGAAGAGAGTGGCAAAGGAGGGGAGAGGTGGAAACTGGACATTTCTTTATTGTGAGATAAATCACACCAATTGATATAAGATACAGAGAACTGTACTATTACAGACCTCAGTGCAAGAAGAAACCTGTGGAATCTCATAGTATATTTTAATGTGTAGAAGTTTAGTTAATTCCAGATGATGCTTTTGGATCAAGAACTCCTGCCAAGCCCCGGAACAATGCTTCCTTCCCCTAATAAGTGGACAGCAGGATGTGCATTTTGGGGCTTTATATCTGATGAGGTTACATATCTAAGAGAATGTAACATTGCTCTAAAGTCTTGAATCTTGAGATCCTGCAGTTGGAAACCATTGTGAAGGTAAGTGGATGCACAGTCAGAGTCTTTTGGTCACTAAGCATTTGCCAAGACCTTGTACAGCCAAAAATAAAACCTCTAAAGTAATAAAATGTATAAAATATGGTTAGCAATCTTGGCTCCTGAGACCAGCAAAATGAGTTGCTATCAAACTAGCCAATTTTCAGAATTGCTATATTGTTTCCACTGTCATTAGTCAGAAGCACAGGAGAAAGTGTGAACCATAAAGTGTAAACCATAAAAGCACAAGCCTATTCTTTTTTTTTTCAGGTGGTGTCATTATCTCCAGTATTATTACTTAAAATCTCATATAAGAAATGATGTTCCTCAGATTTAACAGCAAATTTTCCCCAAGCTCTTTTTTTGGTGAATGAATCTGTTGAGTAGGAGAGGTGTTTACTCCCTTCATAATCACTACAAGACTGATTTTCTGTGTTCATGATATATTTAATCTGATTCTGATTTTCTGGATATTTTTTTTTAGAGCAGAAATAATTCTTCTGATGTCAATATGGTGATTCCAGACTCTCAACTAATTAATTTAAGACTGTGTGTCATGGTGTTGAGAGATAGGACAAAGCTCTCGAAATAAATCACCTGAGCTTTCATTATGCGAAGCCTTAATCAAAGTTAACAAATTTCAGTGTTTATATGATCCTAAAAATCTCTAATATTGAGATATTTTTGGTTACTTTTTCAAAAAACCTCTGGGTTGTTGTTTGGTTTTTGTTGTTTGGTGGTTTTTTTTTTTTCTACTGGGCTAAGAGTACCACATGGCATTTCCAAAAAAATTAATTCTTTCAGGGCCCTTTGTCCTTCTTTAGTTCTGTATCACTACAGAGAGCTATGTTTTTTTTTCTTCAGTTCAAAAAAAAAAAAAAAAAAAATTACAGCTCTTCATGGCATGTCTGAGCTGTGTGTTGATTTCTGAATCTTCTGCCAGATGATGTTTAATAATACTGTCACTCCCAGAGAATCTGTGCCATGGTGGGTTGTGACAAGGTGCAAAATATGGGACAGGTGTGAATTTACCATCTGCACTGCCCCTACAACTGTCATTAGGAATTAAACTACAGAAAAGACCTTGGGAGGAAAAGTCACAGCATAGCTCATTCTTGAAGATGTTTCCATACTGGGAAGCAGGGAAGCAAAGGAGTCATAGGGTGTTGGCAGAAGACTGGATATCTTTGTTTCCCTATTTTTATTAACCCCATGCACCCAGATCAGAAAATAAAGTTTGAGGTTTGTCTGTAGACATACAGTGTAGACATCAGGTAACAGCCACATGGCTGTGCATTATCCTGGAAGACAGCAGATAAATGTTCTTATTTTAACACTGCTTATTTTAACACTCAAGCACAGTGTCAGTTAAACCTGAGCCAACTATATTAAAGGAAAAGGAACTTTAAAAAATTAATCTATTCTTTCTTAAAGGAATTTGTGGCTAGAAAAATCGCTTGAGTCTAAATATTTGTGTCTCTTTCTGGCTCTGCTAATAACTCACCTTAGATATTGGTGAGCTAGAGCCAAATTATTTGAGCTATATTATCCTAATAAAAAATTGCTTGTCTTCAAGGGTATAATACAGAGAACCAAAGCGAGGCACATATAATAAGAACCATACACTCAGTGATTCCAAGTACGTGTTTATCACTGTAACCATAATACCTAATTTTGGACAGTGAATCTAAGGAAGTGAAATATTTCATATCATTGCAGGTGTTAATTTGTGACAGGGAACAAGAAAGCTTTGGCAGACAGGAAAGCATCTGACTAAACAATTAATTCAGAAGGGCTACATGTCTATTCAGTGGCAACTGAGAGGTCCATATCTTCCCTTGACAGGTGGAACTTTATAACAGAGGCAAATATGACATTTTTACACTAGTGTAGTAAACCTGTGGCCTGGGAAAAGGGAAGAAAATCCTAAGCATTAGCAAATCCTGAAAAGCAAATCACTCCTGAACACCAGGAGACTTGCAATATAGAACTCTTCTAAGTTGCTGTATACTTTCCTGGGCATACAATAGTTAAAAGCTGAGAAAGGTAGAGAAGACTTTCTGTTATTAACACTGAAGCTAAACTGCTGCAAAAGTACCCATTTAGCACCTAGAACTGAAGGTCTGGAATGGTTTTATCCCATTATCTTTCTTGGAGACTGGTCCTGATGAACATTCCCAGTCTCCTGCTAACTTTTCTGAGTAATTCACTGTCCTTCAAATAGAATACAATCACAAAATAATTTAGGTGGGAACAGGCCCTCAGGGTGTCATCTGATTAAATCCTCCACTCAGAACAGATAAAATCCATGTTAACATGGCTGCCCAGATCCTTATCCAGTAATGTTTGAAACAGCAGGTTGAGGGAGTTTGGGTTGTTCAGCCTGAAAAAGAGAAGGCTTCAGGGGAACCTAGTAGCAGCCTTCTAATACCTGAAGGGGGACTACAGGAAAACTGGGGAGGTACCTACTACAAGGAATTGTAGTGAGAGGAGAAGGGCTAATGCTTTAAAACTGGAGGAGGGGAGATTTAGGTTAGACATTAGGAGGAAATTCTTCGCTGTGAGGGTGGTGAGACACCTAAATGTTGTCCAGAAAACTTGTGGAAGCTCCATCCCTGGAAATGTTCAAGGCCAAGTTGGGTGGGCCCTGAGTGGGAGGTGTACCTGTCCATGAAGGGAGAGTGGAACTGGATGATCTTTAAGGTCCCTTCCAGCTATAACCATTCTATTATGGATCTCCAGGGATGGATACTCTAAACTAACTCTGGGAAACCTGTTCCCATGTTTGACCAGTGGCAGTAATCACTCAGACTGAAGTGGTACATGAACTAATCATACTAATAAGTCTCCTAGGGATTTTCTATGGAAAGGAAATGTGGCAGAATTTCTATGTGCCATCTCAAAACATAACACTTTCCAAAATTACCAGATCATGCCAAGAGACTGTAAAAAACCAACTAGATTAGGAAAAAACAAACATGCAAACCAATCAAACAGACAAACAAAAAACCCAATCAAATGAAAAAGAAAAAACAAACAAAAAACAGCAAGAAAAAACCCACAAAAATACTAACGGGTGACATGACAGTGAATTTTTCACCATGGTGTTTTGTAGCAAGTTTTCCAGTTGCAGGCCAGCTCTCCTCTCATTTTCTGGTAGGGAAGAGGCAGTGAGCATTTTCTGGATGTTTTAACTCTGAAGTGTATCAGACTTCTGTAAAACCTCAGTCTTCAAGGTACTTCAAGGTACTTCAAGGTCTTCAAGGTTAGTATGATAAAGAAGGAAATGCCAAACCACTTGCAGACAGATAAACAACTGGTAAGCGAGGGTTCAAATTCATGGTGCCCCAGTGACAGAGAAGCAGCTGGCCTCAGCTTTGTGTCTGCACCCTGACAGTTCTTCAAGCATTTGCCCTGTTTGTGGTTGTCATGGGAAGTTTTCTGTCTTAGAAACAGGAGCTGAGCAGTAACCGTACAGAGCTTCCTGACTTTCAAAGGAAGACCCTCATGAAGAAAATATGTTCCTCTTCATGCAAACTGTGACATTAGAAATAGCTGTTAACTGTCACGTGCAAACTGAACTTTCCCATAGTTTCCATGCCTACAAAAAACAATGTGACTGTTTCTAAAGCTCATCTGTATTCTGTTTTCCTGCACAGTTTTTGTCATTTTGTATTACAGGATAATTCCACTATACTGTTTTAGAGGGAATCCTACAGCTCTCTGTTAAGGTTGCAGAGAGATTTGAAATAATGCATAAGCCAACAATTTTCTATTTCTCTTTGTAATAATGAAATTGATGCTGAGTTTACAGCCCAGCTCTGCACATAACAGTTTGGCAACAGTTTAAACCTTGGACTGTAAAACTAAGGAAGAGAAAAAAAATACATTGTGACTTGCTGATTTATTTTAAGAAAATACTGAGTAAATCTCCTTTCTTCAATGAAAAGGTTGATAAAATATTTCTGAGAAAATATCAAGTTGTACCTCTTTAACCTGTATCTGATGGATAAAATGCATAGGCTTTAGTGCCTTCTTCAGGCTTCAAAGAAATGTCCCTTATTTTCTTAAAACATAAATATGCCATACAGTATTTTCTTCAGTTATAGTTTCATAAAGAAAGAGGGCCTTAATTTTACTGGTGGCATCAGAAGTGACAGGACACCCATTAACTGGCGAGAGGAACTGAGACAATGTTTGAATGTGTTTGATCTTTTTAATATGCTACAAGTGTCCCCATAGATTTCTGCATAAAAATTAAAGCATAGAAGGGGAATTTACTTACCTTGCTGTTGTCCAAGAACTGCTCTTCCTGTTAACAATTTTGTTGATTAGTTGATTAAAATCACCTTCCTGAATCTCACTTTTTAAAATTCCTGTTGCCTTGTAGCTGTGCAAAAAAAACCTGATCTAAAAAAATCCTTATCTAAATCCAAAATGAACAAAAAAATACAGTTTTAACATATTTGACACATCTAAAAGCTTTTTTTTTTTTTTTCAGACTATCTTAGTGAAAATTTCACTCTTTCAGAAAAAAATAGAACATATGGTCAAGTTAGATTTACAGCAGTAAAAAGAATAGCACAAATGTCAAACTAACTAAAGTCATTCATCACCAGAAAAACTGTCTAGTTTTAAAGGGAAACATGTACATTGATTTAGAAAAGTCAATGAATAGAGGACCAGATAGTGTAAATAAGCATTTTTAACACTTGATGAAGATAGATGCTTTTGTACCTGCTAAAGATAAAAAGGCATTCTGGACATTTAAATTGAATATTGATTAATTAGTAATTATTTCTAGATTTTTTTATTACTAAGTTGTGAACAGGAGAGGAAAAAATGTGAATTCCTCCCAAAACACCTCGTCCAAATAATGCCACAAAAACCCCACAAATATTTAAAAAGTCTGTCTGAGCTCTCAGGATCATTCATAAAGCAGGTAATGAGTTAAGAAATCAGGCATTCTTTCCTACCCTGCAGCAAAATGCCTCTTGATGCAATTAAATGGCTCAAGATTCTGAAACCCAGACCTACAAGTCTCCTCAGCTTGTGACAGCCAGTCATGTGTGAGAAAGGTCAGTCATGTAAAAGAAATTAAATGAGTTCTGCAAGGACTTAACTGGAATTGATGCAAAGCTCTCCAAACAGCAAAGGTGATGAAAAGTTCAATCAAAGTCAGATTCAAGAAAAGGTGCTCATTAATATCCACATCACTGGGTCACAAACACCCAGCTCATCTGTACGGCAGGATTGTGTACTTAATGATGTGTTCAAAAGTGATATTCATGAGAGAACAATGTACTTCATCCCTCCCCAGCACTATATGTTGCACATCCTGCCACTACTCGTAAAAAGAATATGAAAATTTTCCTATCTGCATAAGGATTTTATAAAAGGAAGAAGCATATTCATGCAAAGTCAAATAAATGTCTTGTTAGGCACTGAATTAAATGCAGCCATTATTCAGTGTTCAAAATAAAACATACTTGAGGACCTTTCTGAATCTTTATTAAAATCAAAGATGACTTCTAGCATTAGAAAGGTATTCTAATACTAGGAATATCAAAGATCAATGATCTGAAAATGTTTTTTGATAACATTGTATTGTTGTATAATAAAGATTTGTACTGACTACAATAAAGGCTCACACTTTAAGTAATTAGGACTTCAGATACCCAAGCTCATTTGGCTAATTGCAAGGGATATTTCTTATCAGCAATTTTAAGCAAATTTAGGAGTAAAAATGTAGGAGCTCTTTCTATACTCCTTTAATAATTTTTGCCTAAAACCTATTTCTTTTTCAAAGACATAAAACTAACAGCAGTATTTATGTTTATATTGCCTGCTCCAAATATTTTTACTTAGTAGCCTCAGCTAGTTGAATCAGAACACACAGAGGTGCAACTTTTCAAAACCAAAGAAGCCAGGCAATGCTAACCAGGACATAGCTTGCTAATGTTAACTATTTAATTTAAACATCACTAATTAAGATACCTACATAACTGGTAGCTGGAGGGCAGGAAACTCTCACAACACCTCAGATGACACTTCTCAGAGCACTAAGGGCATGATAAGTCCTCACTTCCTGCTGCATCTAAAGAGACATTCAGAGCTCCCCAGAGCTCCCAGAGCCATGCTTGCTGGGAGCCAGGTAGTTCTGAGATTGCCAAACTGTGATGCACTCAATACATTGCTGGAGTTATGTGCTCCTGCTCATCAAGATCCACATCTTGAGGAATCTCTTCACTCAGTGAAGGATTGACTCATTATTATGGACTGCGCGAAACCCCCTAAATAAACCCAAAACGTAGCATTCTCATCTCAATTTTGGAATTTTGTTAAATTCAATACAGTTTTACTCCATGAGGAGTAAGATCAAAACCACTTCCCAGGATCCAAAATGACTGAAGACTTCTAGAACTGTTACTGTTTTTTCACAAAAGATAATGACTTTCCAAAGACTGCAGGACATGAGAAAATATAAATGTTCCTCTTGTGTCGTGCTTAATGCTACACACCCTGACTTTTCTTTTTCTGCCTCATTTTCATTCCCTTTTCCCCCAGTGCAAAGAAGGCTTCATGAAATATTTCTCCACCACTGTGGGAAATGATAAAAAGAAGCAACCTCTGAAGGATCAGATGGAGAATTAATCCCTAATGATGGGTTTTTTTCACTGAGGTGTGAGTACACAGGTCAGGAATGGCTTCACACATCCTAGTGGCACTGACATGAAGTCGAGTACAGATGCCACCTCAGGAGGGCTTCATTTGGTTATAAGATGCTGAAGTAAGTGAAAAAAAATAATATCATCAATAATTAAAGGAGCTTTCTTTCTTCTTCTGCATTGGCTTCATTATTACTGTTTCTTTCTTTAAGGTTCTGCTTGATTTCCTCCGAGCTTCTCTGCCCAGAGCTTGATAGGAAGACATGAACATGTAATTATTTGATCACTTTTCATTTTGGCTGATTAAAAGAAAAAGGAAGCATTTTCTTGGGTCAGAGTTTATTACAATGCATAATTAATTGTCCAATATCATCTTAATCAACAACTTTCCAGTTTCAGCTTCTTTGCATTTATCAAGGGAAAGGCGGGGTTAAATGGTGATATTTAATCAACTATGCATGAATTGCCAGAAATGGATTTCTGTAAGGGAGCCTTCAACCAGTTATTAGGAAAGGTGTTGAAGTGAAACAACCCTCCTCTAAGAGCAGTGGGTTACACTGCTTTGCAGGGAATGAATTTAAGTATTATTGAACCAAATATTTCAGTCACATGTTCCATCTCCATCTGCTTAATGAATTGAAGTGTCAAGGAAACTTGAAGTGGCAGCCCAGGAAAATAGGAATGTAATTTAATGCAACATGAATCATTTGCTGACCAAATATACAGTATTGATGGGATTCCAGACAAAGCGTTTAGATTACAGCTATTGTTACAGGAAAAGGCATCTCATTTGTCCAGACATTCATATGCTTAAAGTCAGATTATTTTAAAAAATCACAGGGATAAACTTGTCAAGTGTTCTAGAAGACTGAACGGTCAAAGAAGTAAATCTAGTTACTTCTCAAAAAGTAACTTTCAGGTATCTCTGCATGTTTACTGTAGTAGGAAAAGGTATCCTGCAGAACTTTCTTAAAAATCTCATAAAATCTAAGGCTATTGAAAAGGACATACAAGCTGGTTAAGCTCTTCTATCAGTTCCTATCATCTCATTGGTTTGAGTCTCTATAGTTCTGGATGAAATAACTCACTTCACTGAATCTGAAATATTCCCAGACACCATTTAGTGGGCACCCACTCTGTTGTCATCTTTTTTTGTTTTCCTAATTCAGTAATACGTTATATGCAACAGTACTAGCATGTTCTCTTTCTTTTTCTCTTTTCCCCCTCTCCACTGCATAAACTTAACATCTCAGTGTTAATTTCCTACCTCTTACCTGTGCATTAAATTAATTTTTCCCCACTTTCAGTACAGTGTTCAGCTGCAGGAATACAGAAGGAAGATGTTTTTCTAAAAGAAAATCTGATTAAGGGGGATACATGTCATAGCATCATAGAATCAAAAAATTTCAGGTTAAAAGGGACCTCAAAGGTCATTTTATCATTGTGTGTATCCTCTGGCACGTAATTTGTCCTCCATGCCAATGACCCTTTTCATTTTTTAACAATGGTGTAAAGAAATAGCAATTTGTTGGGCCTCTGAACATAAGCATAAATAACATGATTTTGTGTGTCTGTGACGACACACAATTCCTATTGTCACATACTGCAATTTCTCCCTTTCTTCTTACTCCTTTGTCAATACAAAGAAAATTTAATCAGATCATTGATTGCCAGGGATGGGGTACTGTAACTCAATGGCCTCAAAACTGTATAAAATGCCTGCATGAGTGATGTTTTGCCACAAAAGCCAAGGCCTCTCCATTGTAAAATGTGTGGAGAGAGAAAAAAAAAAAAAAACAAGTAAATTAAAAAGATTACAGAAATCAATATTTCTCTTGTTCTGTCATGATTAGGTAATTTAAATATGCAGATGCAGTTGAAATGTATTCTTTGCTCAGTAAAAAAACTTGCTGGAAGGCTTGTCCTAAAGATTTGTTGTAAATGGAGTTCAACCCAGCTGGTGGGCAGTTACAAGGGATGTTCTCCAGGGCTCAGAACAGGTCAGTTTTGTTTAATGTATTTTTCAGTGATCTGGATGAGGGAATTGACTGCACCCTCTGTAGTCCATATGGAAATCTTTTGGTTACTGTGATGTATAGCAGGTTAGCTGAGGTCTGAATCTATTACATTCTTACTTGATTTCTTACTTCAAATTGAGACAATTAAGTTCCATTTGCATGATTTGCTACTGTAGTCAAAACACAAGCAACTGAATTAACAGTAATAACAACTATGTGCTTAAAATTAAAAACTTCAATGCTGCTCTAGCTGAAGACAGTATGGAGGCTGAACCTTGGTTCCTGTCTCTGTTCAGTCTGTCTACATCAGTTTACTCATTTGTAAAACAGAATCTTTGCCTATATTTCTGTCAGACTTATTTAATCAATACTTTAACCTGCCAGGGAAATCTTAGGTGAAAATCCTTGTAACGCAAAAATCCTGTTTATGAAATCCTTTGGTTTTCAAACAAACTCTGAAAGAACATTCCATGTACAGAAAACAGCTGAATGAGTGTACTTGTAAGAGGGTCAAAATGCCAGTATTACACAATTCCCCTAGTGTGACAATGCCTAACTAATCTTCTGGAATCTTCTAATTAACTCTTTCTTGTAGAGCATACCTGAAACTCCATATAATGAGTGCCATCATGATTCTATGACTAATAACATTAAAATCTCAACAGTTTATTTCCTGTTCAGATCTCTGAAGAAAGATTTGTTCGTTTGTTTGTTTATGGTAAAATCCATTAGAATTTTCAAGATTTACAAATCTTCTTCCCCTGACAAAATGCAAATTATATTTTTACTTAAAAGTTTCCTGCTTTTCTGAACTGAATAGAAAACAAAAAAACTGTATATAAAAGGAACAGTGTTGGATTTACACAATAAGAATTACAAATCCTTCATGCATTCTCTTAAAGATATTATATTATCTGACTGGCAGCTACAACAGCAGGATCTCGGTTTTCAGGTGAAAAGTACTTCAAATCTGGGAATTTACCAGTGTAGCAAAGGATTAATTCTTGCATTTGCTCCTATTTTATCCTATAACATGACTCTAAGAGGGTCATCTTTCCTTACCTTTGTGGAGAAACCAATTAATCTCTCAATGCCAAATATCATATTCTCCATTATATATCTTTTATCATTAGAGAAATTCAGGGCTCTTAATTACTGTTCCTTCTTATTCATGAAATCAATACAATTGCCAGTAGTGTACAACAACTGAACAGAAGCTTATGGGTATTCACATAAAATTCTACAGGGTAGAATTGTTTTCCACACTACCATTTCATTTATTTCTTTAACATTCAGTGTTTCTGTAAAATTTTCCACCTCAAATCATCAACTATTCATTTATTGTGTCAAGAGTGCTAAAAGAAAAATAGACAACAACCTGACCCTTTATATTCACTCAGAAGGAGTCACTATGCACACTGCATAGAAAAAAAACATTCAGTTCAGAATCTACATTGACAGCTGTAAATGTTCATGCCTAAAGCTTTTTCAATTGAATTTTGAATATGTCACAACTCTAATCATAACAATTTAAACATCCTGTGATCTTAGCACATGAATTTTTATATATGTATTAACTAAACACACATAACAGCATTAGGAATGGCTGCATAAAATGACTCTTCCCCTGCCCTGAGGGTTTCTTGCTCATTTTGAAGAAATAAAATGGGAATATGGGTCATATTTTCCTTATTATGTTTTCTTGTTTGTTTTCTGTCAAGGAACTTCATATGAGAAAAATACATCAAATAACCAAGGAAGGGATTAACGAAGGAAGCCTATTTAATACCAGCATACTAATGTCTAAGTGGAATTCACAGTCACAGGCACTTTATTCAGTCATTACAGATTAACCAAAATAATTAGTACATACACAAGGTCCCAAAAAAGAAAGCTGGAGAAACACTGAGATTCGTGAAATTATTTTCCTTTTTTGGTAAATTAATGGGAAAGCTTTCTCTTTTCCTTATATTTTTGTTTGTTTGTTCATTTCTTTTTGGGAAAAAAAATACAAATTAAAACTGCTTAAAAAAATTAAAACTATGCAGGGCAGAGGAAATGGGTTTCACTTCTTTATGATCCAGAAGCATACAGCCCTTCCACATGCCTGGCAGTTGCTATTCAATAGGAATGATCCCAGGAACCTTCCTTTACTGAATGATGTATCTCTAAAATAGTTTGGATGACCCAGGTGATGATCTCGAGCAGTTCCTTCCAACTGTGAGAGTTCTGTGATTCTGTGAACACTTTAAACTCTGTGACTCTTTTGTCCATGTGAATGTGATCCTTCACAATTTGCACTGATGAAGTTGTAGATGTCTAAACTGCATTGGAAACACCTGGAGGTGCTGCAATGACTGCCTTGACTTTCAACAGGTATTTTCCATTTTAGAACCGTTGCTTCAATTCCACAACAGCAATGTTTAAAAAGCCCCTTAAGTGTTTGTTTTGGGTGCACTAACATCTACACTTAGTTCTATGGTATCACGCAGAAATACAAATTTTCTCTGGGTGAGATCTGATTCATATGGTTTTCAAATCAGTCATTGTTTATGAATGGTGTTTGTGTTAAGACAGTTCACTGACTCCTTATAATTATAGGTAGATTTTAATAATGGAACAAACTCTTTTATGTGATATCATAGTTAGATTAGTGCAGTGGGTTTATCTCACTTGTTTTCATGTGCCTCTAAAGCACCACCGAGTCTTTGTTGGTGAGCTGAAGAGGGTTGAGACTGCTGTTTTCAGCAAAGCTACTGCAGAGCAAGGCTCCTCCCATAAACACCTTGCCTCTTAGCAGCCAAAATTTGTTCCCAAGTAAAAGCAAATTGTGACTTCTGTGAGCAAGGAATCCACATGTAGCAATTTACATTTCATGGGCAAGGAGGTGCTTCATCCTCTAACTTATGCCACGTTGTTATACTTTAATAAAGGACTTTGTTGGGTATAGATTGCATTAAGCTGTGATACTGCTTAAAGAAGAAATGTTATCCTGTTTTTGAATTACAAAACCTTTCAGATTCCTTTTCAACTGATAGGCCCAGTGTCATTTAATTTAGCAGTTACACACATTAGAAAAATAAAGAAGTAGTGAACTGCCATAAGATTAATATCCTTCAATTATTTTTATTGTTTAAGAGAAAGTTTTATTTTATTTTTTACATCTGGAACATGATTGAACCAGGGGTACTAAAGTATTATTATTGGGTAATCTTTTTTGCTATTTGTATTACAACACATAAAGGAAGAAAATGAACAGGGCTTCATTTTGCTAAGAACCTCCAGTTTAAGCAGGCAAAATGCAGTCATGGTGGACGATTTGAATAGAGGACTGGCTACTGAGGCACAGAACTGAAATCCTAAATAGGTACTGGGGTATGATCTTTCCTGCTTCAAGAGATATTTGTTCACCTTCCACTTGTCAAAACAAAGGAAACCTAAACTGTATTTAACAAGAAATATGTCAGCTCTCAGCATTGAATTACAATTCTTACCTAAATGATTTCTCTGTCAGCCATCAATCCTTTAAATCATCATTTGTGTTTCTTCAGTAATAACTATCTTTGTGCAATGTACCACTGGACTGATCCCGTCTGTCTGGTGATCTTTTTTAATATTGCTTAAGTATATAGCCAGACTTAAGCTATAGTAACTTAAAATGCATGATGTAAAAAAACCCCAAACCCATCCTGTATTTAACTTCTTATTTTACATTAAATACACAGAAGCAAGAACCCTGCCACGGCCCCATTACATATACAGGATTTTTTTCTATATGTTTGGAACTCTCAGATTCAAGGGCAGAGACAGATATTGCAGATATGGAAAATGACACAGGGCACACATGGAGTCAGTGTCAAAGCTAAACAGTGTCAGAGCTCAGATCTGTTAGCCATTAGTCAAGTGCTATAATCTTTCGTCCTTCTTACAAAGCTGATCTTACATATTTGTCAAAAGATGCAGTGTGTCAGCTGTAATAATAATCCTAAATACTTCAGTCATGCTTAACACTGCCAAAATGCTTCATAGCCTTTGGGCGACGATGTGATTTGGCCTGGGATTTGTCCACTTTTTTCAGCTATGTAGACTAAAACCCAAGCATAAATGCTCTGGTACTCATATTTCTTTCCTCTGGATTTAGGACTGGCTTTGGCTTCAGAGCACCCTGCTTCAGACACACCTTGCACCTTCAATCTGCTTAGGCTAAAGAGTCTTACAAACCTTAACAGCTTTGTATTCACTACTCCTGGGAAGACAGGGATCTCTTATTTGTGTTTTGTTGATGTCTGTAAGACCAGCAAGACCCAGATAATCTTTATCATTGCAATTCATGCAGTTAGTTCTCAGTGGGAAGAAGAGGGAATGAGAAGTTGTCCTTCCTCTCCACCCCATCAGATTCAACAGGGACCATTGAGTGCTTGCCAAAGGGAAAAGCATTGAGGGAGCTCTGATTGATTCTGCTGATATGCAAAGATGTGACACACCTTATCTGTGTCCAGCAAATTGCTGTCCCTGTTGGATAAGTGGTAGTGGATTAAGGGTTGGACTTGATGATCTCAGAGGTCCCTTCCAACCCAGATGAGTTTGTGATTCTGTGATAAATGTTTGTGTAGTTTCTTCCTTTGCTTACACCACTGTGGACTCTAGATGTTTACCACAAAAAACATTAAACTATGTTGCTCGTTAGTGCTTGGAAGGCATCCTGTATGTGAGGACAATGTTCTCCGAGTTAATGGAAGTCCAACTCAGAATCAATTGCTTTAGAATAAAATTCACCTGCTCTAATTTTAGATATCTAAAAGTAGATGTCTAATCTAAGCTAATCATTCGTCTATTGTCAAAAGACAAAGTACTTCTGGGGAATGAGTCATCCTGTCCTAGGACAGATAAATAATTTCTTCCCTTCAATCCCTTCATCTTTTATTTCATTGAAAATGAAAGAATTTAATCTCCAGATACCAACTCACTTATAGCTAAACACTAAAGAACTTGGGAGTCACTGTGGATCTGAGAGCTGAGAAGATTCTTGGGTACCTTTTCTATTTACATAACCTTCTAGTGTCTCCAAACCTTTGAGATGACAGAGATCTACTTTCCACCTGCAGCAACAATCGGAAGAAGAGGTCATAGTAAAATGATTTGTTAGACAATTACTTGATCTTCATAAAGCTTTAGAGTTTCAGAGACAATATCAAAGTGTTCTTCTTAGGGCAATATCTTCAAAGTGTACACATTTTAAATCTCTCCGAACTGACAGGCAATTGGATGAGTAGACTGTTACTTTCACTGGACTTCATTCTAAATTTTCTGGAATTATTGCAGTAATGATTAGCCATAAAAACAGAAGTGAGGTCAGATTTACATGGAGGAAAAAAGGCTTTTTTTTTCTATATTTCTCAGATGTGTAATAAGGTCCAGTAAAGGATATTATCACTATCCATGGGTTTCACCTCATTCACAGAATTCAAACTCAATAATAATGATTTCTGCTGAGAGTAGAAACCAATGTCATGAAACAGGTTCCTGGAGCCAGGGGAAGGACTTTCAGAAGTTCGAAGAGTAGTATT
This sequence comes from Florisuga fusca, assembly GCA_038090715.1. Taxonomy (NCBI): domain Eukaryota; kingdom Metazoa; phylum Chordata; class Aves; order Apodiformes; family Trochilidae; genus Florisuga; species Florisuga fusca. Next base: position 1,369,504 of record JAAWXA010000056.1, read on the forward strand.
TGCATTTAACATACTGCTTCTGTACTGCAGGAGATTTTCACCTAAAATGAGTTGTCAGGAAATCCTCAAACTTTTTATGTCTGACTACTGAATTTCTAATGCAATGAAATTCACAGTCCTGTTTTCTAGCCAGGCAGAACACAAACGAATAACATATCTAAAAAGGTGATTCTCTTCAGGAGGAAGGCAATCTAAAGCAAAATACAGATGACAGAGCTGGGGGAAAAAAATTAACTTACTGTCGTTAGATGTAATGCAACATCTATTTCATCTTGTGATACAAAAAAAACCCAAAAAACCAACCAAACAAAAAAAGGATCTAGAAACCTTGCGAGATTTCTCATGAGCTGAACCACATCTTTCCTTGTGTATGTAAAGAATTTTTCTTTGTTGAGATATGAAACTGCCTCTCGAGTGCCTAACTGTAGTTTAATCATTGCTATATGAGCAGGTATTTTCAAAATTAATCAAAGGGCTGGAGCACCTCTTCTATGAAGACAGGCTGAGCAGGTTGGGGTTGTTCAGCCTGGAGAAGTGAATTCTCTGGGGAGATCCCCTGGAAGAGCTATGGAAAAGCTGAGAAGGGAGTTTTCAGAAGGGCATGCAGTGACAGGACTAGGGAGCACAGTTTTAAAATGAAAGATTAGATTAGATTAGATATTAGGAATAAATTCTTTACTGTATGGGTGGTGAGACATTCGCACAGGTTTCATCCTGGTCTGGTGAGAAATATCACTTCCCACGTCAGGAGGCTTTGAACTGGATGATCTTTCAGATCCCTTCCAAATCAAAGTATTCTATGATTCTTTCCCTCCATTTGGGGATACAAAAGGACTGAAACTGTTCCCTGCACTCTTGCTTGTGCAGTGAGTTCTCAATGTGCTTAATGACGCAAGGATGAATGTGGACCTTATCTACCCTGGTAAAGTGGATAGGATGATTGATGTCTGAATCCAGAAAGACCTGGGCTCAGAACAGGTCCGTAGCTGGACTGTTGAGCTTTATCCAAGATCATTAAGTCACGCTTGTTGTTTTCACTGGAAGGTGAAGAATGTGGGAAGGGCACATCACTGAGTAGCTGGTTTAGGCACCTAAAAAAAGGGTTAGGTGATTTAGATGATTTTCAGCATCCATATGTTTCCCCATTATTTTTCACTAGAAATTAGGTAATCCAGTCAGAAAGTATTCCATCTGAACTAATCATAGCACCTCTCATCCATTCTTTGGTATGATTCTGCTAACAGGCATTAGTAGCCATCAAGCATAGATGACTGCTATTCTCGGTGTGTAGGAGAAACAGAGATCTGTCTGACTGCTCAGGCATACACAGAAACTGACCCAGGCATATATTTCCCATTATGATTCCCAAGCCCCTGTTCTTGCCCTTGCTTGTGTGACATGCTGTGAAGAGATCACTTGATTCAATGATTTATTAGAAATGACTACTGTGAGAGCTTTACTGTGAAAACGGAGAAGTGCTCTAAAAATCATGTTTTCTGTAATACTTTATCTAGTTTAAACTTTGAGATTTGAATTTCTAATGCCTTTAAGTGTGACCCTAATTCCCTTCCACAGTGTTTCAGTCTCCTGGAAGACACTAATGAACTCTGAGATTTCATTTTTTCATATTTCTCCTTGTAGCTTCATTTTACCTTTTTTTTGAGAAATTTCTTTTAGCTCCCAACTTGTTTGACTAAAACTACAGAGATGCTTTGCCCTCTGGGTAGGTTGAGGGAAGGTTGGACTGAGGCTTTTTCAGGACAGAGGGTGCATAAATCTGAACAGAATGACTTGGAAATGCCTGAGGGACCTGTCAGTGTGTTCTTGTGAGGGAGGGTCTAATTATTGATGTCAGTTGGTCTCCAAAATGGTTTGTATGTGGTCCATGAAGCAAGGAGGAGGGAGCTGAACCTAGACCAAACACAGCAGATGATCGTTTTTATACTTTCATATGGCAGGGCTTGGCAGCACTGTTAAACTGGAGGGAATGTCAGTATTCCATTATAAAAAGCCCATTTGCTTAGGGATTTATCACATTAAGTCTCTTCATTTGCATCAGTCTAGAATCTGGCACTTGGTAGTTTCCCTCCTCTTTTCTCTTCCCCTTCTAAGTTATTGTTGTGTTTGTTTGTTTGTTTTTCCTAATTTAATTTAAATCTGTTTGTCTTCTTTATAGAAGGAGACTATTATTGAGGGTGGTGAGACACTGTCTCAGGCTGCTTAAGGAAATTTTGGCTGCCTCCTAACCGGAAGTCTTCAAGGTCAGGTTGGATGGGGGCTTGAGCAACCTGGTCTGGTGGAAGGTGTCCCTGCCCTTCCAGGAGATTGGGAGATTGGAACTAGATGGTCTTTAACCCAAATCATTCTGTGATTATATGACTATCATGTTAGTAGCCCACATGCTCTGGGCCCAATCCCAGGATCCTTTACCTTCTTAAATTCACAGCTCCATGACATGAAAGACTTGCTTTTGCATCAAAGGGATGCTTGGTGAGTATCTATGGTTGAATTTTGGCTCATCCACAACCCAGGTCATTTCTTCTCATTTTCTGGTGAACTGACTGCTGCAGGAGGACACCATATGCTGCTTCATCAAAATAACCTCTGCTATAAAAGGAGAGACTATTTTGGAAGTATTTGAGTTCAATAAAGTTCTATAATTCACTAGATAAGGCAGATAGTTGTGTCACATCATGAAAGCAATGTGTTAGCCAAATCAGAAAGAAGAGACTGGGAATAGGAGATGTCTTAAATCAGCTCCACTGCTGAAGAAAATATATGTTGAACTGCCTCAGAAGTACTCTCTGTACGTGGTAGTTTTAAGGACAATACCGTGTCTGTTGGTAATGTCTGCTTTAGGGCATATATTCATCTTCTCCAGATCAAATTGTGAAATGGGAAGACAGTTATTGGAAGACAAATGTTCGAATGTTTAACTGAGTAATTAAAAATAGCACCTCACCCTTCGAAATCAATTTTCTGGGGAAAGAGGAAGAGAAGAACATTGTTTCCAATTAAAGATAAGAGATGAAGTTGTGAAGATAGCTGAACCTGGAAAATTGAACGAAAAATTAAAAGGTAGGTGATTATAATTAAATTTTTAAAACCCCAAGCGGTCTGAGGCAGCACTGTATTTTTAATTGCTTGGACTAAACTTTAAAAAAATATTTTAAAACTTCATAATAAAACATTTAAAGGTCTGAGTTAAAACTGTGGGAATCTCAGCAATCTTTCATATGACTAAGGGAATAGCCCAAAGACACTGCCCTCTGCCAATACACCAATGGGAATTCTAAACATTCATGCCACTTTACATCAGTTCCAACACCACTGGTAGACACCCCAAAGTGAATTAAGGACAAAGTAGCAAGCTGAAATTCATTTGCTTTTGTCAGTTCACATCAGATCCTTAATGTCATCTTCACAGAGATTTCATGTTTAATATTAATAATCTCTGTAGCTCATGTTAATATATTCAGAGAGCTTCTTTGATAATTTAAGACCATTTCAGATCCCAAAAAAACCAAGGCAAATTTATCAACATAAGGTTTATTGAAGGTATCACTAGAACTTTACGTGGGCTCATCATCCCTGTGTTATTGACATCAGAAGGAGATGCTGTTAGAGCAGGAACTGCATCTGTTAATTTTTTTTTCCAACAGTGACAATTCTGTGATTCTGTGTTTCTGATTTCCCAATGGTGATCAGTTTGGAAATTACTATAGTGGACTCCTCTTTCCATTGATTATACTTCTACCGTAGGTGATGTTACTTTTAAGTGCCATTTGTGGATTCTACTCTTTATGTTTTTGTAGTTTTTTTTTATACTGGGAAAGATAAGCATATGAATGAGGAGACATATATGAAGTGATTAGCTTACTCTACCATTACTCAACAGTTACTGTCTGTCAGCTGTTATCTTAAAGCCCATGTTTTTATTTCCTATTGCTCAGTATTTGTTGCAAAGGAACTGGTACTGTTTTAAACCACTTTCATGTTTTCCACTGTAGTCTTCCTAGGGAAGGAGTATCTGAACAGTGACTTCTATGTCCTTTACAGATTAATAACTTCTGGATAACCAACTATGCATATACACATCCATATATGTGTATGTGTGCACTACATGTTCAGTCTCTGTATCTGTGAGTAAATATACATAGATGCATTTAACCATAAGAACTGCATCTCTAAAAAAAAATTTTTAAGGAAAATTTACACATGGTAAGCTCTACTACTAGCACCCGTTAATAACAATTTTAAATAAATTGTGAATTCTCATCTAAGTGAATAGCTCTTAATTTCTAAATATTGAATTAAAATACCTAACAGAAATTTCTGTACCTGATGATTACGTTGTAGAACATTTTTTATAAGGTGTTATATTTTATTATATGTTTATATATATGTTTATATATGTTTATATTTTATTATTATTATTTTTAATATTTTGGGGTTTTATCTCCCAGTTTATGAAATATATAGCTTTTATTTTTTTAAAAAAATTTTATTATATAGTTCATCATATATAACTTTTATTTTTTTCTGTGTTTCAGCCAGTCCCAGAGAGGGCAAGCTGAATTTTCAAAATATTTAATACAACAGGAACATAGGTTTTAAGGGAAATAGGGAAATAAAGGAGTGACATGAACATAATTTGTCTCTACTGGGTGTTTCACACCTATTATAAGTTACTCTGTCTTCTTGCTGACCAGAGAAATAAAAATCCACAAGCCAATGCACTTGCTTATCTCGAGCATGTGCAGTTTCCCAGGAGGATGGGCTTTAAACTATTCTTGAAGTCGATTCTTGTTGCTGCAATGAAGAATCTTACCCTTGTCGTGTTTCTTACAACAGAGATTGCACCTGAGGGACTCCAACATTTTCCCATATAACAAAATGACTTAATCTGATGTGGTTTTAATTAAATTTGTCCAGTGATAAATTTGGATCAGGCAAAGTCAGAGAAGCTTCCATCTGTTTTGCAGCTCTGTCCACAGCATGACCTCTCAGTCAGGCAAATGTATTTTCCCTCCTACTGTCAGTTCCTTTTTGTGTTACTTTCTTGATCATGTTGTGGATCTGAAGGATATTCTGGTCTCTGCTCCCTTGACTCTGACAAAAGGATTTTGATTAGTCATAGCTCCTCTGCTATTGCTAGGTGGAGTGGTCAATCAGGTGTACCTACAGGGTATGAGGATGACATAAAAGAATTTTCCTGGCCCTGTCTCCCAGTAACCTATGTAGATGCTGAGAACAGTGTGGAGATGGCAGTCTGAATTCCAACACTGATTATCTGGTCAAGTACATACTTAATCTGTGCCCAATATACAGTTGTATTGATGCCTTGCTACAATGACCTCCAAACTACTTCATCTAAGGGCAGAAATGTTCCATGTTAACAGTGATAGTCTTGTGCCAAAGTCCATGTCAGAAAACAAGGTGAACTTTATTAGGTGATTGCTAGGGGTGGCTTTTTGAAGTATCCATAGTTAACACATCTTACACTTTCAAGAGTGCTTAAGCTCCTGTGTGAATATACCAATAGTGAACTGAAGGACATCTGAAGTATGGTCATGGCAATTTCCACAACAGAGGAATGGGCATTAATATCAGTGTTATTGTAGTGGTTCCTGAGTGCTGAGTGGTCCTGAGATGGCAGGACATTTTCTCATAATGAATCCTTTGCTAGAGTGGCATCAAGTCAGAGGAATAAAAAATCTATCAAGTCCAACAAAAGCTTTGGAAAATGGAGTAAAACAAAATGTTTCCTAATGTTTGAGGTGATTTTTTATGGAGAATCTCTGAGGCACATGACTATGCTGAGAAGCAGTTCCGCTTAATACCACTGTTGATTAGCAAGGTTAAATCGTTTTAGATAAGTCCGTGAGTACACAGGGGAAATCTAGGTGAAGTGAAAGAATGGAAGAAAAATCTAGATAAAAGGGAATAAGTTAAGTGTCATCTGTACTTAAAATAGTTAACAGCTGAAAGAAATGAATTAAGCATGAGTTTATGGAGCTTTCAGAGTAGTATAATTAACAGTAAAATTGTATTACTGAAAAGGTATAAGGTTTTCTTTAAAGTAATATATATAGGCAAATAGTAGAGGATGGTTACATATGTTAGTAACCAAAGCTTAACCTCACTATATCTCTTTATATGTCTTTGTTTCTGAAATTTAAACCTACAATGAACCATTGTAAAGTGCTATGTGTAAAACTGCTTTCTTCTTTAAAGTAAAAGAAGTGCTGATATACTGATGCAGTATATAGACTATGCTGCCACATAAGAAGACTGGGAGGGATGGTTTTCTTCCATATTGTGGTTTGTAACATTTTCACCCCTAAGAATGATACTTGCTGCTTGATCAAAAGTATCTACAAGACCCAAAGGAATGAGTTGCCATTTGCCTTAGCTGGAAAGCCTCATCTCCCAGTTCATTCTGTCCTTCACACTTGAATTCAGGCATCACTGGAAAGATTAAGAAAAAATACATACATAAAACTACCAGACTGAAAGAAAAATTAAGATTTTTTTTTAATGTTCCTGAACTCTCTTCTTTACAGAGACACCATTTCTACTCTATTTCAAGAAATATTCACAGCCACATCTCAACCAGTTTAATGTCTCAGCCATTTAACAATCTTTTATTTTGATTATATCAGCCAAAAAATAGTTATATTAAGACAGTGCCAGCATACAACATCTAGGTCAAATTCATGTCTTGTTCACCAATCTGAAAAAATACTAGCTAACAAGAGACACAAGTTATTATTATGAGGGTTGGGAGAACTTATTTTACTTTATTTCAAATGTATAAACAGAGCTTGACTTCAAGTCAAACACAAATATGCTCATGTTTCACTCATAAAAAGAGGCTGTTAAGCAGCAGACAGTAAATAGCCAGAGGGAAAGAAAAGATAGAGAGGTCAACCAGAACGTCAAACACCTACAGAGGAAGATCACGAAAGGTGTATAGAAAAGTGAGGAATACAAGAATTGAAATTGAAGAAAAAAATGAGTAGGTGAGTGTGGAAATTCAGACTGGAAATGGTTTAAGATCAGAACTGGCAAATAGATAGGTGAGTAGATAATTTTAAAAATATGCTGCATGTGTCTATGTGTACATGTATATTTAGAACATTTAATATGAACGCATTCATACCTAGTACCAATCCTACTGCAGATTAATGAGGACATCCAGGGTCACCAGGATGTTGTCTCATTCCAGTGTATAACATGTATGGTGGATTGACATATTTTGACAGGACAATTAAAGATCCCAGTCACCTCAAAACAGCTTGAAGACAGAATAAAAATAGAAGGTGGCAAAATAAAAATAGGTGACAAAATGCAGCATCAGGTTTATTGCCTTCCGCTTGTTCTGGATATTCCTAAGCATCTGACAGATCAGAATGTTAGTGTTATTGTTGAAACTGGGTATGCATGACAAAAGCCTATGAAAAAAAAGTCCTTATGAGCAGCAGCAACTGTAAATACTCCATAAAGCCTCTTCTGTTAAGACCATCTAAGACATACATTTTTGCTATAATTACCTTTTGAAGCCTGTCTTCTTCCAGAGTGATTTATGACACTCAGGATAGGCAGATTACTTGATATCACAGGGCAGAATCTGCTAAAACAGATTTATTTCTTTTTCTTTTTTTCATAATCCAGAGGAAAATGATACATTTTATTTGAGGTTCATTTGATAACCCTTACAGGTTAATTTTTTTTCCTAAATTGTCAGCCCCAAGAAGCACAGACGTGAATACACAATAATGTAGTGTTCTGAAAGTGAGGCACACAAGAAGTGCTTCCTTGAAATTATCATCTCTCTCACCTTCTGGTTTAATTCGCTTGAAAGTACAAAATATTTAAGCATCTCATGGAGTAGCAATCTTGTAAAACAAAGGTATCAAGTGCAAAATGTCAGACTGCTAGAGCTCAAACCACTGCAAGTTGCTAACATATTCTGTGAACTATCACTTAACATGCCAGGATTTAGTCATAAACCCTGTCTGAGGGTGGAAAGGAAAGCAGCATCTCAGAACATCACTGAACACTTGATCAAGCTAATCATTACCTTCCTACTGGCTAGAAAGATTTACCAGAAAGAAAACTATAAAGTTGAAATGGAAGGTGCTGTTTAATTGGTATTTTTGCTGTCATTCTTACTGGAATACCTCCCTGGTATTCCTTAGGGGAGTGCTTAAATTCCACTCAAATAGGTCACCAAAAAGTGCACTCTGAGATACTGTTGTGGTCTTCAGTGGCTTCACAGAATGCTGCTAATAAATTAATAATAATGCATTTATTAACAGAAGTAACGCATTCATACTTTATTTGAAACATACACATAAAGCATACTGTATCACAGAATCACAGAATTGTCAAGGTTGGAAAAGACCTCTACAATCACTGCATCCAACTGTCAACATCCCCCCCCAAATATGTCTTTGATAACTTAAAAGTACAACCACAACATAATGTGGATAGAAACTAATCTTTCATCCCAATGCTAAAAAATCATCAACCAAAGATGAAATCAAAATCTGGTGAATATAGATCATTCAGCTGTTACAGGAGGAGACCACATCAGGGACTTATTTCATGGGCTGCTGAATAGACCCTGCCAGCTCAAGGAACCACATCATCTATTCATGCTCATAAATTTTTCAAGCTGCAGAGAAAATTAATGAGGGCTCCCTTTCCCATAATTCCCATAGAAATTCTATTTCAAATCTCCTTTTTTAAGACTGGTGGAACCTACCTCCAGTTTCCAGACTAAAATATTTTATGGACTGTTTATGATAACACTTAACCAAAACCACAATAGATCTGGCAACATTTGCGTGAATGCCGTTCTCTACCAACCTGTTAAAAACAAGACCAGCTTTATTTTTAGTATTTAGTTATAGCAATGCACTCTTCCACTGCAACTATCATGTTATGTTAAACTGGTACTATGCCATCTTGTCTTAACCATCAGGTGTCTGATCTCCACATGGCATTTTTAACAGTGATATTCACAGTCATCAGATGGATATTTAAAACAGGAGCTTAACTTAACTTTACAGCTTTAACTTCTGGGATTTTTTTCCCCCTTTATTCTAACTCTCCTTTGATGAATGACAGTGTTTAGGGAATGTAAATAACAGGCCTAAATTTCAGAGGAACAAGTGTTTTTCCCAGATTTTTTTTTTTTAACCTGTAAATGGAGGAAGGTAGATGGTCTTTTGTTCTTTGTTTTTTATAGATTTGGTCTTAGATTTTCCAAGTTCAAACATGAAGCACAGTTTTAAGATAAGGAATTTGTTCTCTATCGTGGACAGACCAGACATAAGATTCTGTGAGCAGGAAAAAAAATGTAATGAACATATATTCAGGAAAAAAGGGTGTGTCATTCTCATGTGAAGGAGTGAACCTTTGGATTTGATTAATTATTTGTGAATACTGAAATTTATTTATAAAATATATGGTTTCTCTATGCTTCTGCTGGAACAAAAGAAGTGTCTGGGATTTTTCCCCATCTTGGATTTTATTTGATGGAGAATCTTTTAACCAACCTGACTGAAATGCAGTTTCTTCATGTGCAGAGGGAAGAGTGGAAAGCAGTAAGTGTGCACTCAACCTTTCATCTGGTCCCATCAATGCCAGCAATGCAAAAGCCGGAGTGAGGGTGAATGATCCTAAGGGAAAAAAAGACAGACAGATAGTTGAGCTGTATTTAGTGTCTACCTGTTGTATACTGAATGTTCTTTTGAAACATGACTGTTCTTTTGGAGTATCTCTTAGAATAATAGAAAAAGTGAGAGACAAACAATTACTGTTAGTCTCTTTTCAGTGTCAAAACCTAAATGAGTTTGACATTGAAAAGCGATCAAATTCAGCAAGGATTTTAGTGGTTTTTTTGTAGTTACCTAGAAAAACAACATCTTAAAAAACATGGACTGAATTTCAACCCTTGCTAAGGATTTTGGAAGCTTTTTGATCATTTACAGAGTTGTATTTAAAAATTTAGGCTTCAGTCTGACTTGTAAAATGAGCTGTCCCTCTAGTCTTGCACCCCATATTAATTCATCATTTCTCTTGTGATTGTCAGTATGTGGAAAACTATGAGCAAAACTGGTGCAAGAGAAGCACCAGAAGAGAAGTTTGGCAGCTTAAAAATCAAGGTCAAGTTTGCTTTTTAAGCTAAAAAAAAAAATAATCTTTTAATGGCCATGATTTAGCAGTAGTACCAGATATCTATTGTGGAATGACATCACATTAAGCATATTGTCAAGTTCCTTGTCTATGTGGTGAGGTCTGAAGTATGCCCACTGGAACTGTCCACAGTTAACTTTAGACAATTTTTTCACATCCATAAAAGAAAATGAAAAAAAAAGAATATTTTTTTTCTTCTCCACTACCACATTCTGATTTGTTAGTTAGTATTGCTGAAACCAGTTACAAAAACAAAACCAAAAACAAACAAAAAAAAAAACAAAAAACCCAACAAACCCCCCCATAACAAAACAAAGAAACAACCCACATTTGTTAATCTACAGACTCCATTGCAATATGTAGAGAAAGTGAACTTCAACAAACTAATCATTCAATTTTAGGATCATCTTTTCTGGTGTCTGTGTTTACATTGAAGAAAACTAAATGACTATCATTAATATTGAATAAAGAAGAAAAGATAATTTTATACCAGAACTTTTTTTGTCTCTTTTTAAAACAAAAAGGCTGTTAATTACACTGAAATCAAGACTCAGTTTTGTCCTACCTAAGCTGTAGCACTTACAGGCTTAAAAATTATTTGCTCATGTAGACCGCTTCCTACCCCAGTCATGAATCAAACAATAAACTCTCCCTCTCTTTCATATTCAGGATGTGTAGGTCTGTGAGCAGTAACACCACCCTCAGGATTTTCCCCACATTTTTATGTATCATCCTCCAGTGTCATGTAGTTCTCAGGTCCCGCAACAAAAGCGGATTCCAAGTGATTGGCTCTTCTCAGCAGAAATTGCTGCCAAAAGCCACTGAAAAATATTGTAGATGATTTCATGGGATCTGGGGATAATTTACGATGCCTAAGAAGATAGACATTACTTTTGAAGAAGATCCTCTTGCCATCATCTGCTCTAACATATTTAATTTAGATAGATCCTTGGACTGGGATGCCTTATGCATAACATGTGCTGTTAAACAAATAGAAGCACAACCACGACATTAAGACTGTTCAAATTATTACCTGGGTTTAGCACCCTGGCTGTCCAATTTCTTATCTAAACTATTACAAACAAAGGCAGAATTGGAAGATTAAAAATTTTCAAGTGACTGCTGAAGTTCAAAGACTGCTTGGATTTTAATAACAAGTACCTTACATGTTTCATGGAAGTCTTAGCCAGATGATCTATATGTTAATTAGACTGCCATTTGAAAAGGAAAATGATCCAAGTGCTTTCATCTCATTTCCAACACAAGCAGCCATGCTGAGTACATTAGGAAGCATCATTTCTGCATATTCTGGATTCAGCTTAGCTCCTTTTTATGCATTAAAGGAGGGAACAAGAAACAGAGTTGATAGTCAATTTTATGGTGGAATGATTTTCAAATGGAGAGAAATCCATTCAGAAAAAAAACCCCAAACATATCTAAATTCTCCATAGGGAAAAAAATAATAAAAAGAAATCCTTAGGATTTACTACTGAAAAATGGTCATTACAGTTTCTATTTCTATTATCTACCTGGGGAAAACCAAAACCAAAACCAAAACCAAAACAAGATTGACAAGGACCCTTCATATGAGGAATTAGAGAACTGGAAGCAGGCATTGTACAGGTGGGGATGATGAAAACTGGAGAGGGAGAGAAAGCAGGTGACCAGCATCTGGCTCTGGCTTCCTTCCTGGAAGATTCTCACTGGAGTTACTTTCTGCCTTCTGGCAGAAAATGAAGTTGACAGAGGTCAGGATGTGAAATTGACAGGAGCATTCAGTTGGCAGGAAGTTGACACACTACACAAACCTCCATTTTCCCTATCCAAGAAGAATTTCTTACAGACTTTTAGTTTTGGAGGGAAGGAGAAGAAAAAAAAAAAAATTCTTATTCAGAATGGTCAGGTTTTGAATGAAGTCCTTAGGTTTCAGCACTGTTGCAGTGTCAGCCTGGAAGAGAGTTATCAGAAGGGGAGGGAGAGCAGGAACTCAGAAAATTATATAAATGCAGCTGACTATTGCATTATCTCTCTCTCTCTTTGTATCTTTTTTTTTTTTTTTTTAATTTTATTTTTATTTCAATAAAGAAACAGACAACATAGGAATTATGTTCAAAAATTCTCTTGAAAGTGTCTCACAAAGGTCTTGGTAAGAGCATGCTACACCTCTAAGGTACCATAGGGCTCTTGTGAATTATGTTTCAGCTGGAGTCATGGACCATGCATCTGGGACTTTAAATCTTGAACTTCATATCTGTGGCAATTTGCATCAAGAGTTCTGGGTTGTAATCCTAAATAAAGAGCACTTAATTTTGTCCTATAATAATAGTGGTGGGTTTTGTTGTTGTGGGGGTTTTGGGGGTTTTTTGGTGGCTTTGGAGTGGTTTTATTTGCTTGTTTCTTTGGTTTTTGATTTATTTTATGTTATTTTTCCAGCAAATTGGGTTAATAAGGATTCTGACTTTTGATTAATCACATACAGGAACACCTTGGAAAATAAACATGACAGCCTATGAATTTACCACTCTAACAGAAACACTTTGAAATATTACTTAAAATAGGGGAAATTATATTGCTATAAAGCAGCAATAAGGGAATAGTAGCAGCACTCTGTATGAAAGTCATAAAACACGTTCACTTCTTTGTGCACTGGATAGTTCAGAAAAAAAATTGGAAATGATCCTGTGCTCAGTTGAATATTTCAAAATATTAGATACACATTATCATTTTCCTCACTGTGTAAACTTCTTGTTGGCAAAATATTTAACTTTATTTCTCACTCTCAGTTCTATTTTTTTCTTAGGTGCTGATGAACTTTTCACAGAATCATAGAACACTTTTCAAAACATTTCTTTATTGATATCTTGAAATGTGTAATATCCAGCAATTTAGTTTAGAAGAATTACTGTAGGGGTGTATGATGGACCTATGACAGGCTTTCTATGACAATAAACCACCAGCTAATGTCCCCCTTTGTAATACATATACATACTCTTACAGAATTCAATGAAGCTGAGATAATTTTCATCAGAGAATGATGTAGTACTCTGAGATTACATTTACTCACATTGCTTTATACATAGGTGTATACAGAGAAATGAAAAGAGAGAGGAAGTTTAATTTTCAACTTTTCTGGGCCTTCTTTAGATGTAGTCACCTAATCTGTTTGTTTCTTCAGTGAACAATTTAGTCTCTTTAAGGTCCTTCTCCTCAAAGCCATTGCCATTGAGTTTAAGCATTTTCTGCAACAGATCAATTACATCATCAAATTATTTTAACCTTAAGTATCTATGACCTCCCCAAAATTAAGATGCACTTCTTCAGTCTAGTCAGGAATGCAAATGAAGATGAGGACATGACAAGATCTATCAATTTAAGTCTACAGTTATTCAAGGTTCTGGTATGCTTTCTGTGCAAGTGAAGTATATGACCTTACTGTCCCAAAAAACAACTGCAGACCCAGAGTGAGGAATGTTTGAAGCCATCCCTCCCCATTCCCTGGAAATGCAAAGTAATTTCCCACTGTATCAGCCAGCACATAACTTTTCTCAAGGCTGAATTTCAGACTGCTCTCAGAGGTTAGCACTTGTATTCCCCTTTTTACAATGTTATATTCAAGAAACAGGGAAAAAAGGATAATTCCCTGAAACTTACAGGAAGGGCAATCACAAATATGCATCTGTGATTATGAGCAGAGGTATACAAGACATCAGAGTGGTAGAGAGGGAATCAGTCCCCTCAACAGTAATCAAGCACCCATAAAATGACCGTCTTCCCTGGTCAGATCAAAATCACACTCTGTTTACAGTACAAGGCTCTGATAGGGAAAAGAGAAGAAATATTTTCATTTATTTGGGGGTTGAACTAGATGGCCTTTAAAGGTCCCTTCAAACTCAAATGATTCTATGATTCTATGATTTATCTTTTGGTTCTGTATCTGGCCTTCTTTTCCACTTTTGAAACTGTTTTTAAAAATGTGAGGATATTAACCCTGTACATCAGAATGAATTATCTTCCATTTGATGTCAAATTGTGAAGACAAGATCCAGTACCACATTTACACTTGCAAGAGCATCTTTTTATAGCATTCATCTGCACAACAGGATTGCCTCACTGGTTTCCCTTGTGAAACAACTCCAGACCTAAAATTTGTCACTATTATGTGCTCCATTTTAACCAACATGACAAAAATATTTATCTAAATAAACCAATAGAATATCCCTGACCTTAAACAAGCAAAGTGTGAGAAAGGGCATTTACATTTGGAGACATCCCAGTGCCATTGGGCAGTTGTCCAACTAAATTTTTTATGAATATTCTCTCTTTTATAATTTCTTTTGCTTTTGCCCCTTATACCACTTTAAAACTGACTACATAAGGCCAGGGCTTGCTAATGTTAGACACTCCAAAAGTAAATAATATAAAAAAGGGTTGCTTCACATTTACAACATATTTTATTCCTTAGGAAATAAATAGGTCCATTGATTATTCTCGAAAAACCTTAGAAAATTACTAGAAAAATCTTTATTTGTATGTTTGGATTTTGTCATTTACATTTTGAGTTCCTAGTGGTAAGTTTTAGTCTTTGATCCAAGTTCCAAAAACTGCTTACTTACTGGTGTCATGCTGAAGACTCCTGGGTAATCTGTTAAGGTCTCCTTAAGTTCAGCAATAATCAGGCAGATAAGCAATAGCTGCAGATCCCTGAAAGATCTGCCAGCAGATTTTAGCCCTCCATTGGGAGGCAATTATTCTGCCATCATTTGAAGAGAATGACCTATATGCTTCTGGCAGGCATTTCAGTCCCAGGCATGAAGTCTGGTTCTGAACTTGCTGCACAAGCTTCGTGTGATGGACGCCCTGGTAACCAGTGCACTGAGCTATTGCATGCCTGCCAAGAGTCAACCTTTAAACACAGGATCCAGGATGAAAAATGCCTTTGTCTGTTCTAATTAGGATCAACACTTTTTCTTTCTTCATCAGATTTGGCTTGTTCCATTGTCTCGGGCAGACACCAACACATGTGCTGAAAAGGAAAGAAATTTGTTCAAGTTTCTTCATTATTTGATGCTTTCCACTTCACATGTATCACCTGAAAAAAGAAACCTGAAAAGAGAAAACAACAAATAAACTCCCAATGTCATCTTGATCAAGTGAGCAAATGCCTTTCATTTGGAAGTAATGCTTTCCACGCCTTTCAAGCAGGTTGAATAGCCTGGTTTATCCTCTTTACCATCTGGATACTCTTCTGTGAACTCTGCTTCCTGATCGAGGGGGATGTCAACAGGTTGTTAATAAAATACTATATGTTGTTTTCAGATATTTTCCAGCGGTTAACAGCCATCCATTTGGCTCATCTGGAGAAACTGCCATTCATTTGCAAGATGTTCTCAAATGAGACACAGTAACTACACAAATATGCCAAATTCATTGCAACTGAGAGCAAGCTGGTTTGCCTTCTTCCCAATGGCAGACAGTTTCTTAATATGTGTTCCAACTTCTCATGAAAGTATACAGATCTGCATTAGAAGGGATGAGATGAGGGTGACAGAAGAGAAGATAAATAAACTTTTTGAATGTAGCTAATAGTCAGATATGATTTATGACAAATAAGAGAACTGTGCTTTGAGTACTGTCAAAATGGTTCACGTGAATTTGGACACACATGTAAAACCAAGCACAGACTGGCCGTTCAGGACCACTTCCCTGGGCTCTAGGAATGGCAGGAGTTTGGGGTGTCCTTGGTCCTGTCTTCAGAAAATAGGGGACCTATTTGAAAGCAGGTGACTTTGCCCTTGACAACAGTCTGGATCTCACTCAGCTAGAATAAGCATTTCACTGGAAAGGCAGAGGTGACTGCAGCTGGAAGGAGAAGCCAGCAAGCAGGAATGAATTCTTGTGTTCTCTCTGTCTGGTGCACAGAAGTCAGCTCACCCAGGCATTCAGTGAGATCTGAGTTGTAACCTTCCTTGCTTGTCCATAGCTCTGACAAACAACATGTAAATTTTGAGCAACCTCCAGTTTGTTGCTCACAACCAATAGCAAAAAAAAAAAAAAAAAAAAAAAAAAAAGAGAGAGAGAAGGAAAAAATAATGAGGCACTTATTAAGCATGGGAAATTTTCAAAGTGCAAGTGTTATTTACACTTCCTTATTTTTATTTTTTTTTTTTTTTTTTTTTTTTAATTCTTGGGTAGTTCCAAGAAGCTTTGGTAAGGGGAAATAGATGGGATGATTCTGCCTGCTTGGATTCAAATACTAATGACACTTTCACGATCAGGAATAAACACAGATGAAGAGAGGGGTTTGTTTCCCAAACACAAACAATTCTTTTCTTAACAAGGTGGTTGACAGAAAGGTTATAACCTGCTCCTCCATTACAGAAGGATGCTGAAACCTGGAGAGCAATTTACTTTTGTGCAACGACATTCATTCTTTTCTTAATGGGAACCTTGGTGTTTCTGATTTCAAAAGGGAGTTCTCCACAGCACTGAAAGGCTATTTTCCTGGCTTTATGACTCAGATCGAACTCTGTGCTTTTATCAGTTCAGTAGACCTAAGATGACAAAATTCATAAAATTTTCATTGTGTTTTTATTGCAGAGTCTGTATGGGCACAGTCTTTTTGCATGTGTGGATTCCACTAGCAAAACTTCTTGGTGCTAAACTCCAAGATATATTTGATATATTGTACACTTGTGTGTGTCTGTACATTCATATCAACAATTATACACCCAGACATTTGTATTGTTTGTGGCACCAGGTCACTGTCTGCATGCAAATATACAAAAAAGGTAGGCTTGACTGTTTAAATAAGCCTTGCATCAGTGTAACCTATGGGGATTCAGGTAACTTCTTCCTAATTATTTTAGTATAAATGAGAGAAAAAGAAAAGAACTCTTGAGCCATTAGAAGACTGAAATGAGTCCCAAAGTTCATCAGTACTACAGTTCTGTGGTGTAGCATGACTATACACCATCAGTGCTAGACTCTTTGATGAACACTTGAAATAACGTTGCTCTTTGCTGGTTTAGCTGACAGCACTGGGAAACAGCATAGGAGTGGAACTGTGAGTCACATTACCGATGGCATATTTCATACAGAATTAGATTTTTAAAAAATATTATGAGTTTAAAAAAAAAAACAAACCTCAAAACCCACAGCAAAACACCTTCCCTGCCATAAAATTCTGAGTATCACAAGCTTATTTGCTGTATAGAATTCCATTTCAAGACTCAATAACATTATCATGGCTATAAAAAACTCAGCAATGGAGAGCAAGATAGCAACCTTTTCCCTTTAGTCTCCTTTTCTTGCTTTTCTGCAATGGTTGCTTGCACCAGCAACACCTGTGCTCCTTTCTTCTGAGGTTTATTCAATGCATCTTGAAGACAATTTATTATGAGGCATATCTTAATATAACTGATTATACCAGGTGATGGTTCTGCCTGGCCTTTTCAAAACATGGTAGATATTAATTGACTGTATAATTGGTAATTGCTCTGTTTATAGTGATTATATATAAGAACGTATTTAGACTGGCAATTAAAAGGAAACATGAAGAAGAAAATTAGAAGTAATTTGTTGAATAGGATATGGATGTCTGGAAAAGCTTGACAGTATTTCTACCTCTGTTTAAAAGAAAGGTTGCACAGATTCTGTCATGCAATCTAACATATTAATACTAAATAAGACTGAAGGAAAATAAAAAGGTCAGTTCTATTTCTCTGACTCCAGGTAATGCAATACCTTATGCTTTTAAAGGCTTATTTGAATAAGGACCTAATTTATTAAACTGCAAGGTTCTAGAATATCTGCCCATTAGGATCGATGGAGGGAAGGCAACAAACCAAATTTCAGATTAATGAGATTCTGTGATGGAACTTCCTAGACTAATTAATCTTAAAGTGAAATGGGTTAGATATTTTCAACAAAAGCTTGAGAATTTCTTCCTATGCTTTAACTTTAGATAGTAGGTTTGCCCCTATGTTTTCTATGCTGTCTTTGCACCTACACAGTAAACATTTTGGAGCATTATTTTTTGTGTTTTGTTTTTTTTTTTCCCCACTTATCTGTTAATTTGATAATCTGATAAGTGTTATTTATATAACAGTAGCAACAATAGTCTTGTGTGACCATAATCAAATAGTTGCATGGAATCAGATCCTCTTTTTTAAGAGTTAGTAGGAAAGTTTTAATACATTTAATCTGACCCAAGATATTTGACTAGCATAACATACATTTTATATTTTGACATTACGCAGTGGACAGGATATTTGAATAAAAATACTAATAGAAAATTCCAATATGAAATTGGAACATTTATTGTAATGAAGATAACATGCACATTTGCAATATTCTTAGTCATCTGTCTGTGCTGAATATGAAGTTGTGTCACAGAACTGATGGAGTAAGCTTGTCAGCTGGACTAGTCCAGGTGTCAGTCAGAATTATGCGACTGTTAAGTATCCATCTTGCCTACTGCATCAATGGTATTGCTAGTACTGACTATACTTCACATCTCAGATGTGTCCCTATTCCTGTCACTAACAGATCCCCCTACAATGTGTCAGTGGGTGGACCTGACTTTGCCAAAGCAGACTCGAGCTAGTCAGTGCCTTCTCAATAACATCCAGCTGCCAGAGTAGGCAGACCAAGATCCTGGGGTAATTTGTCAAAAAATTAATATGGTGACAGTAATTCCAGACAGCTTTCCCTAAATGCTATTAACAAAGGCAGTGTCATATTCTGAAAATAATTTCTACTGGGGTGATTAATTAGTGCTGGCAAGGCTCCTTCTCTTCTGGTTATGCTGAAGTACTGCTTGGTAGCTCCAGAAGGACCATAAAAAATGGCTTACACTTAGAAAGGAAAGTGATATTTCAAGACATGACAGAGAGACAGAAAATGCCCACTAGATATGGAATAAGGAAGAATATACTTCCTGGGCATATATTCAGCCAGTAGTTTTCATTGCTTCATTGACATAAATATATGATGCTTCTTGAGATTTACCTTATTTGAACTTAGTTTTGCATTATGGTTCTTCTCCATACCCTTGGCTTTTTGTTTTCATTGACTGGCCACATATTAACAGGCACCTCAAAGGAAGTAAAAGAGAATGAAGAGGAAGAAAATTCCAAACAATTTGCTCAGAACAAAGGGCAGGAAAAAATGTAGAATGTATGACCAGAGGATATGGCCAAGCATGCAGGGGAGGTAATAGAAGGCCCTTACTGAATTCAAACCCAGTTTCACCAGCAAACAGGGTGATCTGAAAAGTGGTAGCCCTTTCCCTCTCTCCTTCTCAGCTACCTGCAGCACAGAGTGATGCTGGCATGAGATCAAACATCTAGAAGTGGGTGTGCAGCTCTCCTTGTCCATGCTGGATAAGATTGGACTCTTGCATGAGCTCTGCCAGGGTTGTTCACTGGTTATGAGGACATCTGGCATGCAAATTCTTCCACTAATGCTATAAATTATCTTACTCTCAAAAACCACATGGCAGTATGCAAATTATATTCAGGGAATGAATGATTCCTGGCTCATCTGAACTCTCATAGCCTGTCCAACAGTTTTGGGGAGACTGCTAGCTGCCACATTTCAACACCATCACAGGATGTATTTTAATAGTATGAACAACTATATTTCCTTACCTAGATACACTCCTTGGCACTATTCGTTGCACTATTTTTACCAGTACTGGTATCAGTGTGCAGTGCCAGTGTATATAAAACGTGATTTCCATAGTGAATTATTTGGATTAAAGTGGTACTACAAGTGTAGCCAGAAAACTTGTTTTGATTGAGATAAATTTATTTCTTTCTATTTTTCTTGATAACTCAGAAAAAATTTATGCAAATAGAGTGGACCACAAATTTAGTCGTCTTTATGATGGAAAAAACATCAGGCAATGTGAGAAAGAGATGCAGAATCTTGAAGACACATCTTCAGTGAGAAATGGAAAGTATTTTTCTTGTAGTAAAATATTTGGAATGCAACCTGCATTTATCCCTGCCCTATACAGAACAGAAAATATTGCAATGATAAAGTAATACACATCACCTCAAACAATGTGACAAGTAAAAACATGCCGCTGATATCCTTAACACATCTGCTGTAGTGAATGTGACAATTTTTGTTTAAGTAAATCCTCTCTTCTAATGGATTTGCATAGTTAGCTTTGACTGAAATTTCTTTAATTTTCAGTGACACAGTGAAGTTCATGTTTGTTGGTAAATTATACCTGTCTGTATTACAAGCTTTAAAACACAGCAAACCTACTGCCTAGAGGGGGTAATTTTGCTCTCATGTGCATTCTCTGATATCTACACCTGTAGGAAGTGAAAAAATGTCAGGGTGTCTTCCTGTACATGTCAATTGGGATGCCCAGTGCAGTTTAACCCAGGCAAAATTTCTTTCTCAGGATACAGCTCTGAGAGGCAGCACAGGCCGGGTAAGGTGTTTGAGCCTTGTGTTGTGAAGTCTAAAAGTTAAACAACATGGAAACAGTATCTTCTGTGCTGACAGCTTTCAGTGCCAGTGTATGCTTTGAATCTGTTTAATTAATTCATATAGATAAGATCTGTGCCAAATAGCAAGAGTGTGGGAAATATTCCATAGATATATTATCTAGAAAGAGCAATCCATTTTAGGCAGAGAACACTTATTCTTAATATGCTGGAAATAAACATTTTTTCAGTGATATGGTGATCGAGTATTTGTCCTGAGTGTAGGCACCTTGTTGGACTGCTGTAATTAAGACTGTCATTGCTAGCTAATACCACACTAGGAGACAATATGGCTAGCTCAACGTAATGCTTCTGCTCCCACCAGACTATCAGTTAACTAAGCCAAACAGAAGAATTTTTGATATTACTTTAGAATTAGAGATGAACACGTGTGGTTTATAACATTTTAACCAGTTTGTGACTGATATGGATGTATGGGACACATTCTTCAGAACGTGAAAATAGGAGGTAATTTTTTCTTCATCACATTTACAAACTAAAAGGAAAAAAAAAAAAACAATAAAATAATCCACTTGGCTGGTGCTTTGATTCCACAAGTGCTCTGCTGGACTCTTCACTATAATTGTCTATGCGAATCCATGCACTTCTCAGGAAATCAGATCATGCCTCTCAAAAGCATGATTTATTCTTCCTTAACAATTCCCTTGCAGCTCTATAGATCAAGCGAAGTTCCTTAAAACAGTGGAATGAGGAGGTATTTTGTAAGCAAGATGTCCCTTTTCCACACAGCTTTGCCAGAGCAATTCAGAAAATTATTCTGCAAGGGTTATCTGGGGAGATGTGACAGACCTAAGTACACTGCAGTTGTTCATATTTATATTGGCTTTGGATGCAGCAAAGAGAGGGGTATGATGGTGAGATTTGCATGGATAAAGTACTGCTCAATACAATGAAGACAGGAGATTTACACACTGGAACACTAGATAAACCTAAGCCAGAGAGATTGGATCACTAGTGGCATTTTCCCACAGATTTAGAAAGCTTTCAGCATGGATATTTTTTTCCCCACTTAAATATTACAAAAATAGGCATGTAAAATAACTGGCACAGAGTGGAAACAAAGAGAGGATCATGATTTTCAAGGACTGAATCTGCTCATACTGAGGTGTTTGTTATCCTCGGTTAGGAAAACAGGTAGAGGTTCATGTGTGAATATGTGGAACTAATTGTAAGCAAAATCCGACTCTGGTTGAAAATTTTCTGAGAACTTGGCTTGGAAGCTATTTGGGCGCTGAATAAGCATTTTGCATTATTCTTAGTTCTCCAATACAATAAGCTACTCCTTCTAATCCATACATAGATTCTCTGTGGAGCGTGAAAGATATTGACCTTTCCTCTTGTTGGAGACCTGAAGTTAATCCAATATTCAAAATCTCTATAGTAAACTTGGACCAAATTCCAAATAAGCAGGCTGTTTGCTTAAGAACTCTGGGATGTTGTCTTTCAGCCATACAATACTGAAACAGAGAGCAGGCTGACACAGAGGACTTAAATGTTCTGTATACACTGGTGATGAGTTTTTAAATGAACTTAAAACAACATGAGGTTACAAAGCCTATTGGTTATCTGGGAGCTGTCATCCATATTTTATGATAGAAATTTTAGATAAAGAGCAATTTAAATGGCTCACTAAAGCACGCTGCTGAACTGAGAATGGAAGTCTGTTTCCTTGAACCAGTATGATGATCAGATAGTTTTTCCTTTCCATAAAGGACAAAGTGCATAGCTTCTTTTCATCAATAAAAGTGAGAAAGAGCCAACTAAAAGCTTTTTAATAGTTCTCCAGTTATGTGGTTCTCTATAGAAATTACTAAGCATTACAGAATTTCAGTAAAAATACCATTTTAAATCATGATGATAAAGAATTTTCACGTTGTTTGGTCATTAAATAAACAACAGAGGGAATCCAGGTCTTATTTTATCTAAGGACAACTAGTCAGTAACAATTTCATGAAAAAAAAAAAGCCATACCAATTATCACTGAAAGCTTTTGATACTTTTAATAACATTATAATGAATCTATTTCTCACAATTAGCCAGGAAACATCAAAACAATTTTCAAATATGAGCACATCATCTTTCTTTGCTTTTAGGAACCTGGTTGAACTTACCAAAATTTTGGCTGATTTCACAGTGATTTTGATTCACCACAAGTTCTTCTTGACAGCTTTTAAGTTTTGCTTTGTATGATCCTTAACTTCAGATCTTTCAGGTTCTGTGATCTACGTGAGTGTGTTCTGCAGCTTTGAATGAACTCCTGCTTGTCACTACACATCAGGAAAATATTCTGCAGTGTTCTTAGATGGTGATTATGGGAAACTTCAATTTACAGATGAGAACCAGAGTCTTTAATATAACAGGCAGGTTAATAAACATCAAAATAAAGAGACTGTGAGGGACAATGTTGTCTGGGAATATCTCATAAACTACCTTCTTATCAACTGCCTTTAACATGTTAGTTTTAATGCAAGTTCCTAAAAGAGAAATATATTTTCCCATCATAAATCTCCTCTGACTGCAAACTACCCTCAACTATCTTTACTGTAATGAGAGTGATAAACTCACATGAAAAATTCTCATCCTTCTTAATTGTTGAGCATTTCCACATTTGGGAAAAAGCAGAGTTTCTGCTTCAGAATACAGCATATATAACTATGCACACAGTGCTGAGATAAGACTGGTTGTAAACATTATAATTTGCTTCTGAATATAGAATCATAGGATCATGGAATCATCATGGTTGGAAAGGACCTTCAAGATCACTGAGTCCAATAGTCAGTCCTACACTACCCTAACCACTAAGTCATCTCCTGAAGTGCCACATCTACCCATTTTTTTAATAACTCCAAGGACAGTGACTCCACCACCTCCCTGGGCAACTTGTTCCAATGTTTCACTGCACTTTCAGTGAAAATTTTTTTCCCTAATAATTAATCTGAATCTTCCCTCATGCAACTTGAACCCATTTCCTCTTGTCCTAGATATCTGATTTGGAAGACGACTGTGATTGCAAGAAGAAGCATATCCATCCTGCCAGCAGAGGAGGAGGAGGTGGTGGTTCTGGGTGCAGGTCCTTGCAGTATCAGTAAGCTATCTTCACCACCCCATCTTGCCAGTCCTTCTTTTAGTAACTCTCTAAATATGCAGTAATTTTTAAATTAACAGCTTCATTGCTGAAAAAAAAAACAAACTAAAGTTTTGCTCAGACAGGGTTTTAGGCTTGAAAGTGTCTAATGTAAAGTCCACACTATAAAATGCCAAAAAGTAATTAATGAAATCTAGCTTGAATTGAAATACCTAATTTTGTAATTATGTCTAAGAATACAGGATTATAATTTTTTCTATTTGTGGCTTTCAGAAATTTCTGGGTCATATTTCAAGGTCTTTGTATGCATGTGAAGAAATATATACATGGTAAGGGAAAAAAGAGGCAAGGAATATCATTGAGTTATGAGAAATTGTTTACCTGTGGCATTTGAAAGTATCATAGTGTGTTATTCCCCATGTTAACAGAAAATTATAATGCTCTAAAGAGTAGAGCAAGAACATGGGAGATGTCAGTTTTCTGCTGCTGTGAATTCCCATAGAAATAATAAATCTAGGCTACTACGAACAGGAGTGACACAACATGCAAAATTACAGGCTGTAACATATTATATGACAATTTCGCACTAAAAATTAAAAGTGACTGACTGAGTCAACACCCCTGATGTGCCATCACTGAAGAGTAAAGATTTGAGAAACACTAGTGATACCAAAGCCCTGATGATCCACACACAGCTCTGAATGAGAAGTGGGGCCATCCATTACTATTTGATGTTCTATACAGGTTTACAGATATTCACCAACATTTTTAATATTTTTTTGAGAAGTTCATTGAATGTTGGAGTTGAACTATAGTCTGTCATTCATCCTATTAGAAAGCCAGTCTGCCCCCTGGCACAATAGAACACACTTCTAATAAAACGTGTTTCCTTCTTCATAAGTTAATGTCCGAGTGTGACCTCAGTCCCAGCTGTTTGCTCCAAGGTAGGTTTTTCCAACGATGTAAAAAAAGATGTAAACAAACAAAAAACCCCCCCCCAAACAAAACAATAAAAATAAAAAAAAAAAAAAAGGAAAACAAACAAAACACAAAACAAAAAAAACCAAACCAGACCCAAGAAACAAAAATACAAGAAAAAAACTCAAACGAAACAAAAAGCCTTTTATCTTAATGAACAGTGGAAGTTCTTTCTTTCCTGAGATCTCTAGACTAAACAGACTCTCAGTATTGCCATATTCCGTATGAAAAATGGAAAAGGAAGTGGATTGAAGCTACTGAAACTCAATGAACTAGTGTCAGAACAGGACTCTTGACGAATGGATGAATTGCTTTGTCAGTCCTTAGCAGCAGAATAATGAAGAGTGTAATCCAAGTGACACTCAGAAGAGTGTACGTCTGGAAAGTACTTCCTGAAGGAGCTATGATAAAGGTAAAAGTTATTGCTCTGAAACAAAACTCTGCAGAACTAATGCAAAGCTTGTTGAGATTTGAGATTCTTGTTGTCCTACAAAGAACTGTCTCTGACAGGAATGAGGCACATTTTTCAAAAAGGAATTCAGTGTTATTGAAAGAAAGTATTTACTGTGAAATAAATGGGTGTTGCATACTCAAAGACCTTTGAGAATCTCGGTTTTAGTCCAATTTGATAAATAAAAACTGCTGATTACAAAATCATATTTTAAAACACCAGTTCTGTGTTAATGGAGGTAATTCAATTCTGTTTCCTAATTATGTGCAATCTCATAGAACACAGAGGAGACACAAGGGGAAAAATTTCGGTATTGATGTTTTATGCTACACAGGTTTTTAAACTTTAAATCAAAAATCTAAAAAAAAATGAATGTACTTAGAAATTTATTTAATGTGTTAAACTCAAGTGAGGATTCAAAAAAGAAAAAAAACAACTTGATTTCTTAATTGTATCCTAGGTTAAACTACAGTATTGCATCACCCACATTTTTCTCAAAATTTTCTACATATGCACAGGTCGGATTTGCATCCTTTTCCTTGCACACAGAATGAAGGCAAAATGTCTTTCTTCTGGCCTGTTAGAAAACTGGAACACCTTTCCAGGTGTTCAGTCTACAGTTGCATAAACTGCAGCCATTCTTTTGACTTCTTTAACAGAATCATCACGATGTTTGATCACAATGCCTTATTTAATATTTATTAACTTTTTCAACTTGATAAGAAAGAATCACAGAATGGTTTGAGCTGGAAAGGACCTTAAAGATTATCTAGTTCCAAGCCCCATGACAAGCCCCAACACCTTCCCCTAAATCAGGCTGCCCAAAGCCCCAACCAGCCTGGCCTTCTACACTTCCAGGGATGAGGCAGCCACAAATTCTCTGGGTAACCTGTTCCAGTGTCTCACCACCGTCACTCTAAAGAACTTACTCCTAATAACTGAACTAAATCTACCTGTTTCCAGTTTAAAGCCATTATCCTTTGTCCTATCACTCCATATTCTTATAGCAGGTCCCTCCCCAGTTTTCCTGTAGGCCCCATTCAGGTACCGAAAGTCTTCTCTAATATCTTCCCACAGCCTTCTCTTTTCCATGCTCAACAACTCCAACTCTCTCTGGCTGTTTTCATAGGGGAGGTGCTTCAGCCCTTTGATCATCTTCATGGCCTGCCTGTGGACTCACTCCAACAGCTCCATGTCCGTGTGCTGGAGTCTCCAGACCTGGGCACAGCACTCCAGGCAGGGTCACACGAAAGCAAAGCAGTGAGGGAGAATCACTTCCCTCAGCCTACTGGCCATGCTTCTTTTGATGCAGCCCAGGATATTGTTGGATTTCTGGGCTGCAAGTGAAGATTGCCAGCTCATGTTGAGCTTCTCATCAACGTGCCCAAATCCTTCTCCACAAGGCTGTTTACAGTTCATTCTCCACCCAACCTGTATTTGTCCTTGGGATTTTTTGTCACCTGACCCAGGTGTAGGACCTTGCACTTGGCCTTAGTGAACTTCATGGCATTAGCATGTACCCTCCCCTCAAGAATGACAAGACCCCTATAGTCATCCTTCCCGCCAGAGTATCTACAGCTTGGTGTCATCAGCAAACTTGCTGAAGGTGCATCTCTGACAAAGATGCTAGACAGCACAAGTTCCAGTACTGAGCCTTGAGGAACTCCACTTGTCACTTGTCTGCATTTGGACACTAATCATTGACTTCAACTCTTGGAGTGTGATCAAGTCCATATCTCTCCAATTTAGATACAAGGATGTTATGCATAAGTGTCTTAGAAGTGTCGACTCAAGTGAAAAAAGTTAATTTAGTCAAGTAATTTTATGAATAGAACTGTACAGAAACTTCATAATGAAATCAGAAGTTTGTGATTCTTTGAAAGGAAATATTTTTTGAAAAATTTCACTTAGAAAAGTGAAGAGCTTGATGAGATGTTTGAGAATAGGAAATAATTCCTTTTCTTAATTTTTAAAAAATTGTATTAGAAATCACCAGATAAGAATAATGCAATTGCTGTTATTAAGATTTTCAATGGGAAAAAAAATTATAATGATTACCCAAACAAAAAAAACAACCCCAAGTTATAAAAAATCCTTGACATATTAAAACTTCTGCTCTTCATCTCTATTCATAATTCTGTCACATATACTTGGTGGTAGTCCTCATATTTAACTCGCTATTATTGCCATAAAAATGAAAATAATAACAAAAATAATAATTCATACAATATCAGATATTTGTTACAATACATGGGGAAGATTAGATGTTCAGAATGGTTGTCTTTAGTACTTAAGTCCACATTAAAGAAAACTGAAAACTGCCCAATAAATTACATCAGATTCAGTCTTTGTTCTGCTGTTCATTTTTCACTGAAATCAAATAAGAATATACAGATATAAAAGCAAGGAAAAGTCACCAAAAGGTCAAGGAGTCTGTATTTCCACTTCTTCTCACTATTTCTGCACACTGGTTGCCTTTCATGTTCTGCTGTTGTCCTTACCTATTTCTTCATCTGTCTGCATCCTGTTCTGTAGCTGTCAGCTTCGGATCTCACCAGCTAAAAAGAAATTACAGTGTGTGAACATTTGCACCAAACATTTCATAGGTTTTTCAAATAAGGAAAATGTTTATTGTTTAAAACTTTCTCCTATTTGACACCACATGTATCAGATGATTTTAGAGTCTTCTCATAAACAGTTCATTAGCACAGGAAAATTATATAAACAAGTGTCTTGCTGATTATGTTTCACTTATATCCACCATCTCTTCATTCTCTTAATTCCTTTGAATTTATGAGTGTCTGTGTGCACCATTTCTGTGTCTTTCTAGCTGACAAACCAGATTTATAGTTTATTTATAAGGTATGTGTTGAGTGTATTTATCACCATATAATGTTTTGTCTTTTGTTTTATATGGTGTTTTAGGTTTGGTCCATATCAGCTAGCATCCAGCTCTGTTTATACTGACCAAAAGTAGGCTCTAGTTTTTGTTCTAGTTTTACATCCAGGTAAGAAAAAAAAAAAAAAAAAAAAAAAAAAAAAGAGATAAAGCTGAAGTCATTGTTTATATAAGTAAAACAAAACCAGGCTGAAATTTCACAAACATATAAACTGTATGACCTACAACTAATATGGAGATAAAAAAGAAAAGTGATGTGCAAGTTTAAATTACGTCATTCTGCAAGCCATGAAGCTGATGTGCATGCACAGCCAGACTGGAAATTGGGCCAGAGATATGGGGCTGAGATCCCTAAACTGAGTGCCAATTCAGAAGGGGTACCTGAAAAATGGCTATTGCAGTCCAGCAGCACTACTTCCATCAAATGTCAATCAAAATGAAGAGAAGCTGCTCCTGACACTATTTGAGACATTCAACCACTCTGTAACTTAGAGCTGGTTCATAAACCCCAAAAGATTTGAGCTCATGAAATAGCCTACACTGTTCTTCCTTTGGTAAAGTGGTTAAAGGGCATCTTCATTCTGTCTTCTAGAGAGGAGAAGGACCTGAGCTGATGTTGAGTTCACTGTCAAGAAAATACATGTGTGTTTTAGGCAGGCAGAGAAAGAAATCAAACGTAAGATTCCTATGCTCACAAAAAATGCTTAATTATAATGACTATAAAAAACATTTGGGGGTTGAAAAACTACCTCTGGGGGTTGGTGTAAAAAGTTTGGGCCCTGCTCATATGGATTCACCAAGGTTTTACAAAGATGCAGCTGTAAATCTAACTTGACTAAGCCAAACAAGATTCAATAGCTGAGAACATTCAGCTCACATTTTGATTAGGGCCAAGTGCTTTCCTGTTCAGCAGGAAGCATTGTATTCTTCAGAGACTCTTATGTCAAATATTTAAATGGATTCTGACACTGCCACCCTACACAGGGCCTTCTGTTTGTCTGCCACAAGGACAGAGCCCATAGCATCAATAGATGTCTGATGAACACATCATATATAGGGAGAAGGCCCTTGATGACATTCTTCTGCTACAAAGTGACCCTTCAACCAGCCTAATGTGCATCACTCCATTGCTGAGACACTGTACTGCTTCTCACAAGTTTGGAAATACCTGACGAATCTTATCAACAGATTATAAGCAAGATCCATGCCCACTGTCTAGCCATGAGACTCTGGAGGAGGAAGGAACCCATGGAATTCCATAGGAAAACTGAGTTACAAGGCAAATTGAAAGATGCTTGATACTTACTATAGAACTGAGGTGAGGGAAGCTGTTACAGAGAGTGGTGTGAACTACAAAGGGGTCTGTCAAAGAATGAGCAGCTAAAACAATGGGTTAGCAAGCAGATGTCTGTGAGTAAGGGAAGGTATGTGAGACTACAGATATTAAAGAACTTTCCTATTAGTGTGTTTGTATCTGAATTATTTAATCAATTACAGATGAAGTTGAACTACTTTTTATGTTTTTTTAACCCTGACTACTTTTTCCGGTAGAAACACTCCATGTGCAGACTTCATGTCATCAATTATGAGTAAATCAGTTCTGCAAAGACCCTACACACACCCTGAAAGTTGAGTATTCATTTTGTTGTGGTGTTGTCTCAAAAGTGCTCAGCAGTTCTGGCCTTTATCTTTCAACCCTCTTCTTCCCAGTACATTGCACAGTATTCAGGAAAAGCCACTGATTCACACACATGTATAACCTTTAAACCAAAGTATTAATTGAATAAAATTACTGTGGGGAGATAGCATGAACAAAATTTATCCCTCATGTAATTAATTCTACTTAATAAATAAAATTTAGTCTTAGAAGGGGATAAAGATGGCAAAGGCAATAAACAGAGATAATACTTTCAATTTAAGCTTTCCTAACATGTACCTGTTGTGTAAAAGTCAACTAGTTTTCATCAGGCATATTTTCTCAAAATATTCCCCTTGGAAAATACATTTAAAAGATAATTGTGACTGGTACATGGTATAACGGATGTTATTCTTCACAAAATGTTCTCACAAGTGCTATAGGGAAAAAGCTTTATAAATCCCATAGGTGAACATTTTATAATGAATTTCCTACAAAAGTGGACTTTAGAAAAATCATTTACTAAAAATATTTCAGAAAA
This sequence comes from Florisuga fusca, assembly GCA_038090715.1. Lineage (NCBI taxonomy): Eukaryota > Metazoa > Chordata > Aves > Apodiformes > Trochilidae > Florisuga > Florisuga fusca. The sequence continues at coordinate 1,399,829 of JAAWXA010000056.1, forward strand.
AGTCCTCTATTTTTTAAAATTTTTCTTCAGTCCAGTTTTATTTTAAATGTTATTTCACTGTGTAGTATACAGACATTGAACAATCTCTGCACACATACCCATTACAATGTTACAAATAAATACAAACTTTTATAAAAGGTAAACATTGACACAGATAAATTGTAGAACTGATTTACTCTTACGTTCAAATTATGGTAATTCCACAAAAGGACTACCTCTGGATGTGAAGTCTTCACATGAATATGCCTCATTTCAGGGTTTTAAAGTTTCTGATATGGTTCTTTGAGTAAACACAAGCAAAATAGCTCATCCTCCAGAGCGAAAATAATAAAAAAAGAAAATTTGCTCATCTGGGATTGAGAAAAATGTCTCATCTTATCTGTGTCATATATTATTTTAGGCATAGATCTATGCATTTCTGGGTTAGAAATGGGCAGGGAGTGCCTTCAAAATACATAATATCTAAACGTCTTTTCTTCCAAATAAGCTGTAAAGTCACATCTTTCGAATTCTTCCATAGAAAAAAGTTGTGAAGATAGATGCAAAGTCCATACCAAAAAAAAACCCCAAAGCAAGCATTAGATAGGAATGCAAATTAAAGCTGTGGTCTAGAGAATGGCTAGAGAAAACAGAGCTCTGGCAGCCTGTATCAATGAAGTCATTCATTTTAGATGAAAGATTACTTTGGTAAGTGTTCAGGTGGCAGAACCAATGTTCAAACCACAGAGCAACACCAGGCAGTATGAAGAAATGTCTCTCACATCCTAATGATGGAGCACCACTCCTCTACTACATGAATGCCTTCTTGCTCAATTTCATCTTCTGGTAAGTAACTCCAGTTCCTAATGAAATGTCCTGTTCATTTTTTAAAATGTTAAGTAAGCAGCTACTTGCAAAAGAAAACTCAGAAAAGAGCCTTGCAAAGTCCATTGTAAAGTACAAAAGACATTCCATTGAGATTTCTGTGACTCAGTTTCTTGGCAAAACAGATCCAGATCCTGACTAGTTCAATTACAACAATATCATAGCAATCTCTACAGCATTTTTTTTTTTTAAGCTGGAGTTCATTTTGTCAGCATGACTTCCTGATCAAGTAAAAGCATTCCAATTATTCCTGATGCTTTGTTCTTTCACAGTGGTTTTAAATAAAACCATTTTTGGTATGTTCTGTTGTGATTTATGACTGCACTGCATCAGGGTAAAGAGCATCTGTTTATATACATGTATGTACGTATACAATTTTATTCCTGTGTTCTATATTATTGTGATTAAATGGACTTTAAGGATGTAATTTTGTGTGTCTACTATTCCAGATTTCCCTAATTTTCTTAATAACTCAAATGAGTTTTTAAGCTCACAGCCACAGAGACTTTCAATATAAAAGTAACTGACTTGAATGTGTTATTTGAAAATGGTTAGCTTAAGCTTACGAAATTACTGTTTGGTTACTATGAATGGAATGGAATCAAACTTAACTGAATTTCCCTCTCCCACTTCCAAATAAAATAAAAACCAAAACAAATGTATGGAAGGCATAAGTAGCCAGCTACTTCTCATATATACGAGGAAAACAGCAAATTATATCAGGTTGTTGTCATTTGCTAATCAGGTTAATCAGTGTGGTATTGCAACTTCTTTCATGCAGTTGGGTACCAAAATTTGACATTCTAACATAAATTAAATTCTGTATCTGCCTGTGTGTGCACACACAATGTATTTTAGAAGCCATTAAAACTTTAATTCTATGCTGATTATAACAAATTCTTGATTATAAAGTTATGATAACCAGCAAGGTAGCCCTTGGTAAATTTGTAGCAGGACATTCAGTTTAAGAGTATTATGACAACTCATAGAATATTTAGATCAGCATTTCAAAGTTCAATAATTCTTGTTATCTCCTACATTTAAAAAATAATTTTTCTATATATACTATCTGTTTCCCTTCCTCTTGCACATTTTTTCTCAGCTTGTATCAGTAAAAAACAGATGATGTAAGTTGAAGAATGGAGGATGGGACAGCAGAAAATCACACAATGAATCTCATCAGAATTCAATAAAAAGGACAGATAGAATAAGAAGACTCGATCAGATTAGAATTTATAGATTAAAAGATTGCACACAAACAAGTGAATATTAATATTTTTTTTGTAAACCTGGGTCAGGGAAGTGGAAATTTTATTGTGATAAATTGCTGAAGTACGAGAGGGCAAGCCAGAAGCTAGGACTTTTTGGAATCAAAATTATGTATCATAAAAGTTAGCTGTCATTTTTTTTTCCTCAACATATACTAAGTGCCTACAGTATATGAGAAAACAGGAACAGAATCCTGGGATCTCTCAGACATGCAACAGGACAGAGACATTAATCACTGTCACCTTCTGAAAGTTATGATGAAACACATCCAAAAACAGCACAGCCCAAAGAACAACCCAGGAAGTGTGGGAAGTGTCTATGTCACTGCAAGCAATCCTGGATACAGGTGTCTTAGTGCCTGAATGCTTGGAAGACTTCTTATATAAATCTTGATGCTGTAAGTATCACTGTGACTGGGAAGAATGAAATCAGTCAAATTTGAAAAGAAGTTATTTTTTCCTTAGCATGACCTGATGCATTAAGGTTCTTGATACAGTGCTGCAGAAATTTCTAAAGAGCAATTGGGCAGGCATTGTGTTTGCAGAATTTCCTAACAGATATGCATATTGCAATGAGGTGATCAACATTCACTCATCTAATGATACCCTCTGAGATGAAATTCCCTATTTGCCAACATAAGGGGTCATCTGTAATGATAAAGAAAAAAAACAAAACAAAACAAAGCCAGCATTTGTAGAATTGGGTTCATCCCATACTGTCACAAAGCTCTAAAATAGTTCTCAGAGGAGGACTCTGGAATAAGAAATGAACTTGGTGGTGGGTGAAGGTTTTTTGGTTCTCATCTTTATTTCTTACTATCCAAATCTCTTTTAACTAATAAAAAATGAAATTACATTTCCCAAAGTCAAGTTCTATTTTTCCTGTGATGGTAATTGGTGAGTGATCTCCCTATTTTTATTTCAACACATGAGCTTTTCCCATACTGTTTCTCCTTCTCTTCTCCTAAGAAGTGAGAGAGAGAGGGAGAGAGTGGCTGGGGTAGGGAACCAAGGATAGCCCACCAGATGGGATCAGTTACCAGCAGACACTTGGCTTGGCTAAAGAGTATGGAGTGGCTAAAACACCCCACTGAGGTCTCACTCTGCTGAGGCAGAAGGAGCAGACACCACTTCAGGCACTTCATCATCTCTTATAAACTAGTACAGGCTTCTAGGATGTCTGTATCCTCATGTTTCACTGTGATAGTATGGATAAAGTGTAGAGTCACTTAATGTTTCCTAGCCATAGTGCTTTTCCATTTTCTTTCTGTCTCCCTGTGCACCCGTGGGGTTTTTTTTTTTGTGAAAGCACTTGCATCAGTGTGACCTCTCTGGGCTTGAAACCCTCAGGTGACCCATGAAATAAGTACAGCAGAAAAATGTTGAGCTTTCTCTGGGCTGCATCTCTGAGATCAAACAAGCCTCAGTACTGGATTGAGGGAGGAGAGGAAAATGAAAATTACTCAGGGCCTGAAGAGAAAGGCAACGAGACCATCCTGTGGCAGAGGCAAGCTGGGAGATCACTTCAACTGTGACACAAGACTGCAACTTAACTGTTCAAACACAAAGCACACAAACTGGTAAATAAGGCAGAATAAAGTACATTCTCTGACAATGAGATCATTTAGCACAGCAGGGTTTATGTCCACACTATAAAACAGTCCTTTACTCAAAATAGTGAGACCCTGTCATAAGTACCTAGTTGCAGTAGTCCATGACTGACTTTACTCCTGACTGTCCCCAGGCACTACTCAGAAAAGTGCTAGCTCATCCAAGCCATTGACCTGGCCATTTTTAATTTAGTAGTATGGACACAGTCATATCTGTTTACTGCAATGATTTTTCAGTATCTTCTTCAAGAAGGACTCTCAGATTAACAGTCACTGGGGGTAGAATTCAGCTTCAGAGGAAAATACCTATTGCACAAGTATAGAAACATAGGTAGTTGCCTAAACACTGGTATGTGAAGCCAAATGAAATGTCATATATATATATATATATATAAAAATATGAGAGCTACAGAATCACAGGATTACCTTGGTTGGAAAGGACCTTCAGGATCATTGAGTCCAAACACAGTGCTATAACTCACATAAAGTTAAGGAGCTAGGGAGATATGTCACAGGAACTGTGCCAACCTGAAATTAGAGAAATTAAACCAGAGCAATCCAGATCATGGTAGCCTCATATGTTTAAGGTGTAAGTCAAGCTGTTAATTTCCATTGTAGCTAATTGAGTTAATAAATTTTCATTAGAGTTGAAATTCAGTTTTCTATACAAGTGGATCTAGCACCATCTGCAATATCTAAAGCTGTCAGAGATTTTCATATGGGACTGGCAATACAGAACCTATGCCCTTCTGGAAAGTGAAGCCATGTATGGTACTCCTAAGTATCTCAAATTACAGTAGGTATCCCAGGGTGGAGAAATGAATCAGGTTAATAGTCTCTTAAGGTGTAGTGACAAGTGCCAGTATTAAGAGTTTATATAGTAAACTGGGACAGCAAGCCATCAGACAATGATTTAAAATAAATTTGATAAGGATTTTCATCTGGCATTAAATCTGAGAAACAGAATGGTCTCTGTCCTTTAAACTCTCTTAACCTCCACCTCAGAGCAGCCCCATCCAAACTGCCTCTTTGTGAATGATTTGCTTTGATTAAAATCAAGCCAAACTTAATCACAATTTCACTGTAGGTGGAATGAAGCTTCAGAATCCATGAACAATCCTTCAAGATAGTTAGTTAAATAGAATAGACATAGTGAAGGGGTTTATAATAAAGACAATAAAATTAGTTGCTGTACCTGAAAGAGACTGTTTTGCTCATCCCATCTCAATGAGTACCATTGGTGGTACAGTTGGCCTAAGACTGGAATTTCTTTGACTGCTAAGGAGATGGAAAAAGAGGGATTGCAGAAAATTCTCCTGGGCACCCCGAGGCAACTGTGAGAACATGAATAAAGTTGAAAATTGAGCCTAATCTATACTTTTGAGAGTTAGGCTCCCATCTTCTTGAACCATTTCTCGCAACCCCTTTCTTCTTTTTGACAGCAGCATGGATTATTTCCCACATCAGTCATCACCCTAAAAAAAGTGAGATAGTAAAAATATGCTTCTTTTTCTTGATACAAAAAGCTCCTGCTCAGACATAAGCCCTATTTAATCTCAGGCCAGACCAGAAACACAATGATTTTTTTCCCCTCAAGCAGAGGTTGCAAACCATTTTGTTTAATAGATGCCTATCAGGAAAGTCTGCAATTCCTCAAGTGTGAATGAAGCTATTAAACCCCAAACCTCATTACACAAATAATGTCCATTTTGATATTTCAAAGTACTTTTAGCAAGGTGCTCATAAGAGTGTTGTAAATGATCCGTAAACAGTGGAACACTATAGGGACAAATTGTAGATTGGGCAATTTATTTTCACAAAAGTTTACTGCCAAAGGAGAAAGCAATAACCAGGGTCACTTGAGGGCCCAATCCTACAAAAGCTCCTGTCCTATATCTTTCTTGCTCATGTTGTAACACTTTGTAAATCAAGATTAGTCCTGTTAGTAAGATATTCTTGGGTGACCAAGGGGTTTGAGGTATTGTGTTTTTACAATGTAATCACACAAACAGGTATCTTCTTTGTATTTTTGCAGGTAAGTCCCTCAGATTTCTAAATAACTATTTTTTTATTCTTTCTGGCAGATACACCATCACCATACGCATGAGGAACTAAGTTTAAAAAATGGAACCAAAAAAGAATTTCTCATGATACTTAGACAGGACTTGTCTTCGTGCATGAAAAAAGTCACTTATTGAAATTCTAGATTTCTTCAGTATTTCTTCAGTATTTCTTCCTATCTTCCAGGAAACTGGAAAGGCTGAGAAAACAAACAAACAAACAAACAAACAAACAACAGACTTTTAAGTGTAACATGTGCAATGCTTTCAATTTGTCCCAGAAAAACAAAAAAAAGCCTGAATTTCAATGTTGGGATTTTCTTTTTATTAACTTCTTTTATTATTTACCAACATTAGTTTGAGTCATGCGTGCCACTGTTTCCTGTATCTTAATGTATCTAAGCCATCGAGCTAGTATGGAACAACTAGGGATGACAGCCTTTAAAATCATACTACCTCATACCATATGAGGCGACAGGACTGGAAATGGAGAATTCAAAGGACCTGTAGTTTCATGATGTTTGAGTCATATTACTTTTGAGGTGAGTAAGTGATTGATCCTGAAGACAGACAGCAGGAACAGCTTCATGTTAATCTGTGTCAGTGGCCTGCCATCTGTCCTTGAAGTTTATCTCAGCATTTCTGTGATGGGTTTGACCTTGGCTGGCTGCCTGATGTCCACCTGGCTGTTCTCTCACTATTCCTCCAACAGAACAGACAGAGAAAATAAGAAAAAAAAGCAGGGTTGTTTCCATCATATTTCCCTCATATCGTCTCTCACACAGCTGCTACACAGCTTTTTTATTCTTTTTAAAATAGGTTATCTCAGAGGCATCACCAGTTTTGCTGATGAAATAGGCTTTGGCCAGTGGTGGTTCCATTTTGGAGCTGGCTAGAACCAGCTGGTCCAGCATGGAAGCAGTCCCCAGTCTCAGAGAATCCCCCGGCCACCACCGCTAACAAAACCTTGTGAATAGAAATCCACTATACCCACATATCCTATTATTATCCTGTCATCTTCTGTCACAACCTAACCTGCATTTTGGGAGCAACTACTCTGCATCCGGACCTACAAAAGGAGAAGTGTCATTCTGCTCTTGTATTAGCTCAAAACCACTCACAGTGTTCCTTCATACTAACATTACTGTCATGTGCACCTGTGGCACAGTTGGAAACTGGATGTTAGAATAATGAAAGCAGCTGAAATAATGTAGTTGGTCTCCAATGATTCTCAGGCTGTCTAGACTAGATGACCATTTTTAATTAGGAATGAGAATAGCATAAACCATTTTTGTTTAGAGTCACCTTAAGCATCACCCTCTCTTCCTTAAGCTTTGCATGCTAAGAATGATATCAAACCCAAATTCAATAAAGGTTTTCTCCAAACTTTGACCAATAGCCACTCTAAATGTTATTCTCTTACTCATTGGTGTTGTTTAAGACTTGTGATGTAAGAACTTCTTTTTGCTAAGTACAACTCAGAAACACATTCCAGAAACAAATCTGGTACATCAAAACCATAGAGAGACTAAGCCAGACATTTAAGTTATTCCAGACCTTGCAGAAGCAGTGCCCCTTACAACCAGTTCTCCACATCCTGTGGTGAAGGTTCATTTGACACTAAACCAAAAATAATCTTATACAAATAGAGTTTGACCTGATGACAGTTACAGGTCTTTGAGAGGTACTCAGAACACCTGAAGCTCTAATATTTGCATGTCCTTGGATCTAACTTTTAAAGTAGACTGGCTTTGAGATGTACGTTGAACCATATGACATCCAGAGATCCCTTCCAGTCAAAGTTATTCAGTGTCTCTAAGACACTTGTTCATCTAACCCGTGATAAACTGATAAAAATTACTTTTTAACTAAAACAATAGCTGTGGGAAACACAAATAGAGTTATCTGCCAGCAAAGGGGACAGCTAATTCATCTGTTGCTGAACACTATTTTCAGATTTAATCACAATGTTTCCTGCCTAGAATTATTGGCATCGAGCTTGTAAATGTATCCCCTAAGGGAGGAAAAACACTGTAAATAACTTGCCTCTAAAAAGGGAGGTTTATTGGATTTTTACACCAGACAACATTAGCTCAGTTAAATACCGAGTGATATCTATGTCCCTGTGCATCCAGTCATAGCTCAGCTTCGTTTTTCTTTATTTTATTTTTTTATTATTTCAGCCTTAATGAATATAACTATAACTGGTATTCACTTCCTGAGTTTTCTAGTAGTCTTCAAACTATAAACACATTAAAGGAGAGTGAATATGGCACTCTCCGTTAGTTATCTTCCAATTTCTTTTACCACATGAATTAAGAAAACATGGCAGGGTGCACGGGGGGAGTCAGGGTGCAGAAAGGAGAAATTAAAACAGAGATTAAATTATTGTTCTGGTATACATATCCAACAGGACTGTATGGCCAAAAGAAAACATGACTATGTTTTTTCAGTATGCTTAGCTGACAACTTCACTGTTACCACATTAACAGGCAGTGCAATTTACACAAGCTGCAAAGGGTATTGGGTATGGAACAGTACAAGTGTCATGAGAGCACAAGTGTAGCTTAAACCAGCCATACACTTTGGCACCAGGTACTGAAGTGTTGGAGCTAAGACTTTGACCTTCCTCTTTCCAGACATGATGTAATATTTCATATCCTTGGATCAGTCCATTTCAGAGCTCTCTACATTATATAGTTACTTAGGAGTATTTTTAGCCTGTTTATGCCATAGGTATAGCCACTATAATGCAACTTAGCCTGGAGGAAGTGATGTTGGCCAATTTTTCTGAAGTCGGCTCTGTGGTAAAACCATAAAAAAATTATTTACCTCTATGCCAAGGCTGGAAAATGTTTCCTGCAGAAGAGCAAAAAGTATTGTTTGTTTCACAGCGGCCTGGCCCCAGATTTCCATGTGGCCAGTCAGTTTGTAGATAAATAGCTGCACAGTGTCATTTCTCCCAATTTATGTCTCAAGTGTCATCTCTCCTTCCACCACACTGCAGAGAAATTAAATTAGAGGGAAGTCTTCTTTCTGTGTCTTTATGAGATGAAAAGAGAGCAGCTGTTTGGTGATCAGGCTGCATTAGGCACATTTTTGAGCTATTTTTAATACTGAGTCCTTCAGGAGTCATCCCTTATGACAGGATGCATCTGACCAAACATGGGTGCTAATGTGCATTTTGGCAGGTCACTTGTGGTTCACTTTACTGTCAAAGAAGATCTAGTAATATAGACAATGGAATTTAGGGTGTGATTTATCTCACTCTAAACAGATGTCTACATTTGTTCAGAGGAATTGCACCCTAAACTCCATTAACTGAATTGATCAGATCTCTACTGATGATGATGGGAGTCAGATAACCAATTCAAATGTAGGTTTTGGCACTGACGTTAGATCAGATTGAGGAGTCCCACCCCTTTGTACAGGTTCTGCAACCTGTACAAACTGAGATGTATGCCACACACTCAGCTGCTCCATCCTATTAAAACAGAGGTCCTTCTCTTGATGGTCTCTATCTTACAGGTCATAGAACTCTCAGGGGCCTGGTGCAGCAGTACTTCACAGCTTAGCAGGAGATAAATGTGGAGATGCTAGTAGCAGAAACTTGTATCTTAACCACTTAAGTTAAACCACCTAAGACTTAAACATTTTTGGAGGTTTCAGGTTTTTTTGTTTGCTTGTTTGGTTTTTTTTAAGTTGAACCAAAATGGCTAATAAAGGGATGCCAGTTCTTTCACCAGTGATATGGTCTACCTAACGTAAGAATGGTCAGTATACCATTTAGTATGGTCAGTACAGCAAAGATATCTTTAGTGCAGTATTCAGTATCCTGCAAAGTGTAATAACTGGGCAGTTATACATGACACTTTTGGGAGTTCTCTTCCAAAACCCAGAAACCAGTCTGGTAGATGATGAAGCTTTTCTTGCTTCTTTGTTGGTGGTTAGTTGTTTGTTGTTATTTTTTAGTGCTTGCTATTTAATTATTTTCCCCTTTTTCCAGTTTAAATCCATTTTATAATGCAGCTTTTGAGTAGAATTATAATGACCTGTATAATACTTAGTGGATGAAAGGTTTTGTAATAGCTATTATTATTGTATTGGTGTTATGATTGTTATTATTATCATGCTTACAAACTATTTTACTGGTGTACATTTCGTCTCATCTGATGATGAAAGAGAGAAAGAGGCTCATTCAGAATAAATTACTTTACATATTCATATGATGAACCCAGGAATCTACTTTCTTTCCAAACAAAGAATTATTTAGTTTCCAAATAACTCTTTGTTATAATAATTCTTTGGTGATTAAACATTTGCCTTCACTAAAACAAGACGTAAGAGCAAAGATCAGGGTACTCTCTGGTAGCCTGGGAACTATTTTGCAAGCTTTATATTTTATGTGTATGTCCAGGTAATGTCCCATCATGCTGACAGCATAGTGCAAAGAGACCTTGCATAAGTAAAATGTACAGCTCTCTTAATCATCTGCATGTAGGTAGAAAAACATCACATAATTTTTAGAAGTGGGGTGTCAATTAGGAAAACAAGGTCAGCCATGGTTCTTCCTCAGTACTGGTCTGTTTTAAATACTTCACCTGCTTCTTTGAAAAGGTGTAGATCGCTGATGTTTCTCTTCTTTGCCTATAAGAATGAGTCTTTCACAATTTTATCCATAGCTGGTAGAGAAATGCAATACTTGAGCAATTATATTAAGGGTCCACTTAAATTCTGACATTTTTTAAGCCAAATTTTAAGACATGGTGAGCAGACCTTTTCTGGTGTTTGCTTTCTCTGTAGCAGCACTAGGATATGTATTTGTTGTGCACTTTCAATGCTTTCTTTTTCAAGAATGGCATATGGATGCCCGTAAAAATGGTTTTCATGTCTGGTACTCTGCTATTTCTGTTCTTCTCTTTCTGAGACAAGCAGATGGAGATTAGGTAATTCTGTAGCTCTGTAAGTCGTAAACAAGTTGGTATAAATATCAGTGCCTCAAATATTATGCTGAGCTTGCTCCATTTGAACATCTGTCTCACTCCAGCTTTTCTTAGGGTTGGTAGCATATGCCATGTATATTTGGTTGGCTATTGTCTCCATCCTAATCAAGATACAAGCTCTCGTCTGTTGAATTGGTCTTCTAAACTTATCTTTAGACTACAACTGACATCTTGGGAAGTGCACCCCACGATTCACAGTAAAACCTAACATTTTCCTTCCCTATTTTCCTTTATGAGCAAGCTAATGGGAAGTATAATTATCCCTAAAAACTAGTGATTGCCTGTGAAAACTACTGAGGTAGTTCACACTTCCACACTATGGTTTCTGACTCTTTGCATTATTAGGAAAACATTATGCATCTTTTGTGTGCAGGACATACTTTTTTCATCTACAGGAAGCATCCATATACACCCAGATTTTTAGAGACATTCTGATATGCCAGAACAACATCAAAAAAAGAAAAAAAAGAAAACACAGGCAAGTACTTTAAAAGACTTTTCAAAACTCAAAGAAACTTTAGTCAGGAACTATCTCAGTGTGTCAATACATCTTGTAAATGGAATTACTTTCTAGCTTATCGTTTCTATATAGGTTAGCATATTTAGTGTTAATGGAGTTTCCTTAGTTCAAGTGATGTAGAACTGAGAATAGAATTTCTTGATTTTAAAACACTGGACAATAACAAAATCTATTTAAAATTATCATAAATAGAAGACTCAGAGAACACAACGAAGCAGGCTGGAAATATGGGTCATTTAGATTGGAAGGGAAATTAGGTATAAGAAGGTGTCAACAAAAATAATAATTAAAAGGAAATGTACTTTTACCTTATTGATTGAAAGAACGGAGAAAAACAATATGCAATACCATAAATAAAACCTACTAGTCACAGGTGGAGATAAGACAGTGATTTGTTTGTATAGATCAGACTGCAATAATGTAAGCTGTTAAGTTAAACATTTCAATATAAAACCACCATTATGACAACTAAAACTTTTATTACTCAATTAATAGAAAACCTTACAGCATACTATTTTTTTGTTTCTTTAGAAAACACTTGAAAAATTAAAAGAGAATGAAAACCTGATAAAGGGAAAAGAAACGAATTTTGTGCAAATAACATTGTCTTCTAAAGCAAAAGGATATTTAGATAACTACCTTTATATGAATATTTTATTTTATGCTTAATGTAATTCATCATTTATAAAACATGAAGTGTGCAATAAATAAATGTACCACAATAATGGGAAAAACAGCCATCAATTTTCATGCAAGAAGTATTGTTTTTAGAAAAGAAGCTCTTTTTCAAAAATTGACATTTTTCATTAATAATAGTGGCACCATATTTCTGCTACATTTTTAATGATGTTTTAACAATTATATAGATAGATAAAATGTGAAAGCTGTATCAAGTATTTGTGTTTCAAAAAAATATTGTTAAATTTCTGTGAAGAATGTCATATTTTAAGAGGTCTATGTTGACCGAAAACAAAGAAAAACACACACCTCAAAAAAAAACAAAAAACAAAACAAACCCTATAAAATCGTCAGCTTGGATACAGCAGGAAATGTGACAAACTATGGAAAACAGATCCATTTAAAACTAGGTGAAGCAGAAAGGTTTTCAGAACATTCCCATTATTTATGAAATTGATTTCTCATGGCTCAGTCATCTGCAGTAATTTTTCTGGTGCTGGGAGTCTTCATTTCTGATGCAAGGCAGCAGGGAGGAAGCAATAACAAACTGCACGCAGGGCTCCCGAGCTGTGCGTCACTCACGCTGAGAGTGAGGAGATAGCTGGATGGAAAGTGCTCTCCTTTAGCCTGTACACCTGTGAAGTGTAAAGACACTCTCCAACCTTCACATATGAAGAAAAATGGAGGTTTTCTTTATCCTTCAAGCAACCTTTCCTACTTGGTGTTGACTCTGCTGTCAGCCTACACGAGGAATTATACCCAGCTTTCAGTTGAGCTGAGCTGTGCTAAAGCTCTGCTGCTTGAGTGATATTAGTGTTTACTCACTACTTACTCATATTTTAACTTCACATATATATTCCCCCAAATATATATAAAAGAACAAAGAGACCAGTTGGGTGAAGCTAAACTTGCTGTTGAAAAGTCTGACAGATTTGTACGAGAGACACGATAAGGAGGAAATTCCTTTTTTAACTTTTATCTGTGTTTCTGTCTACAGTCTTTTCTGTATCAGTGTGGGGTGGTGGGATGAGGGTGTTTATTAGCCAAATGGTTATTGTAACAGAGGGTTACCAAACATAAAATCCGGACTTAAAATTATTTCAAAAGTGTGATCTCACTATGGTAGTTGGTGTAAAATTAAATGGAAGGATGCTATTAACATTTATTTCTCTTTCTTTTGTAAAATGCATTAAAGATCACATTTACCAATACAATTAATGGATCCAGTCTAATCACTGTCAGCAATGATTTGATGAAATCTGGTACTGCTCCAAGTCATACCTAGATTAAAATTAATATTAAACCCTGTAAACTGTTACTAAAGTTTTAGACTCAAATACCTGTGCCTTAGTGTTAATGAAAAAAATAAGGGGAACTTTTAATGTGGTTTTTTTAATTGACATTTTTATGATCTCTCTCTCTGTAAGGTTTAAATAGCCTCTCAGCTGTATTTAACTCTGCTACAATATTCTGAGTAAGACCTTAGACCTGAAATGAGCTCTAGATTAAAACCAGTTTGTAGTGATTTTAATTGTTCATAGTTAAAAAGATCGGTTGTTTTCAAAATCATCCATTACATGTTTGTTCTACGTGCCTTAATCCTCTCTGTTAAATGGACCAAAATATTATTTCATTCTTTCCTGTACAGTAAGCCACACACCCTGTGAGCTGTTTCTTTAGTATAAGAAAAGCACTGGTGATTGTTGGCTGAAGCTAACATTTCAATAGTGTTTTAGTTTGAGGTCCTAGATTAATCTGTTCCTAGTGTTTTATCTGCACTGTAACTTCATTAAAATAAATAGTAATTAATTACAGCTAGCAACTCCTTTCAGTGCTATCAAACCAAGCGCTTTATGATCGTACATTTACAACATTGTTCGTCACTTTAGAATTTAGTGCTCATGCCACAGCAGAGGATGTACTATGGACAAGCTGAAGCCAACATTAATCATTGTTCTAGGAAATCTCAGCTCTCTGAATACATCCATAGATCATTGTTCAAAATCAAGAGCCCTTGCAAGACTGTCTGTGGTAAGGTAACGAAAAAAATCAAATTATGTGACTCAAGTTACAATAAATCCCTTTTTCAATACGTATGCGACATCTTTAAAAAACAGATGGAAATGAATAATGAAAGTTTTTCAGACAAATAGGAGTCCCATTCCCATGTTCTTATTTAATTTTTTTTTTTTTTCCTATTAAAATAGTTCTTCTATGGGAGGAAAAAGAACTACATATTAGTACATTTCACAAAATCTGATGATCAGAACAAGTAAAAGAAGGGTGTTAGAGACAGACACAAAGGACTCGGGTATACTTTAACAAACATTAAAAACCTTTTTCCAGCATTCCTAAGACACTTGGAAATTTGAGTCTCATACCAGATCGTCTGCAATATTTATCTGTACACTAAGCAGGCAGGATGTAAATGAGTAGAGTTCACAGGGTATAAAATGATTACAGGCCGCTAGGAGCTGGGCACATACTTGTCAAATTGAAGACAACTTCATTGTATCAGCCTGTAATGCCCATAGAGTTCAATCATATTAGAAGTTGTGTCCTAGAAAGTCACACTTTCACTTATTTTCCACATGTTGATAAAGCTTCAACCTCTATGATGAGTTTAACACTTAATCTACCACACTAAACACTGCTGTCATTCTCATAGCCTTAATTTACTACACCTTAACTATATAGCCATCCTTAACCCTGGATTGATTTCACCCAATATTAGCATTTTAAGGACTTTATTAGTTATTTTAGACCTTGCTTCAGTAAATGAAAAGAGAGATGCTTTGAAAATAATTTAGATCTTAGATCTCTCTGAAGGCAGACTTCTCTCTTATGACACAGGAGACAATTTGAAACAGACAGACTCTAGATTTTATCTAAAGTACTAAAATTTGTCTAGATTTTAACACTTTAGTTAACATATAAATGCAGAATAAATTGGACCTTAAGTTTTCACTTACTTGTATGTATAAGGCTGACAAGGTAGTCACACTACCCCATGGCTAAGCAAATGCCCCAAATCCTCTTAAGGTAAATCCCTTAAAGTTTTTTTTTAACTCATTTCCCAAGTTAGGCAAAGCACACCCTTCACACTGGTGCAATTTTAGCCCTCTATCTGCTAACCATTCCTTGGTACTTATACAGGGCTCATCAGGGAAAGTAAATGCAATGTTGATGAAAAGAAAAAATATTAATTGTTCTTTTCAGCCACCTATGGGTGAGGAAAAGATGTTATTGAATTAAGACTCCTCTAAAATAGTTGCAATCATGCTTGAACTCTCTTAAGAGACATTTATTATGTGAAACAGACCTTTCTACATATGCATCCAGCTCCTTGGCTCACTTCTAAGGCTTTTATCAGACACGTTGTAGATGACATCAGCAAAAGCTACAAGTCAATAATTCACTGAAATGAGCAGTAATAAAACTTTTATAATTTGCCTGAACTAAACATTGTGGAGGACTTTGAGAGAATAGTCCTGATTTCAAAGATGGAATCTGTGATCAGAGCAAAAAAATGACAGATAAAGAAATGTGCCCTTATTATCTAGTAGCATGATAAATATAAAAATCAGACAGAACATGAGATTTTCTCACATCTGGATAAGGTTTGAACACAAATATCTTGATCTCATTTAATTATGGGATAGCAAACAAATTCCAAACCTTCAGTATTTCACACAAAAAGGAAATCTTGTTATTCATCTAATAATGAACTGTATACATATCCAGTTGAAAACTACAGCCATTTCAACCTCCAGGATATTTTCATATTATCATACCTCAGGTGTGAAATTTACATTAAGCTTGGATACTATCAGGCCTGCACATTGCTATGTTAAAAATCTATTTTATGGGCAGAGAGAAAACACACCTTACACATGTGTCAAGCCAAGAAATCATTGTCAGTGTAACTGAAATCTTAGGAGTTTAATCATTAGTCCAGATCTAATTTCCAGAAAACAAAGAAGGGTGATGCAGGTAAAAATGTTACACTCATACTATTTAGTTTCTACCACTATAATTCAGTTTCTAGTCACCTTCCTACTGCTCCTCTGGATCCTAGAGTCAGAGGTTTCATTCTGGCAATGTTGATGGGGTGCTATGGATAGTCACCAGCACCCAGGTCTTTCACCAAGACTTTTCACTCCAGGGTCCATCAAGATTAATTTTTGTGTGTCTTGTAGTACATTTTTGCTACCTTTGCTCTCTCCTTTGATCTACAGATCTGTATTACACCTGGATTTATTGCATTTGGTTTAGTTCAGTTTGTGTATGTTAGATACTACTTTTGTATTATCTTTGTTACTGATAAAATCAGTATCATCCAACTTTGTATCTGCATTTCTTTCACTGACCATTGGTGAGTTTTTATATCTGTAAAGTCTCCACTGTCAAGTCCTTTCCCCATCCCTTATCTCCCCATGTTTTCTCTCCTCTCTGCTGCATCCTATATCTACACTTCACAAGGCCTCTGTTATTTTACAAGATCTGCATCTCACTGCACAACTTCAATTTGTTACTCATAATGAATGCATTCTTCATAGCATAACTGCTTGTTATTGTCATCTATGTAAACCTATTTCTTTTGACTGATAAACAAAAGTAAATCAAATTAATTCTAGGCACTGGTTAATTAAAGAAAATGCTTCCACGGATAAACCAAGTAAAACAAAGCTGTTACCAGGTCAAGAAAGGTTCAGATAGAGCAAGGCTGCAAAGCCTTTCTCCTGAGACCTTGTGAACTCACTACAAAGCTTATGACCTGCTTCTGCCAATGGCAATACTGCCTTACAGGATTACACAGTTAAAATGTAGTCAATATAGATTCTTCTGGGAACATTTCTTCAGAAGCCATAATTTGGGAATTGTGCATTACCCTCCAGAGAAGCCTGTTATTTCTATAGAGCAATATAATTCCTTGATGTTTAGCTCAAGAAATTTAGTCACAAAAATTAGGCAATCTTCCCTGGAGATTTGAATGAAGCCCAAAACAAAGGTTAGCAAGCAGCTTGCCTCCAAGCCCTCTGCTATTATTTTAGCTTTCTGTGATGTCTTTTGTCATGTCTGTGATTGCTGTTACCACTTTATCTATAAGGTGGCTGGACTGCTGGTGTTTTGACAATGCCTGTAACTCTCTGCAGATTTTCCCAGTTTTCTATGCTTTTCAACTGTACCAAATGCTTTATTACTTCAAGTTGCAATTGCCTTTCTGACAGCAGGTTTCACAATTACAAAAAAACATTTCCTGCAACCATCCAGAATTCCTTATCTTCAGTGATTATCATTAGACCATCTGTATGGTCTTTGGAGATGTTTTATATCAAGGTACTGGTGGTTATCCATATGCTGGATCGATTCCAGGTTTCCTTCCATTAAAATTTGTTCAATGAGTATGCATAATTTCAAATATAATTTTTCTAAGAGTTCTTTATCTCAGTGGTAGTACGCTTTTGAAGCTGAGAGAATCAAGAACAAGTGATGAGGATGATACACAAAATTTGCATATTTTTCTTCTAAAAAATATTCTAAAGTATGAACATTCTATATTAATCTTATTATCTTAATTATCTTAATTATCTTATCTAATTATCTTAATATATATAATCATATCATTCTATATTAATCTTATTAATATATATTATTTTAACTTCTTTTTTTATTTTATTATTATTACTATTATTGGTTAAACATTTACTTAATGGCAGCCTAAATGAAACCTCTTAGCCTTAGAGAAAGACAGTGTTTAGCATCAGAGTATCATTGTACTATGATATATACCATTCCTTCCCTTGACCTATTTTGATGCCTAATAGCCAGAAAATGTAGAGTTTTCAAAACTCATCTGTTATTAGTGAGATTCCTTCGGTATGAATTCCAGGAACATTTGGTTCTTATGGCCTCACCTCTCCCAAATCTGGAAGTCAAGTAGAATATCAGCCTTTAGCAAAATTATTCTAGACATCTAGTCACTGGCAACAGACACGGAATCAATCAAATCACAGTCTCTGTAACCAGTGGAGTCTAGAAAATACTGATAATACTTGCAGATGCTAACATGTAGAAACTTAAATTTATGTTATGTCATCTCAAACTGCAATACATTCTTGTTGCCTTTAATCACGGAGAGTAAATCAAAGAGTATTTTGCATTTTAGTATATTTATATTGAAAGCGAAAACTTGCCTGACCAAAGTAAGTCTATATTTACAATCGTTATCATCAGAACACTAATTTATTCAACAGGTTGGATAATTGCTAGAAAATTACCTACTGCTCTTTGCTTCCCCTTCTGTTACTGAGGATGTAATCATAGGAAAAGAGAGAGTGACCAAACTATCATTATAGGCTGGTTATTTCCACTGGCTGAAGCAGACCCAGACTGTGCAGGGTACTCAAAACTTATTCAGAGCCAAATGTAATATTAAAGTTTCATGAGAAAGATGTTCAGCATTGTTGCTTTGCTTCTTTAAGCTTTACACACCTAGAAAGAAGGATGTAAATGTTGTTCTTATGTGTGAATTCAAACTTCTTCAGAAATTATTGCATCTTCCAGTCCTACACAAAGCCAGCATCAGTAGTGTTCAAGTTCGATCTTGGTACTAATCAACTCACAGCATATCTACTCAATCAACATTAAGAATGGAGAAACAAAACCAGTTTATATCCATGCTCAGTTCAGTAAAAGAATCACAAGATTTGAAGGAACCACAGCGGTTAGCAGGAGAAAAATTATTTTGTGTTTCTGTCCTCAAGTTGTGAGAATATCCACAAAATTCATATACGAATACATACGAAAGAGAAAATGTGTAACACACTGTTATAGCCTCACTTTAGAGTTGACATTTCAAAAACCTTAAGCTTAACAATAATGGCACAGAGAATTTTCTGACTAGTTTACTGCAGCTATCAGACAAAGAGAGATTTCCATGGAAATCGCAAAAGAAAAGGACAATTACCTAGGTGGTTTTCGGAAGCATTTTACATCTATTTGCCTTAACACTTGAGACTTTTCAAGCCATCTTCATAAATCTTGCTCAGGCATCACAGTGGTCAATAAAACTAAATGTGACCTTGTGCAAAATGTGTTAGATTTTAATTACAATGAGTTCATGTGTTAAATTAGGGCTAAATGCATTATGCACTCACTCAATATGTCAAAGCTGGCAAACATACCAATGCTTTTTTTTGCAGTCTGTATAATTGGTCTGGAGCCTGATAACCAAAGCCTTAACTCTTGTTTGTTTGTTTGTTTGTTTGTTTTTTGTTTCATTTTCTGTTTTGTTGTTTTTTGTTTCTTTTAATGTATTTTTTTCTTCTGTTGTTTTGAGTGAGCCAAGCACCACAATACAATTCTATTTGTTGGAAAGTGTTTATATGTGTGCATATGTGTTCACTATTGCCTAACACACCCTATGCTGATTTTTTTGTTTGTTTCTGACTGAAAAAATCACCAAAGCCTTCTCTATGCATATGCACAGAAGTATGTAATGTATCTTTCTACATATAGATGCATATGTTTGTATACTGATAAAGCCAGAATGTATGTCTATGACATGCTACACAACATTGCAGCTCATTATTATCTCACTAGTTGAAATGCTACTCTTGGATTTTGCTCCATGACAGATAAAACGCTTCATATAGGTAACAGCTTTAGAGTTTGTTTTATTAAAAGTGTGGAGGGGGCTGGGGTTTTTTGTTTGTTTGTTTTGTGTTTTTTGGTTTGTTTTGGTTTTTTTTTTGCTGGGGAATTTTGGAGAATGGAGAGTACAGAAGGAGGATGGGGGGGGAAGAATTCTCTAACGAAAAGAAACTAAACTGCCATGGAAGTCTTGCTGGTGTGAATCAAAGTAACCTGGAATGAAAATCCTTGCTTGAAAACAGGCTGGGTGGGATTCCCTGGGAAAATTCAAACATCATTAGATAGTGAGGCTAGGTAACTCAGTCCCATATTTAATATGTTGGGAAAAAGAAAAAAGAGAGGAAAAAAACCCCAAAACCAAACATATATGAGAAACCTAGGGTTTGGAGAAGAACCGAAAATTCAGA
Organism: Florisuga fusca; assembly: GCA_038090715.1. Classification (NCBI taxonomy): domain Eukaryota; kingdom Metazoa; phylum Chordata; class Aves; order Apodiformes; family Trochilidae; genus Florisuga; species Florisuga fusca. Next base: position 1,419,895 of record JAAWXA010000056.1, read on the forward strand.
CTATTACAGTTTTTCTCATGGCTGCTAACTTTTGATGGAGAAATTCCTCAGTGTGTTTGTTGTTGATGTTTGTCATGAATGAAACAGGCTCAACAGAAACATAGGACCCATTATTTATAAGAAAATAAAAGTACAGAGAGAATGAATCTATTGGGGACGGGCAAGATGGACTGGAATATTGTTTCCAGAGACAAGCTGCTTTTTGACAGGCAGTAAATTAATTACTCTTCAATTATGTCTTCAGTCCAAGTAGGGCTAATAATGATACAACTCTCCCTCCTCCATCGTCTGTTTGGATTATGGCTCTCCATGTAATGCCAAGCAAAATAAAACCGTAGTTTTGGAGAAAAACTGTAACTTTACTTGATTACAAATATTTTATAACAGCTCATTCTTCTGCCTTCACCTGTCTTCCTCCTACAGCCAAAAACAATTAGACAGTAATTAAGCCATGAAAATCAATGCAGAAATAAATTACAGTAAATTAAGCTAGAAGTAACTGTTAAGAGTCACAATCACTGCAGGAGTTAGGGACAGAAAAGATGGAAGCAAATAATTACTACTTTGGTAAAATATCCTCAGTGAATTTCATGTAAAGCAATCTTATGTCTTCTGTGAAACACTTAAAAAAATTAAAATTTAAAAATTTGCCAAGAAACTAAATAACACCCAACTTATGAACTGCATGGGTGCTAAGAGAGGAAGTTTCCCTGAGAGGTTCATTTTCCCAATTAACTTTCTCCTCACCACTTTTCATATACTTCTACTTCTACTTTGCATGTACTTTTTTCCTGATTTTTCCAAAACTGTACTTTCTGAGAGACTGAGAGACTAAAGGGAGAAGGGAGAGAGGTAGGGTTGGGGAAGGGACTTAGAGGGAGAGGTATGGAGTGAAACTGACAGGATTTGGTAGGTTGAAAACAGGGGAGTAAACAGCCTCAGTATGTAAAGTCACATCAGAACTGCAGAACAATTTTATAAAAAAAATCTCAAAGTCTATGCTTTAATTACTTCTTTTCCTATCTGTGAGAGTCTTTGGCTCTTCTCCAGAGTTTTGTCCCAAGCTCAGATAACCATATGATCCCTGATGCCCCAGAGAGGTTGTCCTGATTAGTCTTGGGTTCAGTGGCTGTTCCAGCTCAAGCTTTTCAACTTGAAAGCAGCATGTGCAGCCATATGCCAGAACCCCTCTTTCTCTTCCTGCCACTTTACACTGCTCAGAGACCTAATGAGAGGTCTATAATTCTCTGTGGCATAAGGGAGCTCTCAGCTGGTGTCAAGCAGCCCAACCAGCTCTCCCACCAGCTGCTTTTCTGCATGTTGCTGAGGGAAAGAAGAAAGAAAAGAGATGAAGTGGAACCTGTGCTCTGTCAATGTGCAGACTGGATGGCACCATGGGGCCTGGGGGAGATGTGTACATGCACCTTCACAAAGGTGCAACAGTGGAGCAGAAGGACATTTTCAACCTGGCTTTAAGCTCATTCATTAATGTTGGCAGTGACAATATGGTGCAGGCTAGCTGTGCAGATACTTCCCCAAGGTCCCAGAGAGGCTGTGCAGCACGTGTGAGCTCCAAGCTCTCTGCACATCATGAACTGTCTAATTTCTGTAGAGTTCAGATATGACTTCTAATGAGACCTGTTGGTTTCTATGTTGTGTGTACTGCTCCATCCACCCACCTCCTGTGGATTTCATGACTTCCAGCCAGACACTGTGACATCCATGCTCCTGTACCTCCCTTCCTGGGCAGTGTGTAGCAGTACCACAAACCTGGAGTGCCCTCTTGCCTCATCCTTTCTGTGGCTCTACAGCTGCGTTCAAGGTTTTAAGGGTAGCAAACATCACTTTCAGAGCTGTCCTCAAGCTACCATGCTTATGTTGGTGGCCCTTCTGCTGCATTAATATTTCAGAGCTGAAATCTTCTCTGTGAAGTTTTCTGCACCCCTACTGAATCCACTTCAGCACTGGATTGCTAAAGCATTAGGGGGTCTTTCATAATTCTGGCATGCAAAATACACACTGCTGCAGGTAATAATAACTCTGCACTTGTACTCCAGTAAGCAGTAAACATTTCAAAACCCAAAGATTGCAGAGAGAACAGTGAATTCTACAGCCATAATGGAAGAAAGAAAATGAAAAATTGCACATCTTCAAATCTAAAACAAATCCACAGGATATGGTAGGATATGTATTTTGAAGTATTATCTGTATAACACAAGCACAAATTTATAGAATACAAGATAACTTGATCACTTCCCCCCTTCCCTCCCTAATTCCATTCTGTAAAAAATGTCATGGCCATCCAAAAAGACCCAAAACCCAAAACCAAAAAACTAAACCAAGCAAAAGCAAACAAAAAACTCCCAGGGAGCTGAAAATGTTGCAATGCAGTAAGAACAGCCCTGAGGAGAAGAACTTGGGGCTGATGGTTGATGACAAGCTGAACATCAGCTGGCAATATCTTCTTGCAGCCCAGAAACCCAGCCATATCCTGAGCTGTACCAGAAGAATGGCCAACAGGTTGAGGGAGGTGACCTGCTTTACCTCCTTTGCTCTGCTTTCATGTGACCCTATCTGGAGTACTGTGTCCAGTTTTGGAGCTCCCAACACAGGAAGGACATGGAGCTGTTGGAATGAGTGCAAAGGAGAGCCACAAAGATGATCAGAGAGCTCAAACACCTCTGCTATTGGGGACAAGCTGAGAGAGCTCGGGTTGTTGAACCTGGAGAAGATTCCATGGAGACCTTAAAGTGACCTTCCATCACCTGAAGAGGGCATAGAGGAAAGCTGAGGAAGGACTTTTTACAGGGGCATGGAGTGATAGAACAAGTGGTAATGGTAAATGCATGAAGGTAGGTTTAGATAAGTTATTAGGAAGGAATTATTTGCCATGAGGGTGGTGAGACACTATCACAGGCTGCCCAGAGAAGCTGTGGCTGCCCCCTCCCTGGAAGTGTTGAAGGTCAGGTTGAATGGGGCCTTGAGCCACCTGCTCTTGTGGGAGGCATCCCTGACCATGCCAGGGGCTTGGAACTAGGTGATCTTTAAGGTCCCTTCCAATTAATCTATGATTCTATGATTCAATCTCTTACTCAGAAATAAATAAAAAAAAAACCAAGGTAAGAGAAGGTAGCCAAAAAACACGAAAAACTGTCTTCTGGACAGTTTTATTCATAATTATTAGGGAAAGAACACAAGAAAAGTGATATAGACCCATGAAGATATGGCAAATACATTGCCAGGAAAAAGAGAGAAAAAATAAGGAAAAGATATAAAGAAAAGAGGGAGAGAGAGAAAGATATGTGAGAGAAAAGAATAAGAAAGTGAGAAATAAAGAAGAGAAAGAGAGAGCCTGAGAAAGTCACAACCACGGGTCCAGAGGTGTGCAGAGAAGGTTTCTTGTTCAAGATAACGATGAAGGTCGGTGAAGGACCAAATGGGAACCTGAGTATGCCTCAGTATGCCTTCCAATTCCTGCCGTTCCAGGCAAACGATTCACTGCTCTTTTATCGGCCCCAGGAGAGGGAAAACTCGTTTTTCCAGCTTTCCTCCCCAGGAGCAGAGCTGTCATTAGCTTAAATTTGTCAGTCCCCGGTTATCAGCTGGAGGTGTCCCATTCAATTCAGAGCCAGTTTGCCGGAGGCAACGTCTCACTGCAAATTATATTCAATGCAGTGTAAGTCTGCCTCCCCCTCCCCAACATTCCTGTTAGTCACATTTTCATCTGGGAAAAAGAAAATTCAAAATGCCACCTGAACGGAACCTCACAGCTTGAAACTTTTGTATATTCCGACATAGCTGTGTGCATTGTTGCAGCTGTTTAAAAGCTTTAAAAGGTCACGATTTTATCCTAATGTTCAAGATTCTTAAAAGCTTAAATTCTGATTGTCTTTGTCATAGACAAAGTTAACTGAAAAAAAAAAAAAATAAAATCAGTCAGTCTGTACCAAATGGAAATATGATTCTTTAGAGAAAATGAGGGAATTGTATTATATTTATCACTGGTGGTAGATACCTTTGTTGTATGCAATGCCTCCCTTGTGCTTAGTGCTTATAATTTCAGAGAACAGAAAGAAAAAAATAAACAAACCAACCCCAAATCAACCACCCCTGTACTTTAAATTCCAAGTGTAACAATACCTGTACTTGCAGAAATCTACCCTGCGCTCTGTTAAGCAGAGATCTGAAGTTACATTTGGGTAATCACCTTTGGAAATGGAAAATCCACTCTTGTTCCCAGTTCAGGAGGAGTCTATGAGAGTCATGGTTGGAAAAACCCTGAAAAATTTTTTTCAGGGATGGCAGGACTCCAGAGGTGCACCCAGAGAAAGCCTTTTCTTATTCACTTTCTTATCATAAAATGTGAATAAGCATACAACTGAAATAATGCAGCCACATTTCCCAGGGTTAGTCAGAACCATGAAAAGAAAGGTTAACAAAATGAAATTTTTTGAGGGTTGATATTCTCCATCAGGCTCAGGAAATGGCCCGAGCAGAATATAGTCAAAGGCTAAGAGAATACTTCAGGCAAGTATGTGTGCCCTGCTCTTAATCCTTTTTTTTTTTTTTTTTTTTTCTTCCTTTTTTTGGGCTGCTTATGCCCAGTTAGAAACAGGATCTTGGTCTAGAGAGACTTTTGGTCTGAAAAAACATTTTGATATTTTTAAGGGCTAGCTTATGAGAAGAAATTCAGTAAGCTGCTCTTAACCTGTTGACCAGAAAATCTTGGTGCTATTATGGAAAAGAGGTAAGGCAACTCGAAGCAAAAAATAAGGACACAAAAATGCAGCCCTACTGTTATCGATTTTTGAACAATCAAACTCTTCGAATGTGTAGGAGTGACATTCCCCTCCATATCTTCAAGTCAGCAGTGACAATCTATACAGCAATGTATGTAATAACAACACACTTTTTATTTGAAAATGTCTCTGTTAAAAGCCAAAGCTTCTGAAAGGAGACTAAAACCTTTATTTGTCTTGGGCATTTGAAAGCCAACACAGTTTTCACATACTCATTTACTGTGGAAAAAATGTGAACTATTATCTGCAAAGTCCTCAGAAGATTATAATTAAAGGAGACAGGCTTAAAAGAGGATGTCACATTTCTTTTTGCAGCTAGTACTGTCAGTTGAAGAGGCTACAGTACTTTCCTATAGAACCAAAGCTGCTCCCAGACACACTCACACATCAGTGATTTAAAAGCCCACACCTTTCCCTCTTGCATCATAAATTGATTGACAATGACAAGTGAATAAGACTAGCACCTCATAGGGACAACCTTCACATTAAATAAATAATAAAACTATTTATCTTTCTCTAGTTCTTTTGCCTTCTCCCAGGAGAATATATGAAGTGCCCTGAAATCCATCTAGCTGAAATATAAATCCAAGCTTCAAGGCATTTCTTTTTGCACTTTGAACTTATCCTCTCTGTTCCTAAGGCCAAAGAGATATTTTGCACTTCATTTGCTCAAACTATTACAAAATACTTTGTCCTGTGTGTCTTAATGCATTCTTACCTTCGTTGACAATCTCTATACTTTGGTAAATGAACAGGACTGAAATAAGGTAAATTGGTCAATGAGATATCAAGGTGACAGGAGGGATGGAATTAAATATCTGAACCATGACTTAAGGATCCAAGGGATAGTGTCTGAAAAGCATTGTAAAGAAACTGGCAAGGGCAGAATAAAAAACAGGTGCTATAAAGGAGGAAGACACTATAACTGTTAAAGAACAGTCAACAGTTGTGTGGGCTTCTTTAGCACCTGTGATATGATCCTGGAACCTCCATGTTTCTTTATTGTCTGGAAAAGGTCTGTTGCTTTCATCCAAAAGTGTATAGTTCCATCTTTTTTCCGTAGCAAAATCTCTTGACTTTGAATTCCAGTGAATAAAGAGGAAATTCTAATTACTACTCTGGTCCTAGGCACACAAATTAAGCCTGTAGCTGGGTGTCAGAGTGGAGCCTGTGCAGTACCCAGGGTATTTGTTAATTCCCACAGTGGTCCATGAAGTTCTTCCCGAGTCTGCTGCAGAATTGATATAACTGAATACAAATAAAGCTTTTAAGTAGTCAGCTGGACCTGTTCCTGCAGAGAACATCTTTCTGTAGCAATGTGTACTGCTTTTGGCTGTGATAGAGTTAGTTTTCTTCATAATACCTTGTATGGTGCTGTTTCAGGTTTGAGATGAAAACCATGTTAGTAAGACATGGATGTTTTAGTTATTGTTGTGCAGTGCTTACACAGCCTCAGACTGTGCCACCAGCCAATAGGCTGGGGGTATGACACTTGACCTCAACTTACCAAAGACATATCATGTGGCACCATGCTCAGGAAAAAAAAAAAAAAAAGCTGTGAGGAAGAAAGAGAATTGGAATTGCAGCATTTTTCTTCCTAAACAAACATGATGCCACGAAGCCCTACTTGCCTTGAAATGGCTGAACACCTGCTTGCCAATGGGAAGCAGTGAATAAATTCCTAATTTAACTTTGCTTGTGTCTGCCACTTTTGTTTTACCTGTTAAACTGTCTTTATCTCCAACATGAGTTTTCTTGCTTTCACCTTCCTGATTCTCTCCATCATGCCACTGGGGGATAATGAGTGAAGGCTGTTGGTGGCCATAGGTTAACTACAAAAATAGTTTAAAAAGTTTGATATGTTTTGCAAAAGGTTCAATAAAAATATTCAACAGCATTGGATCATGCTTACACTGCAGTGGCCATATGGCATCACAAGCCTTCTCCATGTAGGAATTCAGAAGAATAGTGGTTTGTGGAATCCTATCAGATGTAGATGAAGTTGAATCCTCTCCTCTTGTAGGTTATTGCCTGACATTTATCTACTTATAGTCTCAGTCCCAGCCTGAGGCATTAAAGATCTGAGTTATTCAGGTGCTGAGCATTGTCTGCTGCATGAAATTTCAAAAGGAGCTTTGATACTGACACATACAGTAAGAGATATTCTGAAAACTCAAGTCATAGTTTTTAGGGTTTTCTAAGACACAGAAGCCTGACATATGTGATAGCTCTGAAGTGTATAATAATGCATAAAATATAATCAGTGATCAGACATAACAGTTACATGGTTCTGATAGGCAGCATTTCTACTGAGTAAGATTTTGGCATCTCAGAAAAACATTTATGCGTACATTTTTGCCTCATACTTACCTACTGTCTCTGTAGGCATCCCAAAAGTTTTTTTGGCACACAGATGTTTAAAAGGTCTAGGTTTATTAATGAATCTTCCCCAATCCAAAGATAATTTCCTACTCAGTTTCCTTCATACATGCTCCTAGAAGCAAACTGGTATCCTATTTCCCAAAAACAGTGACTTGATTTTACAAGACTCACAATTTTTTTAAACTGTGAAGCAGGAGCTTTTTGGTTTTCCTAATTTTTTTTTCTGAATCCACTTTTATTCCCTGCTAATTGTATGCAGACAACCATAATGATATCATAATATCATAATTACAGTTGATCATTAAAGTATCATTATTTCTGTCTTGGGTTTAATTTGCCTTGGTGTCTGGGAAAAATGTCCTTTCTTCATTTTTGTCCTTGAAATGTGACACCCATGATAGACAGTACTGAAAAACATTGGCATGCAGCAGCTGATAGTCCTGTCCTCCTTTTACACATCTTGTGTGTGACTCTATTCCCATCTTTTGATAGGACTTGTTCTTCTGCATTTTAAGCAAAGGCACTGTCGTTTCATAATATATGTTCTCCACTCTTTTCCAAGAACTGTCAGTGGAATATAATCGAGTGCTGATTTATCTTAGATTTATGCAGAAAAATACTTCTGTATACTTCTTGAATAATTGTGTATACAATTATTAAGCTGATGGCTTTTACAACCTTTACAAAAGATTGATTTCAGGCCATTTCTGCTTCATCTGACTTTAGCCTTAACCATGATGTAAACAGCCTGTGACCTGACAGAATATTAATCTATTTGCCAGACTACTCCCTTGTGCTGAATAATTCTTTCAGTCTTAAGAGCAAAACAAGTCTCCAATGTTGGGTTTTTTGGGTAAATGACTTAACAAGAGGTCACAATGAATGCATGTCAAGGTTAAATGATATTTATTATTAAGTAAGTATAGACAAGTACTCCCATACTCATTCCTAATTTGGGTGAAGAACCATCAGGTGTCATTGCATGCAGACTGGGAGTCCTCCATATGAAGTGAATTCTCTTCTCTAAATGCAGCTGTTGGCAAAGACTAGCAGGTTTTTAGGGCATGATACCTCTGACAGATGGATTTGCATAGCTCTGTGTAAGCTGAACTCAGAAAATTCATTCTCATCTAATTTCAAGTGAAGAGTATCAGTTTTGTTTATAAAGGGTATTAGTTATAAATGCTTCTATAAAAATTGTATTTGAAAATAACATTATTATTTTATATCAGAACACTACATATAGAGGTCTGTTTAATAAGTGGCACTGTCTTGTTTTCAGCCATCAGGCTGCCCTAGTACTTAAGTATTCATCAATTTATCCTGACAGAAAGGGAAATATTGTCTCCCTTTTAAAGGTGTAAATATAGGGCATGAATCATGACATAAAGTGTCTGTAGAGCTGCAAGCATATGAAATCAAATCTTCCTACTGCTCATCTAGGATCTTAAATATGGTATCATGAATTAACATCAAAACTTTAAAAAATATCTGCCTTCTATGAGAGTTGTTTGGATTTCCTTCTGCATCCAGGATTATGCCTCCATCCTTCCTGCCTTCCTTCCTGCTGTCCTGCCTTCCTTCATCCTTTTCTTCTCCTTTCCTTCTTTATGTTTATATTAAGAAAAAGAATTCAGATGTCTTCCCATGAACAGAAGGACAGTAAATTGTCTCATTTGTCAAGGTTTGAAGAGCAATTTAAAGAGCAGCCTGACAGACACCATTAATAGGGGTGTTAATTACATTAGTTTGGTAGTAAAATGCCTGTAAAAATCTTTGTCAATACTTCTTCAGCAATTATCTAAATTCAAACCCATGAGTTAACAGGTTAGAATATAGTGGCAGATTAAAAAAACAAACAAAAAACCACAGAAAAATCCAAAACAACCTGTCCCCAAAACCCCCGAATTATAAAACACTGCCACTGTAAGGTGTCATTGTTTTCTAGGTAATTGTTGATATCTTTTTGGCAACAGTAAACTCACAGAGAGGCTGCAAGTTGTTGTTTTGTTTTTTTTCCCTGTGCTGGAGCTGGGCCTGATTAAAGTACAGCACAACAGCTTATCACAAAGTAACCCATTTTGCCCCCAGGTGTGGATTTTGCTCCGCTTCTTGTCAGAATATGATAAAACTTGGAAAAACATGACCAAGTGCATCAGCTGCTTCTCCAGTGCATCGTGGCTCAGCCTTTGCCTAAATGTTGTTTCTCCCTTTCTATCTTCACAGGAACCTTCAGAGCTTCACCTCCGCAGCTGTAAACATAAAGAAGTGAGGAATGACCTCAGCAGGTGATGTAAAGAGGCAGCAGAAAAAATCCTGTGCAGTCCTCAGGGTGCTCAGTAGCTTGGCAGCTGGTATGGCTTTCCTGTATTTTGATTTCCATAGAGCTCCCTTTTATGGATTTTTTATTTCCTCCTTTCCATCAAGTTCTCCCTTTCTCTCTGCTAAGATCTGGATGTGCCACATACGCATTTGCTAAATTTTCAAGTGCTCCTAGTTTCTGGTAACTTACACCAGGAACATGTCCTCATGTTTTTCTTTTTATCTTTCTCTTGATATTCTCTTATTTTGCCTGTTTCCTTGAGTTTCCTTTTCTTTTTATCTTTTTATCTTTTTTTTTTTTTTTTTTTTTCCTGTATTTTTTTTGTTTTTTAATTCTTAATTTTCCTCCCACTTATTTTCCTTGTTGATTTTTTTCTCTGACTGTGGAGTCCTGAGGTTTATCTTCTTAGCTCTATCCATTTGTTACTCCTTTCTTGAACTCTTGCAGCACTTTATGTGACCACACTACATAACCATACCATGTAAGACAGCTTCCTTGATCTGGTAGCAAGTTTTGTAGAGTGCAAAAAAATGAAGGTGGCTTCATGGTTTGGCTGACAGTCCTGAGTCTTCATGAGGAAATACATTTATCACTCATATTTTTCTGACTTTTCTACACAAGGTTTACTGCAAACTCATCTCTACACCTCAAGGCAGAAGCCTTAGTTTTAGGAATAAAGCATTATTCAACACACCCAGGCACACATAGTTTCACTGAAATTTTCTTCCATAACTATCGCAAAAAAACCCCAAATAGAAACAAAAACAAAACCAAACCAAACAAACAAAAAAAGAAAAAAAAAATAACACCCCAAAGGTCAGAATTTGTATTTAGATTTTTATTCAGCTTGTTTTTTTAAACCATCCATGCATAGCTGGAGTGCAGGAATCATGTCTCAATTTGCGTTTTTTGTTTTGTTTTTTTGTTTGGGTTTTTTTTTAGGGAAAGCTACCCCAAATAGGTATTGGCTTTGAACCTATACCTCCCATTCCATACTGTAACACTGACTGCATGAAAGTCAGTTGCTGAAAAGTCTTGTCATTGTGGTTCTCAGTTCTTATAAACTTAAGCACAGAAACAGTGTGGAATTGGCAGAGCTTATCAAAAGAAATATTTTAGCTCTAGCAGAATGCTCCAGAGAAGCAGGAGCATTATAGCCTTTGCTTCTGTGAAATTCCTCATCTAAAAAACTCTCTAGAGTTGATCATATCCCTGAAGAGCCTGCATTATGGAACACTAATTCAGTTTCTGTGCCTCAGCCCTCCTTGCCCAAACAACTCATCACTGTTCTGCCTGGTTGTTTGGGTGTTGTTTTTTTGTTGGGTTTTTGTATGTTTGTTTGTTTGTTTTTTCCTGTGAATATTTTTTAAGTCGAAATGCTGAGTTACACATGGGGCATGTTGAAATAGGCGAATGGCCTGTGCAGGAAATTATCAGTGCAAGCTCATAGGATGGTGTTTAGACTTGGGTTTTTGGCTGGATATCAGTCTTGAGAGGAGCTTGACAACAGAAAATATCAAATGTTTATGTACAATACTACAAAGTTTTGCAACTCATCCCCTAGAGTATGACCTGGGATTAAGGATCCTTAAAAAAACGCGGCTCCTTTTCAGATGTGCATATTTTAAGATGTTCAGACTAAGTCTGTTTATTTTCAAAAGGAATCCACTAATCCACTATACATTACCTGCCTTCAGCAGTAATCAGTATCAAATGCACCAGTTATTGATAAATGAACAGACCTCTCCTGACAGATCATAAAATAGTTTGCATTATCTAGGCAGTGACAGTCATGGTAATAGCCAGTAATACTTAAGTGTTTATAACGTCTACTTGCTTTTATCAGCTACTTGAAGGTACCTCTGAAAGATTTAAGGCATGTAGAAAACTTTCTAGACTGTCATGTTGCACTTTCTCTCCTACAAAACTCCCTAAATAAACAAACACAAACAACTAATTTATGGGAACCAAAAAGAAACTACACTGATCAATAATAATCCTCTTCTCCTCAAGAACCATCCAATCATTCAGCAACAGTACCTTGAAGAACAGAGAGATCATTTTTTCATATTTTTTTCACATTTTCTCATGTTTTTCAATAAAATTAGTTATTAATCTGTCTATTATTTTGCAAATAATAACAGCAGTTGTTTTAGTACTGTGCCCCTTGTCAAGTCTCACAGAACAACTTCTACTTAGCCACTGCATGTGGAAAACAGATTAGTTTGTAACTGAATATGGAGGTATTATGTATCATATAAGTTTTAGACTTATTGAAAACATAACTGCTTTTTATCTAGAGTAATATTTGTCTCTCCTTAATGCTGTTGCTCAAACACTTTAAGCAAGGCTTCTGCCAATGGAAGTTTCTCAGAGGTGGTGCAGTAGCCTTTTTTAACTTCAGATTGGTGAGTTCCTCAGTTGTGTTTTCTTGTCCATCATTCAGACACTTGATAACAAGCAGAGACACTTGATAACAAGCAGAGATTCAGAGGAAAAAAAAAGATATTTATTCCTGTAAGAAGTGTGTGTATTGCTCTAGAAACAAACCAGTATGGTTAGGGGTCAAAAAGAGTACATGCTTCCTGTTCCAACAGGATGAACTGAAGAGGCTTCTCAAACCAGTATTTCCATGCCATGACAGATGTTTGAATCATGACACTGGGTGCCAAGAACTTCCTCCCATCAAATTGTTGGACACTGATTAAACTAGTTGAACATTTTATGCAGACAGAGTTTTTAGTTAGTAGCTAACAAAAAACCCCACTGCTAGTGTAATACCAGTTCATTAATAATTACACTTATGTACTGCAGCAATAATACTTCTTTGTCCCTAATTCTAAGCTGTAGGCACAAGGAGATGTGAGCTGTTTTTCAGAACTTTTGTTCTGTTTTCAGAACAGTCATGGTTATTGTTCTTGCTTTATTGTTTATGAATTTTCAACTCTCCCCTGTGTTCTCTGACAGATTCGTCTCTCATCATGGGCTCAACACTAGACATAGACACCATTGGTCTTAACCTGTGTAATCTCAATCTCTTTTTGTGTCTAAAAAAAATCAAAACAACAACAAAAACCAACTCCCCCTCAAAGAAACCAAACCAAACAACAAAGAAACAACCAGAACCAAACAAAATAAGCAAAACCACCTCCTCACTGCCCTAAAAAAACTCAAACTTCAAGCAAAGTAAAATTAAATATTATCAGAACAGATTATTCACACTGTTTTTTCTCTATTCTCATGTCCCTGAGTATCTTGCCAACTGTTTCTTCATACCCTCTAAGCAGAATGATTACCTGCTTAAGAACACATTATGACTAAATTATACAAAATATCTCATTGTTTAGCCTAAAATGTAGGAAGGTGTCTGCCTAGAAAAAAAGCCTGCACATAAATCATGTTAATCCCAAAGTAAGGAAGATCTGGGGAAAGTTTAAAGGTAAAGGGCAGAGATGCCTCCACTAAGAGAGATCAGACACAGCACAAAAAAACCATCAAGGCTGCATCTTGATTTCAAGAGGGAAGCCTCTGAGACTACTGGGGGATAGCACAGAGATGCTCCTGCCAGGCATCCAACCTCCACAAAGCCCAGTGGAGATTCCTCCTCAAATCCACTAGATTGCAGAACCAAGCAATGGACAGTAATAAAGCAGAGAGATTGGGAATTACATGCCTCAGAGAGGGGACATGTGCATGTGTGGCTGTATGCTTATATTTAAAACTCTGAATACTGGGTCTCAAGGAGGCAGCTTTATCTACAGGATGTGAAAACCCTTGCATCGTTTTCCATTTCTGCAATGTCCCCATTGCCCCTACCCACCTTTCTCAGAGGGAATTAAAAGTTGTGGTACCAATAATTCAAAGGTGTGTTCAGAGCTTCTATTCCCCAGTTTGCCACAGGTGTGATCTTGTTCATAATTGGCCTGACTAATTGGTCCATAATTTAAATTGGAATTGTGCCAAAATATCAGTTTTCCTAAAGCCTGTAATTTTTATGTGAGAAAAGGTAAAATCCTTATTGGACTCTATAGTCTAACGTTGTTATTCAATGCTTTTTGCAGTCTTTAAAACAAGAAAAAAAATAGATGAGTCCCATCTCCATGGAACAGCACAGATGATGCCTCTTCTGAAGGAGGTGGCATTCCGTACAGAATGAGATTTAATGTATTTTTTGCCTACTGAAAGTAGTAATGACTTTGCTCTTTTAATAGAACAGAAGATGAAGGTCATCCAACACACATGCTCAGACCAACACATCTTAAGCTTTATTGTCAATCACCTTTCCTGAAGACCTTTTATTATGCACAAGTTGAAAGACAAGGAAAAATGCCACTTAATTTCAGTATCTGGCATGATTCTGCACACACTGCCCACTCCTTGATCTCAGGTATATGTTATACAGTTATCTGTCATCCTAGAACTCCAGGAGGTCTCATGTGTCATTAAATGAGGATGGCAAATTCTCTAGTATGTGGATAGTTAATTTTAAACTTCTGAAGTTACAATGATTTTAACAGTTTCAGTGGATCACAGAAACAAATAACAAACAACAAACAATTCCAACAAAAATAAAAGGGAAAGGGAAGGGGGACAGGTGGGAAAGGGAAAGGGGTAAGCAGCCTTCAAAGACTCAGAATTGATTTCTACTGTTTAACTTGACTGTCCTACTGCTGTCCAGGGATGTCTCAGAGCATGCAGCATGAGACCTATGAGACTTAATAAGGAACTTTCATATTTCCTAATATCAATCCAAACACTATCTGATGCTGGGGCAAAGGTATGCTGTAATCATGCTACTCATGGCAAAACAATCACCCCAAGTTAAAGAGAAGAGCAGCTAACACTGGCTTGTCGGATTTCAATATATATTAGCAAAGCACGGAAGTTTTATGAAGGCTCCAACTGATTTTTGTTGTTTTGTTATGCACCAAAAGTTATTAGACTCATGAAAAATTGTGTCCACATGGTCCTGACAGTGGTGAGAGCTGCCTTAGGAAAATTAAGCCTGTAAATTATACATGCACATAAACAGGGAAAATGTCAGAGAAAAAGCTAATAGTTCACTCCACAAAAAGTCTGTAACAAGTTATAAACATGTTGGATAAAAAGAATGGGAAGGAAAGAGTTTAAATGAAAAGATTATCTCTCCCTTTGATTTATGATGTCTGATTTGGTAGCTATCCATTTGAAACACACACTGGAATGGGTTCTTTAAGTAGCGTTAACCCATGAATACTTCACTTTTTGTAGAAAAGTGTTGAAAGCATGCAGTGTGAAAGTGCTGGCAAAAATAGATCTCCTTAGGTGGGGCTGAAGGCATGGCTGAATGACATGGTGGGTAAGTGGGTTTTAGCAATCAAGATCCTTTTGTAGATCAGGCCCTTTAGTTCCTCTCTATCCATGCAATATGTTATTATCTGTTCAAGTCTGATTTCTGCTGTTAGCACATTATTTATGCAGATCATCTAAAAATACATTTAAAGGACTTTTTTTTTATCCTAGGTTTATCGTCCATACATAATTGATTACAGATGAGTGGAAAGGCTATTACTGATTTAGCTGAAGAATAGTACATGAACAATTATGATTTCTGAAACTTCAAACTCAAGGACACAATGTCACACACAAGTCCCTCAACAGTTGTATGAGGACAGACACAATTTATTTCACAGAAACTAAAGGTCCAGCGGATCCTCTTCTTCAAAGATTATACATTGTGATGGTCACAATTCACCCAAAGGTGTGGGAAGATCATGATTTGGAGTTCAAATGCTCCTGTCAGCCAAGAAAGTTGCATACATGGCTCAGCCAGAGGACTTGTTTTTTGGTTTTTATGATCTTTTTATATAATGGATATTTAAGTGCTGGCAGGCTAGTGCTCTCAGACTGGGGGTGTGTTGGAGAAATGACAACTATTTTAATCATAGGATTTGAACAATAACAAAACTAGAGTGGGTGAAAAAGTTCTGTGAGGTCTGTAAGATCATAAATTAGAAACATAAGTTATGAGACCGTATCTTTTTTAGTGCCTAAGGCACCTTTCTAAACTTGATGGTCTGCAGAAGTGATCATGCCTGGAAATAAGATCTTTTGAAAGAGTATTTTTTCACAGTAAATAAAAACTTATCATTATCTCCATAAGCCCTCTCCAGAGCATCATATGCATTTGTTAGACACAAGTCTCTGTGTTTAACAATTGTTTGTTCCACTTACAGCAGGGAACCCATATAGGAAACCCTTATCTCTTCCCAACCAGAATCTGAATTTGTGAAACCATCACAGAAGAAAATTAAAGCTCTCTCACCCTTTTGCTTTTCTGTATCTGATTCGGTTAATATAACAAAAACAAAAAACAAACAAACAAACAAACAAACAAAACCCCACAAACACAACCCCCCCCAAAAAAAGCAACAACAAAAAACCCCAAACCAACTAACCAAAAAACCCTCAAAATACAAAAAACTCCACACATCCCTGCACTAGGAAGTAGAATTGAGGCTATAACTATTTCTGTCTTCTATGTTTCATTCTCATGCAAATGAGGAAGTTTAAGTTCCATCAGTTACTAGATTATTGCATCAGTTTTATACACTGAAAATGACAACAGTTTGTGAGCATGATGCAGAAGAAGGGCAGACAGAGAGGAAATGGGACAACTGGGCTTTCTAACTCACAAGCGGATATTCTGAATATTAGCATGAACTAAGTCATTTTCTAAATATCCTCTTCTCTCCCTTTCTGTTCTCCATATTGTTAGGTCCTGAGGACAAATAAGTCCTGTTCAAAGAAGAAACCACAGCCATGCATTCAAAAGCATGTATTTGCTTTCCACCTTGACATAAATCCATTTAGTAAACCAGTCAGTAAAGGGATATAATTTTCATTAAATAAGGCACACTTTTGTGTAACCATGATATACAGGACAAATGCATTAGTCAACGTCTTGCAATTTGTAAATATTCCCTTTAATTAATGCATTCTTTACTCCTTTCAAAACAGAAAGGAATTAGGATTTGCTCACATTTAACTTGAGGTGTTTGGGTTTTCTTTTCGTTCGGCAGTTGTCTCAGAGATTGGGGCAGTTTTATATGACTGAATACTGATATACTGACATCTCAAGTTTACTTCATATAATATCCAGCATTACTGGAAAAATCATAATGTGATTAGGCTCATTTCTTTGCTCACGAAAAGTTCATATTCCATGATGCACAGTGGCTGGAATGATATTTTATTAAAACAGTTGTTGAGCCCTGAGGATCCTGACAGTAACAACGAAGTGAATAAAGAGGTCATGAATTTTTTGTAGAGATGAAATCAACCTGTAGTGCTCATGAATAATTCACTGAATTTTGAAAGGCAAACCTTAAAAAACATCTCATCAAAACACCCTTAAGATGAATTGTCACGAACACTTACTTACTGGCCTTGAAAAATTAACATCGTCCCATTTCAAACTTATGTACGGGATCTTTCATACAACAGTGCTTGAGCCTTGGGTTGTTAGGTTCTTCTTGCTATGAATCCTACCAAAAACTTGATAGTGTAAAGACAGATGAAATGGAGCCGGATTTTTATGATGTTTGGTCAATGCGGATACCTCAGGGAACTAAACCAGAACATTCATAAGCAGCTGAAACAAGATCTTTGGATTACTTGTACCCCAGAGCAATAGATGGGGTTGTACAGAATATTCTAGGTCATCTGAAATAGAACAGTGTTGTCTTATCTATATGATCAAAGGTATTTGGAAATAAATCCAGGACAGAAGTCTACATCTGGTCACCTAAGTAGCTCTCCATACAGGAGCTTAACAGTTATGACACCAGTAAGGATTGTTAGACTATTTTCTTCAGCTATATCCAACTGTTTCTGGACCTTACACTGTAAGGCCTAAATGAATTTCACTTGCTGAGTAGACTGGGGCTCTTGGCTGCAAAACTGAAGCACTTTGTACTTTGGGACATCTCAGTAGAAAAATATTGGTAAAAATTTCTTCTTTTATTTTATATTAGGTGTTTTTATTATCCTATGTAGGTTCTGTGGTGCTCAAGACTTTTAATCATTCAATAAAAGCAAAAAAAACAGAACTAAAAAATATTATAAATTCTCGCATTTACATCAGTAAAAATTAATTCTAAATGTTGCATTTTTTGCAGTTATGTTGAACCATGAAAAATCATAGTATGGTTTGGATTGGAAGGGACCTTAAAGACCATCTAGTTCCAAGCCCACTACATGGTCAGGGGTGCCTCCCACTAGAGCAGGTTGCTCAAATCCCCATCCAAGCTGGCTGCAAATACTTCCAGAGATGGGGAAACCACATCCTTCCTGGGCAATGGTGTCTTACCACACTCCCACTGAACAATTTTGTACTCACATCTAATATAAATCTTCATTCTTTTAACTTAAGACCATTCCTGCTTGTCCTATTACCACATGCTCCTGTAAAATGTCCCTCCTCAACTTTCCTATAGCTCCTTCAGGTCCTGAAGGCTGCTATAAGGTCTATCTGGAGCCTTCTGTGCACATTGAGGCTTAAAGTATGAAACATACATCCACAGAAGAAAACAGAATTTCTTTCCTTCAAAATTTCCTTCAAAATTCCTTGCTGCAGCTGTCCATTAAAAGAAAGTCGGAAACTCACTGTTTATTTAGAGATACATATAATGTGGATTTCATAGCATGTTCCCTAGCAGCAGTGAGACACTTCAGAAATTAGGATAAAATAAATTATGTACTATACTTATTTCCACTGGTAAAGACTAAAGATCAATGTGTTTCCTTTTAGCTGTTGCATGTACAAGAAATGTTACATTGAGTATTTTTTTCACTAAGGTCTATATATGTTCAAGTTGCTAGACAGCTAGAGATGATAGCCAGATAAAAGAAAGGATACAAGAAAGAAATTTTGTTCCATTGAAAGAGAAGTGGAGATTTTTTTTTTTTCAATAAATCCATACTTTATCTATAAAGGCTTGACCAAGTTCAAGAGTACACTCCTATGTAGCTGATCGAAACACAAAATTAGGTTTTAACCAGAATAGCTTCTCTATCTCCTTTTTCCTTCTTTTCACCAGCAAAAAGTGATTTCTTTAGTGTTCCTCAACCAGAGCTCATTCATTTGCTTATTTCTATTTCATCAGCTCACAAAGCCACCTTTTCTGCTGGTCTTGCAGCATGATATAATGTCCTAGTAAAACTTAGTTTATTTTTCTTACGTGCCCTTCTCATAAACTCTTAAATACATAAGCCACTTTGCAGTGAAAAGAGAGGAAGGAAGGTAGTACCCATTCCTAGCCAAGAAGCTTGACATAAAAGCTGAAACCGTGTACTCCAGTTATGTACTGCCTCAGGTGCTCAGCAGGGGATAAATTTCACGTACTTAAGTCCTCTATGTATCACTGAAAAGTTTAACAAATCTTGTCCTGCTCCAGTAAACGCTTCCAATAAAAAAAAAAAAATTATAGTCAACATACTTCTATCTTAGGTGGTTTAACCCTTTCTGCTGGTGTGTTGCCTTGAGGCACAATCATTTTTCCAGTATTTTGTCCAAGCCACTAGATGGTGTTGTCACAGGAAACAGCTGGTAAGCAACAGGAAAAGCTAAGCTCTGTGACAAAGGAGGTATTTCCTTCCCATTGATAACTCCTCGTCTCCCCTCTGCCTGCATTTTGATCCCCTTCTTCCAGTTTTCATCAAGTTTCTTAACTGCCTCCAGAGACCTGTTGATCACAAAGGACCCAAACAGGACAGCACTCTCCCAGGATAAAGTGTGGTTCCACAGGACTGAGAATATGAAAAGAATTATTATTGCCTGATTATTGCTGGCTAGGTTCTAATTTTATCGGTTTGGGTCAGGAAGCAGCATAGCAAGGCAGGAGCAACTAGAGAAGAATCAAAGCTACTAGCATTGGAAAGTGGTTGGGACACTTCAACATGGAGAACTTTAAGGAGATGCACAAAGCCCTTCACCTTGGGACGAGTAACACCAGACACCAAAATATGCTGGAGGCCACCCAGCTGGAAAGCAACTTGACAGAAAAGGACCTGGGAATACTGGTGAACACCAAATTGAACACCAAATTGAACATGAGCAAGCAATGTGATCTTGCTGCAAATGTTAATTGTGTCCTGGACTGCATTAGGAGGAACATTGCATTTTGAGCCAGGTGATCCTTCCTTTGGATTTTAGCATTGCTGTAGCCATACCTGGGGTGCTGTGTTGAGTTTTGTGCTGCATAGCACAAGAGACATGGATGTGCTGGGGACAGTCCAGGAAAAGCTCTTGCTGGTGATAAAGGCTCTGGGTCATCTGTCCTGTGAGGCGAGGCTGACAGGGCTTTCCCAGCCAGTCATTTTACTGGAACACGAGAGGGTTCTTTTCTTTAAAAAATGGTTAAAAGTCAAAAAACAGATTTAAAAAAAAAAAAAACAAACAAAAAACACAAAAACCCAACCAAATAAACAAACTCACAGAAGTTGAGGAGGCTTTGTAGAATTGAACTGAAAGTAAAAAAATGCACAAAATAACAGTATAGAGATAACAAAACTGGAATAAATTTTCCAAACTGTTCAAAGGGCTCCCTTCAGTAAAATAAAGCTTTGGAACTGTTTTCTTCACAACAGCATTGTCTGTTTTAAAAATGATCTAATTTAGAAGAAACAAGTTTAAACAAAAAGGTTAAATAACCTCAAAATGACAGGAAATCCTTTTTCTTCTGGTAAAGTCAATACTAAACAAGATCACAATTTTTTGTTCACAGCACAGCAGCTATTTCACTTTGGGTTTGATACATCTTTTTTTTCCGTTGACATTTCCGTTTCTCCACAAACTAAAAGCACCTCACCACACAAGTTGCCAAACTGTTCAGTCAACTTAAGATGGTCATTTGGAAATGGCAGATTTAATTGTTGCATCTGCAGCCTGATTCTTTTTCGTGTTGAAGCTTTGCTACGAAATTAATATTTTAATTTTTTTTTTCCTTTCTCTTAGTTTGGTCTTTGTCCTTATCTCATCTTCAATTGCTATCTTCCAAAAGCTGCACATATTAGTATTTCTATATAAATTGGATATTTGTCTCCCATTTAGGAAAGACAGTGCAATTTTTCTGAAACAGGGAAGGGAGAGGAAGGAGAAATTAAATTATAAATCCACAGTGTCATGAAAATGTCATACCTTCTCCTTCCACAAGGTTCCAGCTTATACAGTTCCCACCGCTAAAAAATTACTATGTCATAAAAAATTTTAAGCATTTATATGAACATTGCAGATGCCTCCTTTTTACACAGAAGTGATTACAGATGCAATGATACATAATGTAGAATAGGTAAAGATGAATATAATGTTATAGCTGTTGTTAAAAAAATAAGAAATTGGGTTTAATTTATAAAGTTCTGTAATCATCACAGAGAATACTTCCATTAAGTGAACTTCTCTTCTTGTAGTTTTTTTGTAAGGGATGCATGATCCAGAAGCTGTGATTTTGATGGAACCTGCCCAGTTATTACATCCTTGTCTTTTACCATGGTATCAGTAAACTATGGTTCCAATTCATCACCATTGTAACTCCTCTAATGGAATTTAAAGCTAACCCAGTACCTAAAAAAACCCAAAAAACCAAACCAAACCAAACCAAAAAACACTCCCACAAACCCCACAACCTCTCAACAAAGAAATAAGCTTATTTGTGGTAAATTTTCTGTTACATTTCTGTTTGAGTGGGGTAGTAAAGAGCTATATTGCTCTTGAATCTGTTTGGTTAGTGAAAGGGACAGAGCAAAACCTGACTTCATCTTTCTAATGCACAGAGAATCTCAACTCCCCCAGAAATCAGTTAATTTCTTGGACAAATGGAACAACAGGTTTCTCTTATCCCTTGTTTTGGAGCAGGACATACACTCATCATTTGTACAGGGCTGATAGTAACAGCATATAAGAGACAATAGCATGTTTGATAATATTTTTTGTTCAATCTGTAAATTTACATTATGAGGTTTTAACTTGTAAGCCAGTTTTTAAGGCTGTCTGATATATTGCTTTTATCCTTCATTATGTATTCTGTTAATGACAGCATACTTGTTAGAGGGTGCCAGGGTCAGGTATGCTAGTCCCCCATTACAAATGAGACTCAGCAGTGATTTTGGTGCTGTTATTGATTTAACTTGTTAAAGTATGACCTGTCCCATTAAAATATTGTTAATAATTCCATGCATCTCCAACTACTGACAGCAGCAGTGGTTCAGCTGGTATTTGTCTGCATAATAGGTGTTCATTTTGTTTGCCCATTCACTTCATCAGATTTCTCATCTAATGATTGAAACTCACAGCTGCCACAATAGCAAATATCCTTTTTCTGTTGTTGTGGCTGCTCCAAATTAAATGCTAATAAATGTTTTAAGGCCCTAGAGGAATAGTGTTTGAGGCTGGGATTAAATAGTCTCTTGCTTCTTTAAGGCTTATTTGTAAAGGACTGAAAGTCAGCAATCACCTTCACTTAAGCATGCTAAGGGGGAAAGAGAATTATTCTTCATCCACAGCAGGTGATAAATTTGCATAAGGAAAGAGCTGGGCTGGGACAGCTGCTTATTTGCAAAGCACACAACAACCAGTGAAATATCCAAGTAGCACATGCAGGTAGGCACAGGAATGCCATCAAAAAACAGCTTAGAAGATACCTCCAGGGACTGTGTAGTTCTCTCTACACAAAGCAGGGTCCACTGCAACAGGTTGTCCAGGACAAAGTCAAGTTGCATTTTTAATATTTTCACTAGTCAAATATTTTCAATGTCTAATAACTTTTTAATATTTCCAATGATAGTGACCACACAATCTGCTCCAGTGCTTGTTCATTCTCACAGTAAAAAAAAAATAAGAATCATACAAACACATTAAAAATATTAAATGACATTTGAATGGCCAGAAAACACTCATTGGTATTTTCTTAGGACAAGTGTAGCCAGGGGGTACTGAGCTTAAAACCATACAGATATATTTTTTTCCCTTTCTTCAAACACAGACAAAACTCCTGCTTCATCCCTAGAGCAGTTTTAATTACTTATATATATATATATCTAAAATAGTATCAACAGGAGAAGCTGAACCATCCAGCAGCATGTAATCTGTTGCTTAGTGAGGGCAAAATGAAGTGGTGAAATTTTCTCAGGCATTGCTCCCACTTGCAGTGTGAGCACTGTGCCTAAGGCAGCATACAGAAATGTGAGATTTCTTCCCTCACATTAGTGAATCAAACCATAGATATTATTTTCCCTCTCCAGAGTCCCTAACAGAACCCCAGAAGACAAGCATGTTCTGATTAATATACTGTATATATAAAGAATTTTATTTTAGTTCCACCACCAAAACAGAGCTTGCTTGCCTCTTTTCCTCCTCACTTGCCTTTTTCAGAACTGCATTGGGTATTGTTTAGACACGACACAACTCTTCCTTATCAGGTATTTATTTGAAGTCTTTGCTTTTGTGCCATTTTTTTCTTCATTTGGGATTGAAACACATCAGCCCTGGTTTTCATGTCCACTCATTTTGATTTGGTCAGCTTTTGCAAATCAACATGACTTGTAACTTTTGCAAGCACACAGAATGAAATCATTGAGGTGTTTTACCCTTCTCTTCCCTTTCTTCTTTTCTTTAGGGTGAATATTTCAAACTTTCACACCAGCCCAATTTAGCTGTGTAATTCAATTAATGCCTGCAATAAGCGAATTAGCAGAGAAACATGTTTCAGTATACAGTATTACCTTTCTCATTATTTCTTCTTTTTTCTTTTCCTTCCTAACTTCCATCAACAAAAGGTTGCAGATTCCTTTCTTTTTGCAAACAGTTGAAGTGTATCTTGATTCTGGTCTGAGTTTTATGCAGCTGTGACCCAATGGCTGGTGACAAAGGATAATTATTGACTGGTGTGCTGAAAACTTTTCATGTCAGAATGTCTTTGATAACACTCTTCAGTTCTGGTTTATAGTTTCTCATCATCAAACCCCTGAAAGGTAATTAAACACATACAAGTGTTTGGGTGCATAAGGAAGACAGTCAAAGCACATTAAAATGCAATGTTTTTCTGGCAAGTTCTTGTATTAATGTTATTCTTTAAAATAATCCTTTAAATAGCCAAAGGCAATTCTGTTTCTGAAGGTACCACACAACACTAAAGAGTCATTGACACTTCAAACAGATATAAATCAAGCTTCCAGCCATATTTCCAGTTATATTTTATCAAGAAATGACTAAGTGGCAGGTTCATATTTGGGCTTTCCAACAGAAGAAACTTTTCAAAGGAGTTCAGAGAACAGTCTGTCTCCTCTTCTGTCTTTCTTCATTCACTCCCATTCTGTCTCGGAGGAGGTTTTTATCTAAAACTTGTGCCTTAAAACAAGATGTCTATAACTCTGTTGTAATCAATGAGACTCCACCCAGTCTAGTCCTGTTAAGAGATTAGAAAGACAACACACTAAAAGTTTTTCCTCTTGTGTCGGTGCTGTCCATGCCTTATTACCAAAGCCTCCCCCAGAATACCTTCCACAAAATCAGTATTAAAAAAAATATATATTTTACTTGCTTGGCCAGAAATTGCAAGCTCAGAGAGTTCCCTACACTGGTCTTTAGCCAGGCAGTGACTTACGTGGTTCCCTCATCATATTAATGTGATTTTCTAACACACAGGTTTGGCAAATCAATGAAATCTGTAAATATATATCTAGGCCAATAATTCAAAAGAATGCTAGTAATGGAAGTTTCAGATGACTTTTATTTTTTCTATATTTGTCTCTGATTAGATGTATGTCTTGCAGCTTCCTGTCTTAATGCTTTTTCAGAATATATTTTTTTCTCTTGTGCAGTTATTTTTTTGTTTGTTTATAGAGTCACCTACTAATATAAAGAATAAGTGCTATTTAGGGTATGAGATTTGAGAACAAAAGACACTTATTTTTAGATGAAAAGTTTTCATCACATCGTGTATATGAACATCTTGTAAATGTGCATGAATCACAGTAAATTAAAATGTTTAACAAAGTCTGTGGAAAACAGAACAGTGTTTTCTATATTTTGTAAAAATAAGATTTCATCTTTGTGCTTTAAATAACGTTTTTATTTCACTGTTAATAGAAGAGAAATATCTATGCAAAACTGCTATACTGTAAGTAATAATTATGAGCTGAGGTGGACACAGTGCTGACTCTTTTCCCCATGAGTATTTGAGTATTTATACTAAATATACCTATTTGGTATAAGGAAAGGAAAATGATGCTTGTTTGCTGCACTCAGACATAGGATTTTAGCAAGAAGTCTTGGTAAAGGGAATATTTACTTTTTGCTATTTTGATTCCAGCAAATAATAATTGAAAACCAGAAACATTCTTCTAATCACATTTAAAATGGTTCATAAATGGTCTGGTTTAAAGTCAATGTTTAAAGAGAGCTGAACTTGGTGTAAAAGAGGACAGAAATATTATGAGTAGTTAACAAATGTGAAGGTAATTAATATTAATCTCCTGAAAGTGCTTTGAAATATTTGAAGAATATAAACTGATCTCTCATTTCTGATTAAGTAGCTTAATAGTTGCTGTGGTGTAGCTACTTCAAACAGCTTGGTAAAGAAAGTGTTTATTACAAGTTTTGTGAAACTGTAATAAAATTTAAACACAATTGAACTGCATGAAGTGGTTCACATTTTAGCATTGGAGATCCAGTCTGGAGAACTTGTATCACATGCAGCTGACGTGGTTTGCAAGCTGGAGCAAAGTCTCCAATAAAACAAGGCAGCTGTAAAACCTCTTAGGGCTCTTTGTGTGATTTTAGGCTTAGCAACCTCAAGATGAGTTTTGTCCATACTATGAATAACTTACATGGGACTCTGACAACATAATTTGATCTTTCTGACTCTAAAGCTTGCAACAGGTACTACATAAATCAGAATCCTTGCCTCTGCTGGTACTATGCCTGTCTTTATCTCTCAAGTCTTCAGTCTCTTCTATGACAATTTTTTCTGATGAGCTCAGAGAGCTTATGCAGCTCTAGGGCACTTCTCTGAGGAATCTCCAACTCTCAGAGCTTCAAAAGAATTTGATACAGCTTTTTGTGAAGCAGCCTGTTCTCCTGTTTTCCTATATAATGAAAATGGGCAAGGGTAATGCAACCTAAATCTCAGTGAGAGAAAAGGAGAGGATACACAGCTGCAGCTCCAGCTTGACATGACACAGGGAAATGTGAATTAGACGCACTGAAAGTTGTGACATCTCTTTCATTTTTGTTCCTCCAGGAAATATACAATCATCTCCAATAAGCATGATGCAGTTGCATGTTTCATTGGCGTTTCGTATTTAGGCAGGTGAAAGAAATAAGAACTGTTTGCTTCAATAGTCTTTCAATACTGGATGGGTCCATTATTTTAAAGTTGCATAAGTCTGCATCAGTGCTTATGACAAGTTCCTAAAATGAAATCCCTCTCATTTTCTGCCATCAGTATAAACTATAAAGGCTCAATGTAGGACTGGCTTCTTTCACTGCTATGTCCAGAGAGACAGACATTTTCAGGAAAACAATAATTAAAATTAAATAGCAATTCAAATATTACCAATTTTACTTTAATTGGTATATTTAATTTATTTGGTCAATATTAGATATTTTATTTTTAAGATTTACACTAACTAAATACAGGCCAGAGGTATGAAATAATTAAATTCTGTTTTCTGTCACTATAAGTACATAAGTTCCTTCTTTTTAAATTTCACATTCTAAGTTAATTTAGTGTTAAGAATATGAGATTAAACTGTAGTGTATTGAGTAGATCATGTCCTAAGCCAGGTAGATGGGCAGTGTACCACAGCTAAAGACCTGTCAGCAATTGGTTTGTAGGTAGCAAAAAAAAGGCCTTTCCCTGTGTTTTCCTGGTTGCTTTAATTTCATGAAAGTAAAATAAAAATAAACTAACCTTTATATAAACCCAGCTCCAAGGATGACTGTATTGCTGATATGAAAGTTATGTTTACCCTGCCAGACAGCTTAGCTCACAGTTCTCATCCTCTGGATTGCATAAATGCCAGTGCATTCTCAGGCCATATTTTGCAGTGAATCATTCACTTCCAACTAAACCAACATTTGTTTCCTGCAAATATCTTGCTTCAGGGACCTGTCCCAATAAACAGTAGAATAAAGTTAGTAGTGGCTTCCTTTAGCATTCCTCCAGGTCATTGCAGCATATTTTGTTTCTGCAAACATGTTCCCATACTTTCTTCCTATACCCACAGCACAGAATTCCATTCTTCAGGTTTGTGGTACAAAAAACCAACAATGCTTTACAAGGCACAGTCCTCCCATTATTTCTGCATTTGAACCAAAAGAATGCAAAATGACCTGCACACACAACTCCAGCTTCAAAAAAAAAGCACACACAAGCACGTGTTAGCATTTCTGGGGCACTGCATGGAATACAGATGAAATCCAAGGCCAAGTGTGACCAGTCACCTTCAGAGAGGTCTATCTCGCACAGACACATGTGAGCACAAATAATCCAGCCTTCTTGATTTTTGAAGCTAACGATTAGTGACTGCAGGCAATGCAATTAGCAATACAGAGTAAATTGCATGAACCCCTTTAAAAAAATACTGCCAGTGAGCAACACCGAGCATCCTTTAACTTGAGTGTGATGGCAAATTGTCATGCTGCTGTGTCCCTCCAGAGCTGTTTCAGATCAGTAGACTCTCATCTGAAGTCAAAAACTGTGGTGAAATATGTCAGTGACAACAAAATCAAGCCAATTCAGTGTTTGAGTGTGCATGAAGCTTGAAGGTTTGACAGAAGATGCTTGTCCTGGGAGCAGCAGAGCACTGGAGGAGATTGGGGGGAGGAATGTGAAGTACCTGCTCAGGCAGGATCCACTGGATTAGAACAGCTGCAGCTTACAGAGATGGTAGCTCAAGAAGATCATAAATAACTGTCTCCCCCATTCCATGATGTGATATTTGTTGTTTGCTTTAATTTTCTTCCAAGTCCCAGCTCCTTCTGTTCTATAAACTTTCTTAGACCTTGAGAACATGCAGAAAGGAAGTAAAAGTGAGGTCAGCTCAGTCTGAGAAGAAAATCAGAAGAGTATTATTAGAAAAAAACCCAAGACTCCTGTCATTTAAACTGGGCCCAGGGTTCATCTCTGACTCCTGATTTTTGAAAAAATATAACATAAAGCAATATAACATAAAGATGAATCTGTTCAGACTCCTGAATGGCCTCATGTAAAGTCAGGATTCTGCTTCTGAGCTTCAAGCATTTTGCTTTCAGGTCAAATTCTGCAGGTTGTGTATTATTATCGTACTTGCCAGCTGGTACTAATAATGCATCTGTATTCAAGATAAAGTTTTCTGTAACTATCATCACTGTGCTACTGAAAGCTGAAGGCTGGAACCAAGCCTCTTTGTTTCTCTCCTGGTCCCTCACGGATGTTTATTCTGTGCCGTTTTCTTTTCTGGAAACATCCAACTCATTAGAAATCCAGCACACTAAATCTGATGCTGATAATGCAATACTTTTTAAAATTTTTCCAGTTCACTGAAGGGCCAAAAGAAAATAAACAGGTAATCATCAGGACAAATATGATTTGTATTTACAATACAGTAGCAATTTAGAATAGAAAAGAAAAAATAATTACAATTTCATCAGCTCATAGGCAAAGTGAAAATCAAACTGCAACAATAAAAAAAGTAATGTAGTCACAAAATATTATTTCTTTTTGGTTTGTAATTCAGAAAAGCTCAGACCCTTTCATAATGTATATTCTTGTTTAGGTTAAAAAAAGTGTTGATTTTTAAATAATATGAACAAGTGTGTCCTGTCAAATAGTGTGGACTGATTTTCTTTAAGTTCATTTTAATGTGTTTACAGGAATGTAAGAATCTGAATCTGTGTCCAAGTCCTTTTTAACTTAGGACATTCATTATCAAAAGAACTAATAATTTTCTCAATTCTGTTAACTTGGAAAACCTTCCAAAAGTAAAAAAAAAAAAAAAAACCACAAAAAACCCACCAACAAGCAAATACCCTCCCCCAACCCCTCCAAACAAACATGTATAAATTGCAAAAGAAATTGTAAATACAGGATTAGATAAGTGATATATCCAACAAAGGATCAAAGGATTATTTGTCTGATGTCCTAATTCCTATGGAATTTGCTGCTGGTCATTAAAAGTAATTCCTGAATCCTTCCACTCTTGAATGGTGGCTTGATTTTAGGAGATAAGAACACTCAAAAATTTATTCTCAAAAGAGAATTGGCAAATTAAACATCCTGAACAATTTTTTTCCTGATTCTAGGCGTTTAAAATCCCTGTATTGCTTGAGAGCAAATTGAATTTTCTTAAGTCAGTAACAAGTATGCACTGATGACAGACACACATAGACCCTTATTCTTTCTCAGCAGCTATTTTCAGGATAATATTGACATTTATTTGTGTAATTGTCAAATAGTGTATAAAAAAAATATCAACCTAGGGGATGTTCACAAAGCTTTTATCTTCAATGATGTGTTTCACTATTTGCAATTTATTGTGTTTTCTTTTCTGTTATATGGTTCTCTGCCTAGATATTTTCAGCATTTCAGTAAGACTAAATAATGAATAGTACTGCTTAAAAAAATATCATTTTACTATACGATATTTCATGAAAATGTGCATTTTTTCAGTAAGCAAATACTTTAAAAAAAAACAGTCTTTTTATTTGTGAAAATAAATTGTAAAATTTCAATACTAAATATAAATGAACGATGATATAATTAAATCAGTGATACCACTATAGTATTACAGACATCATATATTCTGGTTGATAAACTAGTAATATAATTATAATTAAAAATCTATAACTATATTTATAGTTATAAATCACACCAGCTCTGACCTCTGCCTGACTGACCGTGCAGTGAAGAAAAATAGGGAGCTAACCCTGCAAATATCCCACTAGGAGATGAACTATTCCCATGTTAGAAAGCAGAATCTGTGGAAATTGAGAAATAGGGTGAAACCACAGGGTTGGGTGCTCCAGTAGAGAGGAAAAAAAAAGTTCATCCAGATGGGAAGGAATGGAATTGCGTTTTGGGAGAACAGAAGTTTCTTTCGATGGGCTCTGATAAATCATTTATGTATATGGTGTGCAACTTGTTGACACCTTCATCTTGGTATGTTAACACATAATTCCAGAAAGACATGAGATCACCTGATTTAAAGATATAAGCACAGAATCCTTTACTTCCACCAGCCTTACTATGACATCCTCCTAATGTGGGTTTTTCCAGCTTCAGTGACTTAACCTTCAGATGTTAGTTCTCATCATGCCTTACTGGCTCTAAAAAAATATTAGAGATATTAGTTTAAATTTACTTTAAAAAATATAAAAATTTAAATTTACTTTTAAATTACTTTAAAAGTGTCTGAGTCATCTTTGACTATTCTATTCAATAAACTGTAGAGATTAAAAAGTTATTTTTTTTTTACCATTAAAAGTTTCCTCCCATCCTTAGATACTTTGGTTTTTTCACCTTCTCCAGATTTAGAAGATTACTTTTTTGTTAATTTGAACAAAAGAAGGACACACTTTCACTATTCATTGCTACATTATATTGAGGAATTTTATTATGTGCTGTCTTCTGTCACAGTTCTTTATGTAAAAATTCAGGATTGCATTAGCAGTTGATAATTGCACTGGGCAGGAAGAGTTCATGTCTGCTGTGACTCTCAGCCCTTTGTCAGAACCACTGCCTTCCATTTGGTGTTCACAACCTGCTTTCCCTTTTTCAAGTGGAACTTCACAGTACGTAGAAGTGTCAAAGTTTTGTCTCCATTTGCCCAGATAAAAAGGAGATGCAAACATTTATACAACGGTGTTGTTCTCATCTCTCTAACTCCATATATTTCAATTGTAAAAACCCACTTAGTCAGGAACATTTACCTCAGTATTTATCAAGATATTACTTGACTCGGTCTAGCTTTAATCTAATTTGAGGTTCTAGGCATTACTGATTTGCTAATTAGGCAATATTATTTAATGTTATCATAGACTAGTTTAGTTACAATATAAAAAACAAAATCACACACAAAATGTATTTGTGGTGTAAAGCCTACCTAGAAAGGTTATGAAATTGACTATATAATAGAAAAGCTGAAAACTACTGGAGCCATGGGAGTCTGGATTAACCAGATAAATGTAGTTTTACTTGTTTATGTTTTAATATACAACAAAGTATATGACCTAAATCTATGAAAAGTATCCATAAACTCCCCTAAAAGTAATGAATGATCTCATCTTAGTTGTTCCAAAAGGCATCAAAGATCTTTTGTTTAGAAATAAAATAACTTTGGAAAAATAAATGAAAGAATAAGGTCCCAGTTCAACAAAGCATTTTACTATTTTTTCCATCAGCCCTCTCCAGTAAAGGGCTACACTTCAAATGGATAGCTGAGTCACAATGTACACAGCAAGACTTAAAAATTATACTTGATCATGCTTGCTTGAGTTTGATGACTTCAGGTCTTAAAAGGCTGGAGATGATTGAAGAGATTTGTGTTACATAGATTTAGACATTTGACCAATGCACCTTTAAAGCCTTTGGGCTCCTTATATGCATGTGGAGAGGATTAAGCAAATTACAATCTGCTGCATATTACAGACAGGTTGAAATACTTGTGCTCAGCACTAGCTATAGAAAGACCAATAGAGAAATTATATCCTAAATTATGCATCTTAATGAAAGACTTACTTAAAGTTGCATGGAACTATCTAATAACTTCTATAGAATTCAGAGCACCTTCTGGTTTCCCTAAGACTAAAGAGAGCTCATTCCTTTGCACATGTAAAGCCATGAAAACTAGCCCTGAGAAAGGCTGAGCATCTGCAAATTGTCTCGACCAACATTTTGAAGTTACTCAGCTTCTCCGTGCCAGTCACCTATTCTGTTCACATCTGTTTCTTCAGTGTTCCTTACTGAATAAAATTTTGAAGAAGAACTCTAGTTATGAGTAATTATGAAAATCAGGAATATTTGTTTTGGTAAATTTCTGTTTACAGCACCCAAAAGGTATAGATGAGATTGTGTTAAAGGCTTTATATTACAGTTATTCTCACAAACAACTCAGGAAAATAGGACTTAGTAAGAGAGAAGAAATACTAAGACTTAGCAATGGTCCACGCATAACATGGTCATGGTCACAGAAACGGGCAGAACAAGAACATTTGTCTAAGTGGAGTTTCCGAGGTCACATCTGTGTGAATTGTCCATGCTGCAGAGTGAATCAAGAAGATTTACTTCACCTAGAAAATCCATTTAAAAATATAGTTTTATATAGGACATTGGAGTCATTATAGAAACTTAATGAATTTGATTCCTTCAGAAAAAAAAAAAATAAAAAAATTAATGAGTCAGATGTGGATTTGATTTCAAAATTCCCCAAAGGTATTTGAGCATTCAGGCTTTCTGTGGATGTTGGCAGATAAAAGATACCAAGTCTAGGGCCACAGCTCCATTCACTCAGACATTTACTTGTTAAAAAGATAACCAAAAATATGGACCATTACATCTAATATGCATTTAAATTGTTGACCCCTAGTTTTAACTTCCAGACAGAATGCAATAAACTTCTTTTAAATATACTTTTCCATGAATGAAAGATAGCTGGTAAATTTCTGGCTCACAGATTTAGTAAATTTTGTGTTTGTCAATGAAGCTTTGAAATGTAAACTTTTATATTCAGGGCTATCATGTCTTGAATTTAATTTTGATATCAGTTATGCTAGTAAAATCCCAAAGGAATTATAGTTAATAGCAGTACATTCTACCATCATATTTAACTCAGTTACTGCATTATTAAGCATGAGTTGCAAACATGCAGAACAAATACTTGTTGTGGAAGAGTGGAGAGGGGCTAGCAAACTCAGAAGTTTGCTAAATATTCTCAACTTTCAACTTTTTAATTCTGTAGTGAACTGTATAAAACACCTTGATGAAATTCATTGGGATATTGTACATATTTCATTCTACTAGGGCATTCTTTTGTTTGATAGCACTCTAAGAGCTTTTCTTAAGAAAAATTGTTGATAACTCATTTTTTCATGAACTTAAGAAGGTAATAAATTAATAGCTTAGGTGGGGGCAGCCATGAAGCATGAAAACTTATGACTCGTGTCATTAATGTCTTTAACTGCACATAAGGCAGTGAAAAAAATATTAGCTATGCAGTAAACATGGGTTTAGCCAACAAAAAGAGATTTACAAGGTTTCCTCAAGCAATCTCCAAAAGGTCACCCCATGAATCTGCTCCAGACGTTGGTAGCAATTTGTTGTTGTTCTAAAGCTGGGGCTGTAATGGTGAGCATTCATTAAATCAGTGCGTGAGTGGCATGTAGCAATCATTATTTTTTTTTTCAGAGGAAAAAATGCAGATATTGCAAATGCAAGCTAAAATATGAATGTAAATAATGCTTGTAGTAATACTAACACTTTTCAGATGCAAGAAGAATCCTGGTATAGGCTGGCTTTCAAGAAATGGAATATATTCCATTTGTAGACTCACTGGAGTTTACTTTGAAGAAGTTCTAGGAACTAGAAAGAAAAAAAAGACATAGCTAAAAAAATGTATGTGCTTGAGATCATCCTCTAGAGCTCTCATGGAGATGCCCACACATATATTAATAATTTGACTTAACTTCTGAAACTGGGTGGTATGCCAGCTGTCTCTTAGAATTTATTTATGGCCTGAACTAGCTACAGAACTGTGTACAAAACCTGTGAGTTCTAATTCTTTCACTAAAGCAATTAAACAGCGCAGGCAGTGGAGCTTGTTGTCTGGGGGCAGTTGCTGACTGTAATCTATTAGTATAGCTATAGCCACAGAGAATAGACATATAGCTGAGAATTTTCCGGCTGGTGAGGGATTTCAAGGTACCCTGTTGCTAGTGTTTCAGTGGTTGCATCTCTCCTAGAACATTGCTTTCCCACTGCTCCACACCCAGATAATTTTATAGAATCATAGAATTGTCAGTGTTGGAAGGGACCTCAGAGATCATCTAGGTCCAACCCCCTGTCATAGGCAGGGACACCTCCCACTAGATCAGGTTGCCCAGAGCCTCATCCAGCTAATTATTCCCTCCTCGTCCTTTCCAGCTAGCATCCAAGCACGAGCATTTAGTGTATTCATCATTCTTGAGCAGCTCTTTTGTGGACACTCAGGTTAATCAGCATGAAGAAAGTCTGTTTTTTTCTATACCTTTTCCCTCTGTTTGCTGTAAGATGATTATTGCTATGTACTAGGGGTCAACAGCAAGGTAGATGCACTGGATAGAAAATCAGTGTCCATGTACAGGGGAGAATTCTGTCCATAAATTGGCCCCTTCCGAATATGTCCCTTTTACAAATGAAATCCCTTCTGTGCCTAAGCAGCTTCAGAGAAACTCCATCTGTATACACCTTCCAGTATGCAAAGATCTAATTCTCTAAATGAGTTGCTGTGAGGAATGCAGCACAGCTTCACAAAGATGCCTGAGTGTGATTAGCTGATCTTAACATCACAAAGGAAATAAAAGAGAACATCTGTGTGTGCTTTTTGTGGAACTGAAAAACTGGGGCTGTGCATATGTGTTGAATCTCTAGGAGTTCTT
Organism: Florisuga fusca; assembly: GCA_038090715.1. Taxonomy (NCBI): domain Eukaryota; kingdom Metazoa; phylum Chordata; class Aves; order Apodiformes; family Trochilidae; genus Florisuga; species Florisuga fusca. The sequence goes on from JAAWXA010000056.1 coordinate 1,454,048, forward strand.
GAAACTTAGAGGAGTGAGACTTGAAAGTTTGACAAGCTTTTAAATGAAAAGAACAAAGGCTGAAAGGCTTTTATATAGGCTGAAGGTGTAAAATAAGAAAGGTTTAAAATAAATACATGGGACTGGCCAGACCTTCTTCTAACACCTACTGCATTTTACAAACGTGTGATGTCTATCTACATACAGAATGGGAGAAGTGTAGTATAATATTAGTATATTAGTTAGTGATGCTGAAGACAGTCTTTGTAAAAATATGCAGGCTGGTGTCTTGGATGTGCTGAAAAAGTTTTTGTACTCTAACTTCAGATAATTGTTACTTAGCACTAACCCTAGTAAGCCATTAAGCTTACAAACACTGGACTTCATATATTTGTACAGATAAAGGAAATTGGGACTCAGACAGGAATCTGTTAAAGCAAAGGTCAGGATGGATGAGAAGAGGATGATGATATAGTTGCCAGAAGACCTGGGTTCTACTTCAGAATCTTGTATTAGAATTAATTTACAATATGTTGAGTCTTATCTCTTTCTTACTTTTCTTTCTCAAATACATACCAGTTTGGAGTGTAGCTATCATGGCACAGATGGTTCCCTGAATGTCCGTCTCTGCTATGTTTCAGCTACTGAAAATGGTAAATAGACTTTTTCCAAGGTAAAAATTTTCTTGCTTCTTGAATATCTTAAGATTTAACCACATTTTTCTCACCCTCTTTTGGCTCTTGGGTATACAGCATGTAGTCCATCACCTATGCTAATTTCTCTTCAGCCTTCTATTTGTGTATTAAAAGGTGAAGGAACTGTTTTACAGGACAGTTCTTTCCCACTCTTCCAAGGTGCTACAATCTGGGGTCTCGGGAGATATTGCTGAGTGTGAACAGCCCACATGGAAATACTGTGAAATCTTTATCTTTGGTCTTTTTCTCAGAAACTGAGAGGAGGAAATGCCCGTCAGAATTGTAGACATATTTGTGAATTAATGAACTGGACAGGAATAGATGATTGCTTAATATTGCCTTCAGCTCCACATGCCCTGATGGGTTAGTAAAGTAAATTTGGTTCATAAAGCAACTACTAAGTAGTATCCAAGTTATACTTCTCTAAATGTATCTATACTGACATTCCAGGCTCAAGTATAGGATTTCTGCAGACCTACTTTATCTTTTACAGGAAAAGCAGAGAGAGAGGAAGATGAATTTAGGTGTACCTCAAAGAGCTGTCAAATCAAACTAGTACAGAGAGCCTGCAAACATCTAAGCAGTTATACTAATGGATTCCTTTCTGATTCCAGCCTCCTGTGGGGTGGATCCACCTGACTAAACGTGCTATGCTGGACCTTGTTTTCACCAAAAAGGATGAGCTGGTGGACAACATGGAGCTTAAGAGCACCCTTGGCTGCAGAAACCATCAAATGGTGAAATTCAGGATCCTTAGGGCAATAAGAAGGGTGTTCAGCAAGCTCAATACTCTGGTCTTCAGGAGGCCAGACTTTGACCTCTTCATGGACCTGCTTGGTAGGGTATCATGGTATAAATATTCCCTCACTTTGGACAGTTTTAAGTCTCAGCTCGACAGGGTGCTGAGACATCTCATATAAACTATAGTAATATCTAGAAGGGTTGGACCAGATCATCTTTGAGGTCCTATATGACCTGACATTCTATGATTCTGTGACTATCAGTACCATTACCCTGAAGAACCACATGTATTCAGAGGATGTGAGAGAGGGCTAAATTCTAGACTGCCAGCTCACTCAGGCAGCCTTACATCACTACATGCAAGAGAGGAGGAAAACCTACTTCTTCTTTAAAAACCTGAGAAAAAGAGATTCAGTGTATTTAAACAATTTTCTCCTTGTCATTCCCTTCAACTGAAAATACAGCAGCCTGGAACTGCATCATAGATTCTGTTAAAGACCATGATCCAAGACCCTAGATTTAATTTTTATTTTTATACTCAGTGCAATCCTAATTTTCATGTATAAAGCACAATAGTACAAGTCATGAAAAAAACTGCCCCCTGAATTTATAGCAGTAGCACTTGGTGAGGAGAAATGCATTAAATATATTGATGGTATTTGATTGTCCATTTACTCGTGTAAAGTTACCTGATATTAAAAAAAGACTTCAGTTAATAATTCAGTGCAAACTTTGTCTCTTTCCTATTGCATTGAGGATCTTGAATTTCCCTAAAACTAAACACTGCACTGTGATCTGCTCTAGCATGAGAAAATGAAAAGGTACAAACAAATCCATCTATAAAGCCAAACAAGTCAAAGTCCTGGCAGTAATGTGACATCTTATTTCCTCACCTGATTTTAATGTTCTGTAGTCTGAGGGTAGGATGTTGTGGTTACTTGTGAAATGGGGATGTGGGATGTAGTAGACCTGACTGAAAAAATGTGGTCCCTGCTTTGTCATACGCAGTGGGTCTTCCTCCCACCAAAAAGTCTTTCATCTTGATGATCTCAGAGGTCCTTTCCAACCTGGTTGATTCTGTGATTTTGTGATCTATTGTCATTGACTTAAGTCTGGTTCCAACATATTCTATCATACACAAGTTAGCCTTTCCTCCTCTTGATCTTCTCTAGCATTTTCCATTGTTCATCTCTTAGAAAGCTAACATATTGGAGTAAATCTGCCCTGACTTTCTTCCTACTTCTAGGTTCAAGCATTTGCCTCCAGAGTTCATAGCTGTGATTGATGTCCTAGGTATTGTAAAACCAAGAAATAACTTTATTTTGTTGAAGAGAAAAAATAAAATTGTGTAGTACAGCATGGGCATCATGGCCCCTTTTATCTCCTTGCTTCACCTTTAATCTAAATTTTTTTATCAAAATCAACCACCTCTGAAATGACTGCCAACCACAATTTCATATTACCTTTTATAAAGATTCTTAGTGAATGGACTTCAGCCTAAATACACTTGTCAGGAGTGTTAAGGGGCAGAGTGCTGATTTCTGGGTTATATTTCAAATAGTGTCTTGAAAACATCAATTGCACCAGCCAGATGAAAATGTGATCCACTGGGTCCACACTGGAATAAAACAGGACAAGTTCTCACATCTGGAGCACAGCATGACAGCAGGAGAGAAATAAAGAAGGTTTCAACACAAAAAGACAACTTGCTCATGAAATCCCTGCAAGTTTAGGTTCTGCTTCATGCTGGCTGGAGATAGGTTAAGGTCAGATTTTCCTCGAAACAACATATCATTCAGGCTTCATAGTTAAAAAAAACAAAAACAAAAACAAAAACAAAAACAAAACAAAACAAAAAAAAAAAAAAAAAAAAAAAAAAAAACCAAACCAAACCAAAACAAAACCACCAAAAAAAACCCCCACAAAACCCCAATTTGGACTAAAAAAAAGCAAGCTCTGCTGAATGTTTTTCTACTTCTACCCATAATCCAGTGACTACTGGAAGTCCAATATTTTTGCAGATGCTGTCTGCCATCAGAAGTCAGAGCCTATGGAGGCTGATCTGATGATGTTACCAGGTTCACTATAGAAGTTATAAATTAAATATTGTGGAACATGAAATCCTTCTGTTAGCAATAATGGAGAACGAGGTGGTGTACTTATAGCACTATATGGCTTCCTCACAAGAGAAAGAGATGGGGCTTGTGACCAAAGACAGGACTCAGGGAAATTGTAGAAAGCTGAGTCAGGGGAGGTTTGGGTTAGATATCAGGAAAAGGTTTTTCACCCACAGGACAGCTGAGCAGTAGAACAAACTCCCCAGAGAAATGCAGAGAAGTGGTCACAGCACCAAGCCTGCCCGAGTTCAAGATGCATTTGGATGATGCTCTCAGGCATATGGTGTGATTCTTGGGGTGCCCTTATACAGGGACAGTGGTAGGACTTGACGATCCTGATGGTTCCTTTCCAACTTGGTATGTTCTATGGTTCTATGATTCTAAGTATACATTTACATTTTGCAACAGGAAAAAAAAGAAAATTAAAAGTCCATATAATATAGAAGAAATCTGCCTGGTGCAGCATGTATGTCTTATGCTTCAGAAACAAAAGAGAGTGAAAGGGTCACACCTGTGACCCTCTTGCAGGGAGGAGTGGACCAGAGAGGTGAAAAAAATGGACCAAATATATGATTTGATCCCATACACATCACACATGGTTTAGATTGGCTATTAGAAAAAAATTCTTCACTGAAAGAGTGGTCAAGCATTAGAGCAGACTGCCCAGAAAAGTGGTAGAGTCACCATCCCTGAAGGTATTCAAAAAACATGTAGCACTTCAAGACATGGTTTAGTTGGCATCACAGTATTGGGTTGATGATCTTAGAGGTCTTTTCCAGACTTAATGGTTCTATGATTCTATAAATATGAGGGATAATAAGGGTCAAGCTCATGAGTATCTATAAATATTTCACAAGGGGTAGGCAAGGAAGGAGAGACAGTGGGGTGGCCCTCAATGTTAGGGAGTGTTTTGCTTGTGTAGATAGATGATGGTGATGACAGGGTTGAGTACGTATGGATAAGAATCAGAGGGAAGTCCAAGGCAAATATCATGGTGGGAGTCTGTTATAGACCACCCAACCGGGATGAAGAGGCAGATGAAATATCCTGTAAGCAGCTGGCAGACATCTTACAGTCACTTAGCCCTTGTTATCAAGGGAGACTTCAACTTGCCAGTTATCAGCTGGAAGTTCAACACAGTGGGGGGAAAACAGTCTAGGAGTTTCCTGGAATCTGTAGAATGTAAATTCCTGACATAGCTGGTGAGGGAGCCAGTTGGGGAAGACATCCTGCTGGACCTGCTGCTTGTGAACAGAGAAGGATTTGTGGGTCATATGGTGGCTGATGGCCATCTTAGGCAGAGCAATCATGAAATTTTAATTCCTGGAGAGGTAAGGAGGGGGGTCAGCAGAGCTGCTATCTTGGACTTCTGGAGGAGAGCCTTTGGCCTGCTTAGGGGTCTGGTTGACAGAGTTGCTTGGGAGGCAGTCCTGAAAAGCAAAATAGTTCAGGAAGTCTGAGCATTATTCAAGAAGGAAATCCTAAATGCACAGGAGCAGACCATCCCCCTGGTCCAACAGACAAGCTAGAGGGGAAGAAGATTGGCCTTGGATGAACAGGGATTTGACTGGGACTCAGGAATTAAAAAAAGGAGAGCTGATGGCCTTTGGAAGGAGGAGCAGGTCATTTAGGGAGATTAAAGGGATTTTGTGAGGCTATGCAGGAAGGAAATTACAAGGATCAAAGCCCAAATAGAACTTAATTTGGCTTCTGCCATTTAAAAAAAAAAAAAAAAAGAAAAAGTGTTTCTATAAAAAGATTAGCAACAAAAAGAGGGTTAAGGAGAATCTCCATAATTTATTTTATGTGGGGAGAAACAGTGATTAAGGATGAGGAAAAGCCTGAGATAGATAATACCTTCTTTGCTTCGGTCTTTAGTAGTAACACCAGTTGTTCTCCAGATACCCAGATGGGATAGAGAACAGAATGAAGCCCACATAATCCAAGGGGAAATGGCTGGTAACCTGCTACACTTAGACACACACAAGTCTATAGGGACAGATGGAACCAAAAAAGGGTACTGAGGGAGATGGCAGAAATGCTCACCAAGACACTTTCCATCATCCAGCAGCAATCTGGGTAAGTCCATGTGACTGAAGGGTAGCAAATGTGACCCCCATCTACAAGAAAGGCTGGAAGGAGGATCTGGAAAACTACAGCCCTGTAAGTCTGACCTTAGTGATGGGGAGGTTATGGAGCACATCATCTTGAGTGCCATCACACATAGAAACATTATATATATATATAATGTATGTTATTTATTCAAAATAATATAGATAAACATTTGATGATACTTCCCTAAGTACTCTCCAATTTTCTGCTTTCAGGATAGGTGTATGAATTATGTTATTTAGGGACTTCCTCAGCGCTCCTGCTGTTTTTAAAAAGCATGACCTCAGACTTCCAGCCTGCAGGTGACACGTTCAACCAAAAATACTGTTACTGAAGAGAATCACAACACTTGTATTTGTTTTATGAATATCAATAATTTTTTTTAAAAAGATAAATATTCATATTTTCCAGTTAGGCTATCATATAAACATAGAATATAAATTGTGTCACAGAAAAGAAGAAATTTTATAAAACATTCATTACTGACATAACTTTAAGGCCCAAGACATACATCAATTCAGTAAACTTTAAATTGTACTATAAACTAGGAAGTGCCAGCCAAAATGATTATTTCATCTGTGGCAGGAAAAAAAGTTAATGTTATGTCCGCATGTCAGGTAGCTTCATGAATGATCATAGCCTTATCTAAAGACAAAAAATACAAATATGTTTATAATCACACTTGCTCCAATTTCAACATTGAGTCTAAGCTACTCATCTGGACTCTGTACAGAGAATCAAAAGACACAGACTGAGGTCTCCAGAGACATATGTTAAAATGGGATGAATGACCTTCTGGAAGTGCTCATTTATCTCTTCATTGATAGTAGTAGGATCCTAAATGATAGTCCAGACAGCTAACTTTTAGACAGTTAAGGTTAGGTAAGATTAATCTCTCACCTTGTGCCTAGGGAAAATAATTTCATACACGCTAAATTTTATCTCTAGTATAATCAAATCTAATTTAGTGTTACCTAATTTAATCTTTTTGTGTCCACATTTCTCAGATCTAGCTATGAGGTTAATAGCTTATTTCTTATTTATTTTAAAACATACAAACACGCTCACAAAACAAATAGTTTTTATCTTTACATGCAAAGTGCCCAGAGCTTAATTTATGAATAGAAAAAAAATTACTTATGAAAGTATGCTCACACTATAATATACATAATCCTCATTAAGCAAAGTGGTTTAAAAGCTCCTGCCTCTCCCTCCTCTAGTAATTATCCATATTTTCAATTCTTTACCATTACTAAAAGCCTGAAAGTAGGAAGATGAAGTTTGTCATAAGAATATGAAATAAAATATAAAATGTTCTTTGTTACTAACAAGAATTTCCACAACTCACGGATAAGCCTGGCTATAGACCTCCTGTCCACCCTGATCATCACTAGAGTATCTGAGCACTGCCACAAAAATTGCTAGCATTATGTGCAGAAAATTATGACATTGATGTTACACTCTGGAAACGGACCAAGAGGATAAACAATGATCTATTTACAACTAGAAGTCTATTCAAGAAGCCAGTCTTTGTTAATACCTGTATCCTGACACAACAAAGGTTAATGGAGTTTTGATCTAATGCACAGTAATATTAAAGGTGGCTTAGACTGGAATGTCTAGACCTCCAGCAAGAACTACTGTCTGTTCCCTTGTCCATCTAGAGGTCCTCTAAGAATGATATTTTTTTTTTTTTATGGAAATAAGGCATTTAGTTAATTTAGCAATTAGTTTGGCTTCTGAATTCTGCTTGTTTCTATGCAAATGTAGAACAAATTCTGATTATCTCACCTAAACTGTCAACTTGCAATTCAATTGCAATGAAAGACATTATGTCTCTGACTTTGCCTGGGAGTTTGTTACCTGCAAAGAAGTAATAGAGAAGGGTTTGCTTGGAAGGTATTTCCCCTTCTTAAATTTGCATGTATATTTTAGAATCACTGACCTCTGTCATTAACAGGAATGCAGCAGAACACTAGTAACAGAGGCTGATGCTCCATACCTAGTAAGTGCAAATCTGGCAGTGCTCAGAGCAGCACATAACCAAAGAACTGCTCATTTGTTTGAGTGTCCTAGACTATATGTTAGGAGCCTTGGAGCTGTGCCAAACTACCTGGCAATAATTGTAGCAGTCATCTGTGAATAGAGATATCTGGCAGCATATTAGTAGTTCATTTAATTTATTGTCTTCCCACCTTATTAGCAGTACATCACAAGGCTGAAAAAGTTTCTAAGCTCATATTTCAAACACAGAGCCCTTAAAACTGTACCTTAAAACTAGAAATTTGGCTTATGCAATTTTCTTCAGTCATGTCAATATTAACTCCAGACATTATTGTGTTGCAGAGCTCTCATTCATACAATGACAGCTCCGTCTTCCCAGTCACCAGGCTGACTGTTAAAGTGATTCACTGCAGTCAGCCTCAAAGATTTCCAAGACAGGCCCCAAGGTAACTTAGAAAGTTGTAGGGAAGTTTGGCAGGCTGCTTTATTTTGTTATTTTTGGGAATAATGCTCAGAAATCCCAGTGAGAAGAGATGGCAAGGAAGGAACTTCAACCTTTGTTTCAGACAGGTTGCTTTTTTTGTTTATGTACACAACCACAAAGCAACAGATACAAGTCATATCAGGCACACAGAAAACCTCACACTGGTTCATATACACAGCAGGAAGGATAAAGTTTGCTATACACAATACCACACATTGTAGCCTTTCCAATACTTCTCAGATATTCAAAATACTAAAATTGGAGAGCTAGTGCCTTCAGCTCTGTTCCTTAACTGTTCTGTCTATAACTCAGGTATTTACATATGTATCTCTGAGAAGCTCAGGTTTCTGTAGTCCCGAGACATTTTCCTCCTGAGCTCTGTGCCCAGAGATTTAGGTCAATCACAAACAGATTCATCTTGCGAATTGCATTATAAATATTGAGTCAGCCCATTGATTACCTTTTATATGTGGTATGGCTCACTGCCAAGATTAAAGATGGAGGTACTTTAGGGAAGAACACATATTTTTCTCTACTAGGCATAAATATCACCAACTGCTGTTCTTAAAATGATAGTGTCTCACATCCTGAGTTGAAACTGCAAACATTTCACTACATCTTGCAAACAGATAATAAAGAGAGTATGTTCTTTCATGTTGATTTATTAAGAGAATAGTAGATCTGTTGTTCCAATAGTTTCAAAGCAATGGGTCACATTCTTTCCAACTGGAGATGTGGGAAGAATAGATGACTTTGAATATAGAGAATCATAGAATCATTTTGATTGGAAAAGACATCAGGTCCAACAATTAACCTATCGTACTGCCAAGATCACCACTAAACCATGTCCCTTAGCACTACATATACACATCTTGTAAATATCTCCAGGGATGGTGACTCCACCACTCCTCTGGGTACCAGCCTGTCCATGTACCCCTATAGAGCCTTCCAATCCTCAAACAGATCAACACTCCCTGCCCAAGCTGTTGTCATCTGCAAACTTGCTGAGGGTTCACTTGATCCCCTCATCCAGATCATTCATAAAGATATTAGAGAGAACTGTCCTCAACATAGAGCCCTGGGGGACACCACTTCTGACTGGCCACCAGCTGGATTTAACTGCATTCCCTACAACTCTTTGAGCTCGGCCGTCCAGACAGTTCTTTACCCAGTGAAGTGTGCACCAGTCCAGGTCATGGACAGCCAGTTTCTCCAAGAAGAATACTGTAGGAAACTGTGTCAAAGACTTTGAAGTCTAGATAGAGAAGCACAGCCTTTCCCTCACCAATTTGCCATAGAAGGAGATCAGATTAGTGAAGCAGAAAATGCCTTTCAAGAACACATGCTGTTGGTCCCTGATCATCTGGTTGTCCTGTATGTGCCATGGGATGACGCTCAGGATAATGTGCTTGATAACCTTACCCTGCACCAAGGTCAGACTTACAGACCTGTAGTTCTCCAGATCCTCCCTCCAGGCTTCCTTGTAGATGGGGGTCACATCTGCTAACCTCCAGTCAACTGGAATTACCCAGGAGTGCTCCTGGAGGAAAGTGACTTGGTGAAAATTTCCACTGTCTCCCTCGCTACCCTTGATTGGATCCCATTCATCCCCATAGACCTGAGTGTGTCTAAGTGGTGTAGCAGGTTACTAACCATTTATTTGCCTTTGAATTATGTGGACTTCATTGTGTTCCCTATCACTCTTTTCCAGATCAGGGAACTGGGTACCCAGAGCCTATTACTGAACACTGAGGCAAAGAAGGCATTAAATATCTCATCCTTTTTCTCATCCTTTGTCACTATGTCTTGGATATCATATTTCTTAAACCAGAAATATATCCATATTCTTGAATAGGAAAGTGTTTTCAGTATGTTTTATTGACTGTGATGTTTATTGCCCTAATTCTTAAAAGATACAGATAGACAAGCAGTAAAGCTGGCTGCATACCTTTCACTGTGGGTAAGAATTAAATGCTTAGCTAGGGTTTGCTGAATAAATTATTTAGAAGCTTGTTTTTTCATGACATGAAAGCAGACTTTCATTGGATTTTTGGGGGTTACTTTTGTCTTCAAAAGTTTTCATAAATTTATTCTGAAGCTCCCAATCTTAAAAGGACACAGATCTGCTTCTTGAAGAATCAAGAAGAGGAATAAAAGAAGTAAAGGAATTCAGACGGTTTTCTGTGATCCCACAAAATTTCCCCACCCTTCACATAAAACCCCAACCAAAACCCAACAAACCACCCAAAACCAGCAAAAAAGCCAGTTTCAGTGAGGCATAATTAGGTAGCAGAAACAGGCAACCTTTTCAAGCCTTATGATGGATGCAGAGTTTTCCAACTGAGTTCTCTATGTCACCTGCTAGTGCGAAATTGGAACTGACAGCCTGCTGCTAGCAGATACAAATTCATCTTTGAAACAGAGAAAATACTTCATGATGAAAGGAAAGGAAGAACCAGAAGTTGCTTTATCTTTTGTAAGATTGAATCCAAAAGTGATGCCAAAAAAGTCTGCAAAGGTATAAGTTAACATTGTCATGACTCCTACTATCATTAAAGTTGAGGTAAGAACTATAGGATTTAAGCTATTAAATTGAAATAGGGATCAAATTCAAGTTTCTATTATATTTGTTACATAGCTTTGCATCCAGGTCATATCTGTTTAAACATAGTCTGAAAGATCCTGTAAGATTGGTCCAGAAACTTCTTATCTAGTCAGCTGCACAGATGATACAACAAACTCACCTGAAACAAGATAAATAGACTGAACTCCTCCATGGCTTCACAGCAACTCATTTTACTCTTTGCAACAGGAGGTCTCCAGTGTGGCAATTTTAGAGTGTTCCACAAATTTCCCTCAGCTGACTACTTGTGTGCTTCAGTGTGCTGATTAACATCCTTGGTGAGAAATCTGGTTGTTTTAGGCACTCTGCTGGGAAGTTCCCACTGCAGAATCCACAAGACTAAACACAGATAAAATGCTTGTGAATGATCAATAGGTTTTGCTCCTGCCAAACAGGAGACAGTCAAGTAGGACAATCTTTAAATAGTTCAGGTTGTTAAACTACATTTTGTACAAAGTTTAAGGTACTTAATAACAGTATCATGTGTGTGCTGGATTGGTCACATGAGATCACAGGTCAGCTAGACAGAGGAATTCAGCAGAAATTTTGCTTCAGCACATCATATAATGCCTTCTTCACCCACCTCTGCTCATTTACGAACAATTGTCTTCCCTCTTTGTACCAAAGTTTACTTCCTGAATTACAGCCAAGAATTTTTATTTGGCCCAGTCAAACCTATAGTATCTGAGATGCCATTCACACTTTATGTTAAAAAATTTTTCTTTCCTGCTTAGGATACTGGGGAATACATGTCCAACAACTCAGACAATTTGTGCAGACAATAGCAGTTTCTATCTTCTCTTCTCAGCCTTCCAGTGCAGCACAAGCAGTCACGCATGTGAATGTCATACAGATGGACAAGTTCTGTAGTGGCTATTTTTTTCTGAAAATGCTGGTATTTGTGCTCACAAAGAAAACAATTTGTACTTGGAGGTGCAGATACTTTGAAATGACAGCTACTGTGCTTTATGGAGATTTCTCTACAGCTTTTTAAACACTTTTTAAGAGAAAAAATAATAAAAAAAAACCGCAGAACCAACAAACCCCCAAAACTAACTAACTAACTAAATAAATAAACAAACAAAACCACCTCAAAACAACAAACCATGCTGTAAATTATTCACACAAAATAAAACAAAGCTTATCTATGCTAAACTATCTCTTCATTACTATGAACATTCAAACCTTACATGAGCAAGAGCAGATAAATTGTCTGTATGCTGCTAATTGTATGTAGTATAAGCCTTTTAGCCTTCATCCAGTCCCATCAAATTAAATGATGTCTCCCTCTCATATGGATTTGTTTGCATGTTGTTAGGTCTCCTTGCTAATCCTGGGAAGGATGAAAAGATATTGCTGCTATTACTACTTAAGTTTGGAGGAAAACCTGCTCCTGAAGAAATAAAGAAGGATGCTTTTACAGGCAAGCATTTTCTGTTTGCACCTGAGCTTCAAGCTTGAATTGAGGTTCAGCAGATAACAGGTTAGTTCCTGGTCCAATAAGCTAAATAAAGAAAAAGCTCTATTTCTGGTCCAGAGGTCAAGTGATACAGCACACTTTAAGGGTCAAGTCTGTTTCTTCCCAAAGAAGGTGACAGTATCATGAGGGTTCATACTCTCCTATAAATTCTGCCCAGCCTGTGTCTTGGCACAGGCTATAACCATGCCAAAGACCATGCTACCAGACAGTATGGATTATTATAGACAATATTTAAGATCATGTTATAGTGCTACTGTCTCACAAGTATAGATGTAAACTTCATGTGATACACAGAACGTAATTTAATCTCTCACTCTCACATAAATCTAACATATATAGTTCTTGTCCCCAGCCCTTTCCTGTCTTCTTGGCTTGCAACAATAACCTCCTACTACTTCAGGAGATTAAAGAAGCTTACCTTCAGCTAGAACTCTTAGGTGTTAGTAATTTCAAAAAATAACACATCTTTCTCAAGACCATCACTTGGGAAAAATATCATCATGTACCATGAGGTTTCCTAAGAAAAGTTCAACAGTCTTAGTGCTTAAAATTAATATTGTCACATCTCTTATCTGTTTGTACACCTTTCCAGTTCCTGAAACTTATTTCTGCTTGCTAAGAGTGGAAGAGCTGCATGAATTTACAGTTAGATAAAGTACCTAGTATTTAATTTTACACAGACAGATCATTTCTAAGAGAATGTCAAAAGCGGCACCTTTCTTCTGACAGGAATGTTACACGCCCTTTGTATTGTTTACTTTTGTGTGAGTTTTCAGGCCTTTTTTTTTTTTTTTTTTAAAGGTTACCATAACAGCAACAGAGAAACAATGAGGAAGCCCACCTGTATTCTCTAATTTCCCAGTGGAATCTGTTCACGACAATCAGAAAACAAACTAAACTCTTGATAGACAAACAATGCAACGCTTGGAAGCTAATGAGCTGGAGCACAGAGATGGGCCAGACATGCAGACGTGTGCTACAGCCTGAAAACAGATATAGGAAAATAGGTAGGTATGACAAGGAGGAACCTGCCCTCTGTTATCATGCTGTTGTTCCACAATGCTGCTTTCAACAACAGATGCTATAACCTTCCATGAGCATGTACTAGTGCTTAAGGGGGAGCTGCGAGGCAGGAGTCCTGGATTTCTGTTCACACCTTTTTGTGCTTTTCTTTTTTTTTTTTTTTTTTGCCAAGATCTAGACTGTCACAGCCCAAGGTCTTCCCTGAAGGTAGATCTAGATCTACAGCTGGACTTTGAATGGTCATGCAGTCTCCTTGGCATGCAAATAGCTGATATCCCTTCCTGTCAATCAAGGAATCGTTTTACTTCCAAAAAGGCACCTTTATGTTGACTTCTGTTGGCACAGTTTCAGTAGTAAGAGTGGCAAGAGGGCTGACACCTGACTGGCAAATGTGAGATGGCAGAATTTTCTCAGGTAAAGCCAGGCCAAATCCTTCTGTGACTGGTAGTGTTTTAGTCAGTGCTGTTTACCTGCATCCGTATCAGGAATGATTTACCAGTGGTCTCAGGAAATTAATACAAGGGAGATCATTTATCTTTGTGTTAAGGAAGGGACAAGGAGGGTAGAAAAAAAAGAAAGATGTGTTCCTTGGTGCTGCTCACTACAGGACTAGTGGAAGTACAGACTATCTCTATAAAAAACTATTTCTCCTTTGAACAAAGAAGGCAGAACCTGAGAAGTCTAAGGAAGAAGCACTGCTGTTACTGCCCTAGTATGATTCTGCATAGCTGCCCAAACACTGATGTGCATGTAATGGAGTAGATAGACTTTGAGCCTATAACCCATAAAAGCCAAGAGGTTCAACCCACAGAGAAAGTGTAAATTCAACAGGCCAGCTAGGAACCACACAATCACTGTTTCACAAAGCAAAGACAATTATCTAAATTTCCAAAGAATCACAGAATTGTCACATTTGGAAAAGACTTCTAAGATCACTGCATCCAACCATCAACAACCCCACCCCCAAAAGAAAAAAAAAAAAAAAAAAAAAGAAACAACAAAAAACTCCATTTATCAGTATCTGTATCATCATGCCCACTAGAGTATGTCCTGAAGTGCCTCATTGACACAGATTTCAATACTTCCAGGAATAGTGATTCCACCACCTCCCTGGGCAGTCCACTCCAATGCCTGACTACTCTCTCAGTAAAGACATTCTTCCTGATATCTAATTTAAATATCTGCTGGTGCAATTTCAGGCCATTTCCTCTGGTTCTATCATTATTTACTTGAGAGAAGGTGTCAGCACCCACCTCCCTACAACCTCTTTCCAAGTAGTTGTAGAGAGCAATAAGACCTTCTGTCAGCCTCCTCTCCTCCAAAATAAACATCCGCAGTTCCCTCAGACTCTCCTCTAGGGCTTGTTTTCCAGAACAAGACTGAGGTCTGCCCTGCAGGTAGATCTATTTTATGTGCACATAAAGGACAATGTTTTCTCATGCTCTTTGATTGCCCAACTGGAGAACTGAGGTGTCTGCCTACCTGCTTACATCTCCCTGTGACAGGTCTGAGATTTCATCTCATGAAAGCAGGGAGTTGCCTGGTGATCCTTAACATTATCATGCAGGTGAGAAAACAAAAGATCTCAGTTTTCACAGCAGAAGCACTTTGAACAGGAGGATCTGCCCCTGAGAACCTGCAATTCCTATAGAGGTAGATATTGCAGATAGTAACAAATGACTGTAATAAAACCTGGAAGTTTCTTTAATGCTTTATTTATGTGCATTCTTATTAAAGTCTATAACACATGAAGAAAGATTTCTTCACAGCAATATTTTCTTATGGGGAACCAACATCATAATGATAATGTCTTATTGATCTGGGGTTCTTAATAGTATAGAAGAGCTGCTTTAAAAGAAAGCTTACACAGGTGCCTCTGTGTGTGTCTGGGTATGCACATGTGTATATTCACACAGATGACAGTACCAATACTTAGTGTTGCAGTCAGCAGCTAGGACCTTCATCTTGGAAGGCACTGTACTGAAACTGAGCAAAACAGAGTCCATTTGAAGGATACACTTTTTACAGAAATGCTGAATGCCTCAGTCATGAAGTAGGATACAGAAGCTGCTTTCAAATCATAAAATATAATCCAAGCAAGGAAGACAGAAAATAATTTGAAACTCCACAGAAAAAGGAATGTGATTCTAGAAGTTATGATAGTTTTCTAAGGACAAACAGTCAGATTTTTAATAATTAAAAGAAGTAAACCCAATGTTTCTTCTTTCTTCCCTATAATTCCAACCTTAGGATAACATCGATCTATGGAAAAAAATTTGTCTTTAGGATTCCAGAAGCTGCTCTTTCTTTCTGAAGATTACAGGCTAGAGAGTCCTCTAGGATATTTGACACCTATAGGTAAGCATTGCCTAAAAAAATCACCACATTTTTTTTTCAAAGCTGTCTTCCCCAGCTGAGACACAGAGGCTATGTCAAAGACTAGTAAACACCTTTGGGAACTTTTCCAAGCACTGAGAGCAACTGGCATGGAAAAACCCACATCTGTGCTGTTGTACTCTCTCAGCTTTCAAAACCAATTCACCACTCTTAAACTGTTCATTGGGAATGGACCCTGAGCAGCCCAGCATCAGAGATGTGCTCAGGACTTGGGTGTGAGGATGCTGCCTTTCCAAGCAAGACATCAGCCTTACTGCTTAGCAGTACATTATAAAAAAAAGGTATTTGGCAATCATATTATGGTATTAGAGCATAATCTCAGATTTATTTGATTGTTTAATCTATCAGTATAACTGTAATCAGAGAGGATACAGACCTTTCCTAATGCACATACTGTGTACCAAGCAGATGTAGGCAGAAAAAGCCAGTTTCAGATACCTGAAAATAACAGGATTTTCTGTCTATCCTCACAGATATTGTCAGGAGGAGCTATACATAACAGCAGCTTATCAGGTTGGTGAGAAACTGTCTTCATAACCATAGAGAGCCACAGGTATCATCAGAGAGCCATAAGTATCATCTCTACAGAAAATTCCCTGTCCAGAAGAGAGAGTAGGTCTAGTCATCTTCTAATTTATATTCTTTATCGATGTATTTATTTTTATTAGGTTAGCAATGAATAGATAATATATTCATTTTATTGCATCAAATATCAAGGTTCTCTGGTGAGTAGGATAATATCTTTAATTTCCCTTGGTTACCTGTGCTACTAAGCCAATAAAGTATTGTGCATTGCTATTATTGCATGATTTCAAACCTGAACTGAGTTTTACTTTTATTAACATTGGTGTTAATTTGACTGCACTGATAAAATTATAGATGAATGTGCCATATCCAAAATGGGAAAAGGTGTATGGTGGTCAAGCAGATTGAATATGAACTTCTCAATAATTTAATTTTTCCAGGGAGGGAAAAAAACCAAACAAAAAAAACAAACAACAACAACAAAAACCACCAAACAACACCCAAAAACTAAGAAACATTTCTAAAGAATACAAAGCACAAGAGCTGCTGAGGAGCTGCTGAGCAGAATGTCTATGAAGAAAATTATGAAAGTCGAAACGTGCAAGGCAGGAATACAGAGGAGGCTTAAGCATCCTTGGTACACTCAATTGCTCCAATAAGCCTGCACATTCAGTGTACCTCAGTGAATCACAGCAGGGCACAGCAGACAGAAGAAAAAAGCAAAAGAACCCAAAACAAAAAACCACAATATGGAAAAAAAAAAGTAGCTAAACAATCAATTTTCTTATCAACAGCTCTGCATAACTGCATTTCCTCCAACATGGTCAGCATTGTCTTCTCTCTGGAGCAATGAGAAGGTAAATGCTGCCATATGGCTCAGCTCAAGGCAGGAGGTTTGATCTAAGGCCTAACCCTGAATATTGCTGAGGTCTGCAGGAGCTTTCCTTTTATTTCAGTAGAGGCTATTCCCACATTCTTCTCACTGGTTTTGAGCACCTGACTGAAATGTATAAAGAAGGCATATAGTCAACGTAGACTTGGTCTGTCCACTACAGAAAAAGAGATGGATGCTACCCACCTGAAATCTAAATGACCTCTAGAATGTCCTATATTTCTCCATTGATTTCCTGTCTTTTTCCATTCATTTTAATGAGTGTAGGGCTGTTATATCCCTAAATTAGCTAGTTCAGTTAGGTGCCAAAAGTTATATGGCTCTTGTGCTTAACCTTGCTCAAATCAACATTCTTTCCTGGACTTTTTTTTTTTTTTTTTCCTGAGAAACCAGATATTGTCCCAATTTGAACAAATATTTGTAGTTTCAAACACACCGTTTTTGTAGAGAAAAAATAATCAATCAGAAATAATTTTGGTAAAAAAAAATGTTTCATATTTATACCTAAAAATAGCCTGAATGCAGAGATAATTCAAGAATGTGTCTAGTTAGGTAAACATGCTTTCAACACTTCTCAAGGAGCATTACAGTGTGAAGCAGTCCATCATATGCTAGTTTGGTTCCCTGATGAATGTATTAAAATAACAAAATACAGCTCTCATTCTAACACAGAATGTGTACCTAAAATTAATTAGAAAAAAAGTACTGTGTGTTAGGAGTAAATTGGCCAATTCTTATTCTGAGATAACAATTGTAATGAAGAAATGCTGACCAATTTATGGTAAAACTGGTTTTCCTTCTCTTTCTCAATTACTGCATGTTCTCACACTGTTTGCTCCAGCCAGATTAAAATGACTTTAATGACTTGGATGAATGGCATCAGGAGTTAGCAGAGCTCACAAAGTCTCCAGTGAGACTGTCACTCTGCATTTTACTCTCATTAACAAAATTAGATATGAGTTGCCTGTGTGTCCTCAAAAGGATTGTTTCTTGTATACAGGGTTTAACACATAATAAAAAAGCAAGAAAATGCTTTTCAATAACTTTTCCTTAAGTGATAAATTACCCCAGATTCATCAGACTATGAATCACTGAATAATTTACCCAGAGGATAATAATGTATTTCTCAATAAAAATTGTTTGGTATGATTACAATTTCATTCATAAGCCACTTAGCTCTTGCTCACTGAAGGTATTTTGTTAGATATTTTTCCACACACTTTGATTTTCCCTACTTTATCAATCCTGAACTCTGCTGCCTACCATTATAACTGCAACGCTCATGTGAAAACTGATTTGCTTTTCTTGGAGTCCCCTGTATCATCATAGGGACTGAGAATAAAATGCTTCTCTCACTCCTTGATTTTCTCATTATTTTCTTAGACATGCAGAGCTCTTTATATCCTCACTGAGCAAAGTTTAAAGTTGCCAGCTTGAATATGATTTTCACAGAATCAGAATAGTTTGGGCTGGAAGGGACTGTGAAGATTATCTAGTTCCTGCTACCTTAAATGGGCAGGGATACCTCCCACTAGGCCAAGCTGCTCTGAGCCCCATCCAGTCTGGCCTTGAACACTTCCAGGGAGGGAACATCCACAAATTCCAGTTGTTCCAGTGTCTCACCACCTCACACTAAAGAATTTCTTCTCAGTGTCTAATCTAAATCTACCCTCTTCAAATTTGAAATTGTCCCCTCTTGTACTATTTCTAGATAGCCTTGCAAAAAGTTCCTTCCCAGCTTTCCTGTATCCCCTTCATGTAGCAGAAGGTGCTCTAAGGTCTCTGTGGAGCCTTCTCTTCTCCAGGCTGAACAGCCCCAACTCTCTCAGCCTGTTTTCATCGCAGAGGTACTCCAGCCCTCTGATCATCTGCATGGCCCTCCTCTGGACTTTCTCCAAAAGCTCCACGTCCTTCCTTTGCTGGGGGCTCCAGAACTGGACACAATACTCCTGGTGGGGCCTTACAAAAGTGGAGTAGAGGGTGAGAGTCACCTCCCTAGACCTGACAGGATACAGTTGGCTTTCTGGGCTGTGAGAGCACATTGCTGGCTCATATTGAACTTCTCATCAACCAGCACCCCCAAGTTCTCCTCAGGGCTGTTCTCAATCCATTCTCTATCCATTTTTTAGTTTATTTCTATCAGTCTGTGCTGAAGTCCTGATATGGGTTCATCTTCCTGAGCCTCAATGGCAGCAGGGCATTACTGATGAAGGAAAGCTTTTCTGAATGTGTGCCCACATAAATGGAGACATACAAGGCAATATTCAGACCCATCAGAGAGATATCAGGGAGTTTTATGAACACCAAAGATGAGACTACGCTGACGACTAGGCCATCTAGAAGATGAATGTGCATGTCAATTCTTAAATCTCAAATCTAGCATCTAGATTTCTTAGCCACAGGCTACATCTATAGCTGGCTGCTGGCAGTAGAGACACTAATGTTGGGTGGCACTAAGTTTTATAAGAGTTGCAGCAGGCATATCTCAAAAACCTGTATTTAAATAAATTCAATACCTTGAACATCTACTATTCAATGAACAGAGATCTGCTGTGTGAGAATTATTTTAATTTCCTGTTTGAGGGCAGGTGTTTAATTTAGTGGGCAAGTTGAAAAATTCTTCCCTTTGGCTCATTTCTAAGCCCAGAACTAACACTGGACTTGAATGTAACTCTGAACCAGCGATGATACCTTCTTGCCAGTGAGGTTGTTCTTTTTCTTTTTGTATCCATTTTTGCTTTAAAATTCTGAAATGCTCACAATTCAGTAGAATAACTAGATATTAGTATAATACAGATAAAAAACAGTATTAAAACAAATCTGGGATCCGTGTTGCTTGTTTCTTGAGAGACCATTACAGTGACTGCAACATAGATAATTTTGGAATGATCTGCCTGGGGAAGCAGTTGAATCTCCATTTGTCAATGTTTTTAAAAATCATGTAGTCAACATTTGTCTTTTATGGTTTCTGATATCTATTCACTATCTCAGGACAATAAGTAATCATAGAATTGTTTCAGTTGGAATGGAGCTTTAAGATCATTTAGTTCCAACCCCCCTGCATGGGCAGGGACACCCTCCACTAGACCAGGATGCTCAAGGCCCCATCCAACCTGGCCTTGAACACTGCCAGGGAGGGGGCAGCCACAGCTTCCCAGGGAAACTTGTCCAGTGTCTCACCATCCTCACAGGAAAGTTCACAGACTCACAGAATGTTAGGGGTTGGAAGGGACCTTTTTAGATCATCTTCTCCAAACCCCTTCCCAGAGCAAGTTCAACTAGAGTAGGGTGCACAAGAAATCTTACTAATGTCTAACCTAAATCTACCTTCCTCCAGCTTAAAAACATAATGTCTTGTGCTATCCCTACACACCCTTGTAAAAAGTAATGTCTGTGTTGTTTCCACCTGGAAGCATCCTAAACTGTTGTAGTTTATTTTCTATTCTCAGTAATGTCTTGCAAAAAATTCCTCATTTGAATAAAAGATGGAAGACAGTAAATATTTCCAAACATGGTCAACACTTGCCAGGAGTGAGAGAGAGTGTGTGCACTATAGGGAGAAATACAGAGAAACTGAGAGAGAGAGAAAGGGTGAAAGAAATCTGATCTGTTTTCAATAGGCAAGCACAACTTGCATGAGAAGACCCTCACGTAGAACATTTAACACACTGTAAAATAACATTATTTATATAAACTTTATCAGACATTTCATCTTTCAGATTTTATTTCAGCATTAGTCTTGAAATATCCCTCAGGTATTGTCTTACTTGCAAAACGTTATTTCAATTAGTTGAATATCATTCTTTACAGGATTCAGGTCAAACGAGGGGCAAAACTAAATCCAAACCAAACAATATGTGTCTGCAATAAATTTCTGTTCCTGAATTATTCATATGTAATGGCATAGGTGACTCTTCAAGCATTTTGAATTAACTAGAATTGATTTCTCACTTTTTTATGCCTAGTTGTACAAGCTTTTTTGTACTTTTACTTCTCCTTAACAAATAAAGTATCGATTCAACTCCACTGAACATGTTTTATTTAAACTTTGCCCTTTGTCAGCAACTTAGTCTTCTACCCAGAATTCTCCACTTTGACTTTCCATTGTCTCTTGATCTGGAAGGTGAAATGTATGGGATAGTCTCCTTGGTATGACACAATGTATAAAATACATTCTAAATTTTCTGGGAACAGTTACAATACAAAGCCTACACCACATGCTTTAAAGCAGCATTCCTTTTCTTGACTAGACGTTCAGACTGTTCCCTGGGAAATTCATCAGTCTCAAAGTCAGATAAAGAGTCTTTTTTTTTTTCCAAAGTTTTTTTCCAGCAATTTTTTTTTCCAAATTATTTTTCCTTTGCTTTGTGTATTCTTATTTTTATCTAAAGCTAATATAACCTACTGAATTCATATGCTTTCTTACTCTCTCTCCTCAGAAGAGGGGAAGAAAACATCATGGAGAAGTCCACAGGTTAAGAAAAAGGTAGGAAGATCTTATTAGTTACCATCAGGGGAAAAAATAGGTCCTAGTTGAGGAAACTCTGTTCACAGTCAGTCCATCCCAGCCCCTCTCGGCCGCTCCTCCCTCCTCACACCTCTCCCTGCTCCAGCCCCGGCCCTTCCCCGGGCTGCAGTCCTTCAGGAACAACCTGCTCCCGCCTGGGCTCTCCATGGCCGCAGCTCCTGCAGGAAATATCCCCCTGCTGGGACTTGTGTGCCTAGTGTTCTCTCTATATATTTTTTTCACATGAAGACAAAAAAGAAAGTAGCTTTATTTTTGTTTGTTTGTTTCTCAAATCACCTCAAATCCGGAGAACACCCTGGAGCAGAAAACCTCACACATCATTAAATTCTGTGTTTGAAGCAGACATTGCTGAGACTGATCAAACACAAAATTATTTGCTTCAGAATGATAGTACTGATACTCAAAACTTGTTTCTCAGCTACTCAGTACTGAAGACTTGTTTGTTTTCTTTGCATGTTCAGTCATGAACAAGAAAAGAGAAAGGACAAAAATTGTGTGGACAGTTACGGAAGGAAGCACAGAGACTGTTGAGGTTGATGAGTAGCACAATGGAATACTGAGAATTGGAGAAAGCAAATATGTGATGCCTGTTCTTTTTTCCTTCCCACTGTGTTATCTGATGTTTTGGTATTACTGAAGTACAAAGGAAGTGTTGCTAAAAGTTGTCAACAGATAAAACTCAATAGAAAGCAGCAAGTAGTGGGCAGTCACACAAAGTTGCAAATAAATGGAATTAGATCAAAATAATCTCTATACAATATTGTTACATAGATTCCAGATATGAAATTAGCTCCTATGAATATTTATTCACTGATGGTAGAAAGGTACGGTAAGAGGTTCTTCCCCAAATCCACATGATTAAATTTCTTCTCTCTTGGACAGTGAAACTGCCTTTCTCCCACAAGTCCTAACCAAAAATTTTGAAGGTGTTGAATTAAAGGTTCGACTTCAGAGTCAAAAGAAAATAATTGAATTTGACCCATTCCTTTCAGTTGGATCTGGATCAGTGTTTCAAAATAATAACATCTCCTAGTAAAGATTTAATACCATTAATCAGCCTTTGCAATCATTTCATGTTCTTTGCTTCAGTTTCCAGATGTACAATGAAAAGACTGATATTTACCACAAAGTTGGTTGGTAATTCATTTTTACCATAATTTTTTCTCCAATAGAGAGTATCAATTTATTGGAACCGACACTTCTGAAGGCAAAAACATTCTGTGACTGATATCTTCAGTCAAAATCTAAAAAATGAAGTTCTGGACACTACAATAGGTTTCTAAGAACATTTTTCCCCAAAGTTTTAAAAAAAACTTCTAGTTTTGGATTTCTGATTGTCATGCATACCAGATTGATAGCAAACCCTTTCAAATTTTCAAACTGAAATGTTTTGACTAATCCATCCATATTTCTTCATTCCCAGGGTTCAAATTTTTTTAACATTTTGTTCATACTGAACATTTTGACTTTTTTTGTCAAATGATTAAAATATCATTGCACTTCTTATTTCCCAAAGTTTGGTGTGCTAAAACCCCCTTTTTTTTAATATGCAGCTCCAACAGTTATCTTGTCTTTGAAGTTGATAGGTTTGTTTGACCTTGGCTGGCATCAGCTATTCACCAAGCTGCTCCATCACCATTCCTCCATCAGCCAGATAGGGAGAGAAGTTTGCTGGGTCATGATAAGGACAGGGAGCTCACTTACTAACAGCCATCATGGGCAAAACAGACTTGATGTGGGGAAATAATTTAATTTATTTCCAATGAAATGGAGTAGGATAGAGAGAAATAAAAAGCTAAACTAAAAACACCTTCCTTCACCCATCCTTTCTCCTTAAGCTTAACTTCATTCTGAACTCTTCTACCTCCTTCCCCCAAGCAGTGCAGGGGAGTGGGTATGAGGACTGCCAGCAGTTCATAGAATCATAGAATCAGAGAATACTAGGGGTTGGAAGGGAACTCTAGAGATCATCTAGCCCAACTCGCCTGCAAAAGCAAGATCATCTAGAGCAGGCCACACAAGAACACATCCAGGAGGGTTTTGAATGTCTCCAGAGAAGGAGATTCCACAACCTCTCTGAGAAGTTCCTAATGCTTTGTCTCTCCTTACTCCTCACATTGTTCCCTTGCTCTAGTGTTGGATCCCTCCCACTGGGTACAGTCCTCCATGAACTACTCCAGAGTGAGTCCTTCCCACAAACTGCAGTTCTTCAAGAGTTGCTCCAGTATGGATCTTTTCCATGGGATACATTTCCTCAGGAATGGACTGCTCCAATGCAATGTGGCACAGGCCCCACCAGGCTCTTGCATAGAGTCTGCACAGCTTTCTTCAGGGACCATCTACCTTCCCTATCATGGGATCCTCAATGGGCTGCAGGTGGATATTTGCTCCACTGTGGTCCTTCCTGGGCTGTGATGAGACAACATAAGTCACTGTGATCTTCACCATGGATGCGGGTGAATCTCTTCTCCAGTACCTGGAGGTCTTCTACTTTCTTCACTGACCTTGGTGCTGCAGGGCTGTTTCTCTCACATTTCCTCACTGGTCTCTCTCAGTTGCTGTTGCACAACATTCTTTTCCATTTATTGTACAAGTTATCACAGAGGCACTATGTCTCTGATTGGCTCACCTTTGTCCAACAGAGGTCTGTCTTGGAGATGGCTGGTACTGTTTCTATCTGACATAGGGGGAACTTCTGGTGTCTTCTGGCAGAAGCCACACCTGCACACCTCCTGCTACCAAAATCTTGCCATGTAAACCCAATGCAGTTGTACAGAGATCCATAAATGAAGAAGTCTGTGTAAAAACTGTGCCTTCACACTGTGAAGAAACTGTTACACCAGAAGCCTCCAATCACTTCCATTAAATACAGCTGGGGATCAATGGTGAACTTGTCTTATACCCTTGTATAGCACGCCCAAAACTGCAAAGCAGCCCTTGCTATCTCTGACAAGTAACCCACCAGCAGCCCAGAGGCTTGCATCCATACTAGTTGTCTAACTCTTTGGACAAGCCTACGCTCTTTACTGGGAGTGCTAACATCTAGATAGTGACAAGGAACTGTCTGGGAGTGCTGCCAAAATGCCAGAGAATTTAACAACACAGACAATTGAATTCCGGTGCTTGGAATTGCTCCTGGGCTGTGCTTAGTTCACCAGCTAACAAGTTGCCTTGGAGTGCTGTCTGATCTTCCACCATCTTTTACTAACATGTTCTTGTTGTCTTGGTGCATTGAAGTGCCATTACTCATACTTTCAAGACAAGAAAATAAATATATCAGATATAAAAGTAATCTGACCTAACTTTAATGGATGGGATTTCTTCACACCAAGAGTCTGTAATATCTGAAATTAAGAGGCTTAATTGTCTTACAGATAGGTGTGTCAGCTGCATCCAGGAGGAACTTGGATGACTGAAATAGTCTGGATGACTACACTGGGCTGTGTTAGACAATGCTGTAGTGAACAATGTTATACTGGATGCATTCACACAGCCTTTGGCACCTAGTTGTTATCTGGTGGTGACATCCAAGACATCACACAGTGATTCAGTCAGAACTTGCACCTCAATAGTGTCACTGGAGAAAATTTAATCACATCTAAGTTTAGCAGCCATGGAAGTTCTCCTGGACATGCTCTCTTCTTTATACCAGTACTGTAGAGACAGGTCCTATTAGATGAGCCTGTCTAATCATTTCTTGACCCAGAAAATGTGCAGTTCCCCCATGTCTCCTGTCTCCCAACCCCACTCCTGTTATTCCTGCTTCTAAGTTTACACTCATACGTCACACTTATGTTAGTTGTTTGTTCCTCCTGTGATTTGAGTTAACTCATTAAACAGGAAGAAAAATTACCCACCAAAACTAGAATAATGTTCTGTCAGCTTTTTGTCAGAAGCCAAGAAAATGGATAGATGCTTGAATTGTCTCAAAGTGCAAGTTGAGTACACAGCAAGGAAGGGAAGAGGACAAAGTAGTACAGGACTTCTCTTTTGAGCATCAGAAACCACTTGTATCCTCTCATGCCTCTCAGATACATTGCCTAACCTTGACTGATCATCAAAGCTGTTAGCATAATCACTTTACCAGGTTACTGAAGAGAGTAAAAATTTCTAAATTACTCTTTTTGTAGTTATAGTCCTTTATCAAACAAACAATAATCACTTCAAACATCTTATGACTGCTTTTCTAGAAAAGTAATTTTTCTAGTCACTTAACTTCATCTCTTCAGGGCACATGTTTAGATGGGAGCTGTTCAGGGATGAGCTTCATCTGGCTCCCCTATTATGCATGTTCAGCTGATATCTTGACATTACCTCCCTGCCAGCATGTCTCACCTGTCTCACAGAAGTGTTATGTGATGTAATTAGTTTTATTATTACTTCTATTACCATGAAACCAAGCTGACAAAATCAGACTGATTCCCCAGGCTTTACCATATTTTTTTTCTGAACTTTTAGATTATTTTAGCATATAGAAATTTCTCCTGTGCTTCTTTCTTTTTACTTTTGTGTAATTTGTTTATTGTGGTGTTAATACTTTCTGACATATTCTACTGTATCATATTCCATAGCTGTCTTGAAAAAAAAAGTAACTAAAGAAGCATTGCTGCTAGTGGCTCTCTCTTCTCATTTTAGGTAAAGAGGCAGCAACCTGTTTTTACTTTTTTCTCCCAGCTTCTCCCTTCCCCACCCCCCCCCCCCCCC
>JAAWXA010000056.1:1480363-1661512 GCA_038090715.1 Florisuga fusca
CCCCCCCGCCCCCCTGCAGGAAACTGAGCACAATATACATGCATATTTTGCACACACACAGTCTGGACAATACAAATGCATGATTTATATAATGTTTTGATTCAAGTGAAACCCTGGTTTTGTCACATACTCATGCAGGATTTAGATGTTATCACACTGAGCATTTTTATGCTTAACATTGGCATGTTTTCCTCCAGGATACAAATTCACAGTCCCTTGTTGCACAGATTCACTGTGCTAGAAAAAAATGTGAGTAGGTTGTTCACATAGGAGTGGCAAAAGGCACCAAGCTGAGCCAGTCTGTGCCTGCCAGGTGTGTATTTGAATTGTACCTCTTAGAAATGCAATCTGGGAAAAGATATTGAAGTTCCTACATAAGTGCTTCTGCAAAATTTGCACCTTTGCACCTCCGAGTGTCCGCGTGTAGTAGTACAGAGATTGGTGTACTCACCAATAAAACTGTGTTGCTCCAATACCATACTGATGATCTAGGTGAACAAAATTAGGGTAAATGACAAGTGTGGGTAGGCTGCTTATTTTTAAGGTAATGGAAATTATAAGGGGGAAGAGCTCTGGAGAAGAAAAAAGAGGGAAAAACAATCAAAAACCAAGGTGGAGAAAGTTATTTGACCAGGGCTGTTTGAGATGTCTGTCAAATAGGTGATCAAACCATCTAGGAGCAAGGCAATAATCCTGTCACTGCTCCATGACAGTGTCCACCTTACTCCTAATACCAGGGGAAGAGGACTACTTTCCCTGTCACTGAGAAGGGAACACCTAGAGGGAAAGAACATCTTCTGACCAGCTCCTTTATTTCACCACTGTCTATTCTCCCTGTGACTTCAGTTAATCACTCCAGTTTATCTTCCACCCAGACAAATGGAGATCTAAAATAAGAGTGTAATTGCTCTAGGGTCCCTCAAAAGCCACAGAAGAGACAAACACCGTCTGAACAGAGATCATTGGAGGTCTGAACTCACTAAAGCTACAAAGAGCCCAGGAAAACTTTACCAGTGCTAGTGCTTCACCTCATGCACAAAGCTAAACATGAAAAATCAAGGACTCTTGTCTCCATGTCTGTAGTGTTTTCACATGTGAAAATAAAGAGAGTTTTATTAAAGATTGCATGGGATCTGAACACTGAGGAAAACCAAATAAATATCATGCCCTCTCATTTATTTACATTTTTTTTAACAGAGATGAGAACACTGGGGGTGTTCACTACTGACTTGCTATTCTAACTATTAAGAGACTTATTTTTTGCAAGAGCAGCTGTGCCAGTGAAGAGCCTTTCACCACAGCCAACGTCCCTTTGATCTTTCTTTGAAATGTAGCTGCCAAAATTACTTCAGTGTCCATGAGCCAAGTTAACAAAGATATACTATTTTTAAACTCACCTGTCCCATTTTTTACTGAACTGGGTTAAATCAGGATCAAGGAGCAGCTCAGCCAGTAGGTCAAAAGAGCTTGTAATCTTTCTGAGAGGAGCAGGGATGATGCAGAATGGCAAAGTCTACAAGTGGTATAATGTTGCTAGAACAGGACATCAGAAAAGAGCCCAGAATATTCTACCTGTGAATATATCATCAACAAGATCAGTCCTGGACTTTCAGCAGATTCATATATGTTAACATTTTTGTTCAGGAATCTTTCTTTTCCTTTACACACCTTTTGTCCAAGATAAGAGGTATTGTGCTACAGGGATCTGTGCTGTTTTGAGCTGAAATAGAATGAATTTTCTGCATGGCAGCTCATAGCATGGGCTCATAGTTTTGGATTTGTGTTGAGAAGAGCGTTGATAATGCAGAGACGTTTGTGTTATCACTGAGCAGTGCTCACACACAGTCACAACCTTCTCTGCTTCTCATCCCACCCCACCTGTGAGTAGGCTGGGAGTGCACAAGAAGTTGTAAGAAACAGATGGTACAGCTGACCCCAACTGACCAACGGGATGCTTCATAACAAAAGATGTCATTCAAAGCTGAAGGAAGGAGGAGGAAGGGGGATGCTCAGACTGATGGCGTTTGTCTTCCCAAGTAATCATTACATGTGATGGAGCCCTGTTTTCCTGGAGATAGCTGAACACCTGCCTGCCAAAGGGAAATAGTGAATAAATTCCTTGTTTTGTTTTTCTTGTACCTGCAGCTTCTGTTTACCTATTTAACTGTGCCATGGCTTAACCCTAGCTGGCAATTAAGCACAATACAGCTGCTTGCTCACACCCTCAGGTCCTTCTCCTCAAGGCTGTTCTCAATCCATTTCCTGCCCAGCCTGTATTTGTATATGAACAAAGTCTAAAATCTTGACATGGAAGTTGCATCATTATTAATGGACCAAATTTGTGCTGTGCTGCAAGACTGTCAATGAAAAGCATCTATACCTTAGCAGTATAACTTAGGACAAGCAAATATTTTACCTCAAGTTGAGCTTGTTCCATGAAGGAAATACTCTTCAGTCCCAGGCTTTGGGACTGACACAAACATGCATGTCTATAGATAGACTATCCAAACACTAATACTGTCTTTTTCACAAACTAAAACTGAAAATAACTCCCCTGCTCTTGGTCTGAAGACTAATTAATTTCAACAACTATAATTTACACAATGGCCTTGAATTCATCCTGCCAAGAGAAAGTCAAGGACTTAATTAATCCCCAGTTGACTTGAACAAGGAGAAAGGCTACACAAAAGCAAAGAGCTTTCAGTAGTTGATATACCTCATGCAATTTGATTCAGTTTAAATAATTTTTTTCTCTTCAGCTGGTTAAGTTTTGGTATTCCAGAAGCTTATGTTTATCTATATCCATAGCCAGTTTGGAATAAATATGATAGACAATACTGTATGTTGATGATATTCTGAAACAATTTTATTATTCTAAAATAGATTTTACCAAACTAATAAGAAATTCTTTTCCTTCTGAATGAGAATACATGTTGATATGGTAATGTGGAATGATCATTCAACTTTGATCTTTTTATTCAAGTTATATTTCATGGATAAGTAGATGCTGATGCAAAAATTCCTCACAGGGAAAAGTGGAAACAAGCTTATATTTATACCAGCTGAACTTTTAAATAAATTATAAAGAACATATCAGATAAAAAAAATACTGAAAAAACAACTCTATTGGGTTGTTAAATCAGAGAATTTACTTAATCCAACTCACAACCAAGCTACATTAACAGAACTAACAATGGGATGAGTTGTAAGAACACTGATTTTGTATGAGGGAAGGAAAGAGAAAAAAGTAACCATTTTTAGCCACAAGACCAATAGGAAACTTTCCTTCTTTAGGGACTGAAAAAATGTAGAGCAGAGAGAGAATTAAGCACATCCAAGAGCATCTTCCAGTGCTTCTCCTTCAAGGTTGTTCTCCCTGGGTCCTGCCTTGACCCCATTGTCTGTGTTTTATGAGATCTGATAGGATCACAGCCTTGGATAGCAATCACAGAATGATGGCTGCCTTACAAGTTCTTGCAGACAATATGCAAAGATTTCCTCTAAATGAGTGTGTGTCACTTGCCCTTGAAGTCAATAAGGGGTAGATAGTTTATTTCGAAGCACAACACATTCTTCAGGTCTCAATACTTAGCAGCTCTCATAGCGCAGCCCTCTCACTCTTCTGCACAGTCACAGAACTTGTTTTCCCCAACACAGTGATTTATAGAGACATACAGTTTCCACAGTGGGACTGATGCCTTTATTTTGACAGAATTAGATCAACTCAAGCAAGGGCCCCCCAAAGAGATGGTTTGCAGGAGAGGGCAAATTATTCATGCAGAAGGTAATGAATGATGATTTTTCTAGATAAATACTCATGTTTCTGTAGTGTTACTAGAATAATCAAGTTGCTTCTAATGAACATTGAGAATCTGAGTGATTTGAGGATACCATTTTAGTTTTATCCCTCAAGTCTCCTGAAGAAACTGCAGTCTGAGTATTATTTATAGCAAACACAAGTCTTGGTGGACTAAAGCAAGTAATAAATTATATTATCTGTGTGTTAAGGCATGAAATAAGCAACCTTAAAATGTATTTTTTTTTTAAAAGTATTTTATTGCTTTACCCTGTGTAATGTGGGCAGGTTGCTATTAGCAGTAAAGGATATACTACAATTATAAACTGGTTACTTTTTGACATTGTGATAGAGAAGATCATCCTGGAAAATTTCCCCTAAGGACATGGATATTTTGCTGTGTTTGGACAGTGCTCTATGTAAGCATTAGTTGTCAGAAGTTTATTTCCAGAACTCCATGCCAACATGTTAAACTTCTACTGAAGATTTGTTTCCTAAAGAGCACCTCAGAAGAGGAACCTCATACATGAGGTGTTCCCAACCTGCAAAAAAACAGAAGCTGCTATTCCATGATCTTCTCACTGTAGGATGAAATGTGAGACCTACTCCATAACCTTGTGGGTTGGCGAGAGATCTGCAGAAGAAAGAAAAGGGATGCAGAAGAACAGTCTCAGGGATGCAGTTCTGTCTCTTGAATGAACTGCTCCAAGAATTTTTCTCTGACACTAGTTATCTGGTGGTTTAATTCACAAAGAAAAATAATGCAGTGGTCAAAACTTTAGATTTGAACACCAGGGTTTAGTTCCTTGCTGGAGCTGAAAGCATAAATATACTACTCTTAAGGCACTTGAGTCTGGCTTTAGACCTTATCTCTTTTTTTTCAGAATGACTGAATTTATAGCAGTTCTGAGCAAAGTACATTAGCCTACAGAGAAAACCAGTGTTAAATTACCTTGGTATTTTGAGACTGTGTGTAGAAATATCTATAGAACACAAAAATTATTTGGGAAGATTCTTCACTCTGTTAGGATAGAGTACATCATATCTTCCCTTCAGAGACATCTGTATCTGAGCTCTCTTTTATGGTCAATGGAAATACATAAGCATTTTTAGTGTAGGAGTTCTTTCATCTTACAGGAGATACAGAATGGGGAAGATGAATTGAACCCATTTCTTTCCTTTTGCTATATAGAGAGTTCTCTTGACCAACTCAGATGGAGAGAGCGTTATTACAGGAGTCTAAATTAGGTGAGATAAATCCCAGAGTTCATGAGTCCTTTTCCTGTCTGCAAATAGAAATAACACTTTCCTGAAAGGCACAGGCAAGATAGATATAGAATAATTTTTAAATTATTTCTTTTTCACAACACTTTAATATTACCAATACAGGTAAGTGCATCATCCTGTATGTGCAAGAGAGAAATGACTTAAATGTAAGTTAAATGCTCAAAGATTGGAAAGTTGAACATACACACACCCTCAAAGCCCTGAGACGTAATAAAATGCAGTGAGGTTTGGGGGATTTTCTCAGTTTTCTTTGGAGACACGGTTTTAGCAATACTACACTCAAAATTATAGTATGCCACAAAAGTGTAAATAAGAACTATTGTAAGATCAGAGAACTGTAAAATACTGTGAACTACTAGTCCTTTACATGATCACAAATTTTAAAACAAATAAACAAAAACCCCCTACCTACTGTTTTAGTCCTTACTCAGAACTAACCTTCACTTTTTTTTGCTATAGGTAAAAAGTATTGCTCTTCCATCTAATTCACAGGGATTCTCAGGAGACTATACTGAACCAGGTATCCCTCTTTTTTAGATTAAGTGGATGCTGAACAGGAGACTGTAAAAATGACAGAAGAATAAAGCTGCAATAAAGCTGCTTGTCTTACAGAAACATTTGAGAAGAGACTTTTTTACTTTTTACATTTTGAGCTCTGAACTCATTAGCATGATCCTTGCTAAACTTTTCTGACCCATATTTTAGTTTGCACAAGACTGGCACAACTGCATCTCTCATTATATCACATCAAATGAGTCCCACTGACATAAAATAGGTACCAGCTCGTTAAAAAAAAACAAAAACACCAAAAACCAAAACAAAATTCTTTCAGCAGATGTGCATGACAGGTCTTGACTACTGATACCCTGCTCTCTATAACTATGCAGTCTTGTCTTTGACATGCAGTCAGAGACACACAAAATAAGAGAAAAATTATTTTCCTTGAAAAAATGAGTTTACCAGATTGAGTAAACAATTATTTAAATAAGACTTTATTTTTAGATATTACTGTTAATAGAAAACATTTTAATAAGAAAATTAATCACTACTTAATTACAAGGAACAACATATCACATATTCTTTGCCCTCATGCAGTGTACAAGAGAGGGAGGAGAGCTATACTTGGAAAAAGTTGGCTGGGCACTTAGATATCCAAGATGCATCCTACAGATTATGTGGAGTGTGGATTAACCCTGATCTCACCATAAAGCCATGTAAAATGATGGAAAAATCCCACCTGGTTTGGGGGTAAGGCTGTGTTAGAAATTTTCCTGGGACAATGTTTCTTCTTTTCAAGGAGGAAAATTCTCTTCATAATTTTTTTTTCTCTCTGAGGAGAGAAAGGACAGCTTGGGATTCATGATCTTTTTGCATAATAAATAAAGATCATAGAATCATAGATTAATTTTTGTTGGAATAGACCATGAAGATCATCAAGTTGTACAATAAACCTAAGACTACCAAGTCTACCACTAAACCACATCCCTAAGTACCACATCTGCACATCTTTTAAATAACTCCAGGGATGAAGACTCAATCACTTCCTCTGGCAGCCCGTTCCAGTGCTTGACGACCCTTTCAACGAAGAAACTTCTTTTAATATACAATGTAAAGCTTCCCTGGCACAACATGAGGTAATTTCCTCTTGTTCTATAATTTGTTAGTTGGGAGAAGAGAGCAACACTCACCTCACTACAACCTCCTTTCCTGCAGTCATAGAGAATGATAAATTCTCCCCTCAGCCTCCTGGTGGAAATTTAATAATAAGGTAAAACCTATTAATAATAAGTAATAATAATTACTAATTAATTAATTATTAGTAATCCCAGTATGTTTTGGTGGGTTTTTTTGTTTTCTTTTGGTTTTTGTTTGTTTTTTTTTAATTTATTTTTGTTGTTGTTTGTTTTTTTAATAAAAGATAACCTGAAAGCTAATATGTTCTTTACAGTTTTAATGTATCTGCCTAAATCCTAACTTTGGGTATTGTAGACTAAAATATGAATTGTCTTGTAAGCAATGGAGGCAGAAAACAACAATGAATAAAAATTAAACAGCAAGATGAAACATCTAATCTGCATAAAACCAAATGTCTTCAAAACCAAAAGGCTTCATATACCTTGCTCCTAGAAGACACAATCCACAAAAAACAGCATCACACTCCTTTTCTTCCTTCTTCCAAACTTCAGGTCACAAAAAAAAACAGATAAAATATTTTGTGTGTTGTCTGCACATGTAATTGATTTCAGAAATGTAATCTTGATGAGAACAAACTCGCATCTTTCTCTCAACAGATTTAGATGTTGCAATTTGATGTGCACAATTCACAATGAATTCCTAGACCCAAGCTGATGTAAAATATGTAGGTTAATTTAGTAAGATAGCACATTCTTGTAATTCAAATCAGCCCCTAGTGATAATGACTAAGCTATTGCTCCTGGCATGGTTCATCTTTCCAACATCTTCTATCTCAAATATCCCTGTTGCTTGTTGAGGGTGGAGTGTTAGTGAAATTATTTGAAAAAATAAGCTTTTCTCTCTATTCTTAGCTCTTTATTTGTAGAACAAGCCTCACTGAGGTAATTCAGAAGTGCTCTAAAATCAAGCACTATTTTTGGTCTTGCATTTGATGTCAGTGTAATGTAAGTAAAATTCCCTTCTACTTCTGAGGCAGACTATATTGGAGTCATCCTAGACTTCCTTCATAAATATGTAAAAATTTAATGGAAATATAGGTAAGTAAAATACATATATTAAGAAGTATTAAAATATATTTCTTTTCTATCTGTTCCCTGTGTAAACAGCTGCTGGATGATCATGAATAGTGTATAAATATTTGTGTATTTTTTCATCAATCAATATTTTAATCTTCTTCATGCCCCAAGTAATATTTGAATCTTACTACTTTGGTGAAGGTTTATGGACTAATGGTTCAAGCTACACTGCACTCCTTGAAATCTCCTTCTACACAACTTCCATGAAAGCAGGTGACATGAGGAGAGGAAAATACTTCCCATTGACAAAAAGTCAATGAACAGCATTACTGTACATCAGAAAATCCACATAGCATGGGGTAGGGACTTAAGTAATTAAACTTCCTTGATTCCAGTCCTGACTAAATGGCCAGTTTATTACCTCATCTCCCATCTCTTTTGTGCTCACTTCTTATGACCTCAGTATGACTCTTCTCCAGGAATCATAGTTTCTTAGACTTAACAAGACTTGGATATTTACTATTGGAAAAAAAAAAAGTTTCTATCTATTTATAGAAGGAGAAACTTTCTCAAGCTCTGTAGTTCTATATGAAGTGTTCTATATTCATCTAGTAAAGGTGAGAATACTTACACTAGCAGCCTTATTGTGACCACTGATCACTTTTAAAAATCCTTTCTCTTTAAACA
This sequence comes from Florisuga fusca, assembly GCA_038090715.1. Lineage (NCBI taxonomy): Eukaryota > Metazoa > Chordata > Aves > Apodiformes > Trochilidae > Florisuga > Florisuga fusca. The sequence goes on from JAAWXA010000056.1 coordinate 1,488,845, forward strand.
TTTTATTTAGTGAAGAAAAAAAAAAAAAACCAAAACAAAAACCAAAAAACAAAACCACAAAGCCAGCAATTTCCTGTCTGTTAAAAACTTCATTCTTAAATTCAAAGAGACACCTGAAAAAAAATCTTTATAGACAAATCTCTGATGTCCACAGGATGGTAACCTGCAGCTCGATATGTTGCATCATGGTCCTGTTACATCACTGTGCACTGGTAGACTGTCTCCCCCAGGCCACTGTTTTAAGACCTTTGCTGGGTTTACAATATATAGCTTCAGCTTCCTGACAGTGCTTGTAACCAATATGCTGGGCTTGTATCTTTCAGGTTTGTACATCAGAGCTGAGAATACATAGGGTAATATGTCCTGGTTTGGGCCAGGATAAAGGTAATTTTCTGTCTTGTACTTTTGCTTTCAGCTAAGTCTCTTGTAAGTAGTTGCACTTGCTGAAATTAACAGTGAGTTTCTCAGACAGTGTCTGCTTCTGGGACTGATGGACACCCCATGCTTATAGCTACTGCCAGAGACTGGTGTGCAGAGCCAAGGACACTGCTCAGCTCTGAGGAACATTTTACCCTCCGGAAGGAGTAAAGAGGTCCCACCTGAACCCCTCCTTTGGAGAGGAACGGACAAGATAGATGCCAGAACTGACCAAACAGAGTATTCCATCCCATACATGTCATATTCAGTATAAATTTCAGGGATCAAACTCTCGTGACAGAATAAAAAGCCAAATGAACACCATGGGGTTTCAGAAGTTGGGGAGAACCATAGGAGACTTGCTAATGGCATTGTTAAAGCATCACTAGCCAAGCCAAGCATTATCCCAATAAATCTGTGCTTCCTAAGTCACTGATATTCACCTGTCTTTGGCTTATAGACTCTCCCCTGCCAAAGCGGTTTTAGTCAAACGTGAGAAGCAATCTGGATTCACATCTCCATCTCTGTCTGAAGATGTACACACTGCAGATAAGGTTTTATCACCCAATTTCTCCTATTGTTTCAGCCCCAGAAGGCAGATTTTGTGTTTTTCCAGAAGGTACCGGAATGAGAGGGCCTGCTGGAGTGAGATAGATGTGGGGAGGCTGGGATGGGAGAAAGGTATTACAGCAGGATAGAAAAGTTAAAGGTGTGTGTTTATTGTTGGGAGGATGTCAGGTATTGTCTGTGGGGCATTTTCATTCCAGGTCATTGACAGCAAAAACTCTCACACAGAGCAGCATGTGACAAATTGATTTTCTGTGCAACTTTCAGCTGACCTTTGAATACATGAAAAGTCAAGCCCACAAGAAAAGATTCCTTACTTCCTTTAATTCTCCCCTTTTTCTTTATAAGCTGCCTCTGAAATGTCTGCTCAGTACTGTCTTATTTTGGTTTGATCAATTCTTTAAGAAAAAAACCGACCTGAGTAACTGCAAATATGACTTGTTAAAGTGAATTCTAATTTCTAAAAGTATGTTATCTCTGATTCCTCTACTTTTTATAATTCATTGAGAAATAATATATGTTTAGAAATGATGAATTCAAACCCACCCAAGTCAGTTCAATCATTTCTTTTACAAGAGAAATGCAGTGCTGAACAGTATTCTATTCATAGGAGCTAGTCATGAAGTTCAATAAAAGATAGTTAAATTAGATAAGCTACAGTTTTGGCTGATTTTATAGTTGTCCTTCTGAGCTTTTAATATGCATTTTGTATTTAACTTTCTACAGTTTCTTTTTCTTCTATTACAGTAAGAAAATTGTCCTTTAGAATCATTAAATGGTATTCTGAACTGAGAAGCATGAATCCTGAAAACCTGCAGCCTATGCAGAGTTTCATTCCAAAGACATAACAGAGAGTCTATTAAGAGAGTTGTTGTACACTGACAATTATTCAGCACTTCTCTTTTTCCTCTCTACACAGGAGTGCACTTCCAATGCTAGGGAGCATTGCTATGACCAAATATCTGAGATGGAAAATGCTGCTGCTAATCATTTTGGGAGAATAATGTAAGGAAATTGGGCACTTGGCTTCACTTGGGGAACTAGAAGAGCTGTTGAAAAAGTTGTGTGTTTGTTGTTTGCTTCGTTTGGGGCTGTTTGCTTGCTGTTGTTTTATGTTTTTTTAAAAAAGGAAAGCCAAATATTCAAAGTAGAGTATTATCATTGAGTTAAACCAATAAAAAAAACAAAAGAACAAAAAACTGTTTGAAAACCTCTTGTTCGTTTGTTTTTTCCAGGAAAACAATCAATTTTCTGGACTGGATTTCTATTTCCCAGGTTTCCAGTGGAGTAAGGAAAGAAGAAAAAATGCATGGTTTATATAAAATGTTTATTTATTTTTTTAAAAAAATAATTTAATAATTTTAAAAAGCAAAAATGTGCCTTTTGTACTGAAATTCACTCAATGGTAATAATAGGTTGGAATTAAAAAAAAAAAAAAAAAAAAGATTTAGCCTCTCAATAGACTTAAATGCATCAGAAAAATAAATGAGTAAATATTTGTGCTCATTTTAATGTTTGCTATTTGTTAATATCTGAAATCTTTATGTCAATATTTCCTGTCTGAGGAGCAATAGCTACTAAAATAGAACATGTGTACTCTTTAGAAATGTAGGGATCTGGATGCATAAGGTACAGACAAACAATACCATGACAGTTTAAGAGGGTGCTCTTCCTGGCCCCAATTTGACACTCTGGGGATCACACACCTCTCGTTTCTGCTGAGTCAGCCGGCCCCAGGCAGGAGTTTCAGATGTGCTTGGCACATCTAAAATGTCAGCAGTCATTCATATACTGACAGTAAATACCACCTGTTCCCCATTTCTTCCAGGATGCAGTGATAGGCACAAACTTTCAGATCTTTGTTTTCTGTTCGAATGCATTTTTCTTCACAGAAATAATATCACATATACCTTTTTTTTTTTTTTCCCAGAAATCATGGTTTTGCCTTTAATTCACTTAGCATGCATTAATAAATATCCTCAGAGAAAAATACCTAAGGCTGCACTGGCCCAGAGTTGCCAACTCAGCAGACCAGATAGGCCATTTGTCTATGATTTGATCTTTAACAAAATACAAGATCACCAGTTTAGTTATGAAAACATAATTAGTCCTTACTTCAGTAACTAGATTCAGGAATGTCTTATCCATTTATTTATCATATTCAGTGGAGACCTCTACTCCTTCTTTTGAGCACAGTATGTCACTCCTCCAGGAGAGGATGCACAGATTGAGGGTTAGATCCTTTAGGCCACTGATACAGCTTGAGAAATTACTGAAAGAAAAATTACTGTTTTATCTCTTGTATCACACTTCCAGACAGTCACCAGAGCCAGAACAAGAGAGCACAGGCTGGGAAAATGGGATGGATGAGGCAGGATAGGGAGGAAAAATAGGTTCATTCTCCTTTTCAATGATTTCAAACTGTTAGCTGTGCTTAACCCATCTGCTCTTGTTCCATCTTGTTGCATAGTTTTTATCCCTCAGTAATTTGTTAAAAACTGAAAATTATCCCTTTCCACGGAAAACCTAAAATTTAGGGATCCCAAGAAAAGTAGATGTCCTTATTCACAAGAAATGTGGGAAGGTGTGAGAAAGTTATAACAGTAGTAAATAGCAACTGCACAAATAACAGCTCTGACAATTAAGTGTTACAAGCAAACATATTGAGAAAAATGCCTGTTTTATAGATAGTGTCTTAAACCAAAGCATCTTTGCTGAAATATTCTTTTTACCCATCAAATCCCTTTCTCAAAATAAGAAGCTTCTGTTTCTGGCCAGAAGAAGGGGCCTTCCCAATTTTTTATTTTATGAGAAATTTCCTGTTCACTTCCCTGCTTCAGATAATACCTCCAGTCTCTAAGGCTATCTCTAAAGTGGCTGGAATGGCTCAGGAAAAAGGGGTGATCAGTCTCTAGAACATCCCAAAGCTGCAGCAGCTCAGTGACCTGGAGAAATAATGATTGCTCTTCAAAGATAGCTCAGACCAGATGATGTCTGTGTTTAAATGACAAATGGAGAGAGAAGTCATTTTTCTGTGGCAGACAGCTTGAACTTCTTGGCTTCTTGGGTTTCAATGCTTTGCTGAGTACAGATAAAGCCTCCTGACTATGAAGATAAGAACAGCCTTGATGTGAAGAATCCATCTGAAGATTCATTCCCTGCACTCTGTTATAATCTGATTCAGTTCCAATCTCTACAAACCAAACTTCTTTCAAACCATATGAGCTGAGCCCTGTGAAGTTCAAATAGCGCCTCTAAGGAGCAGTTCTAACACTTTGCTTTCACAAGGACTCCTGACACTAAAGAATCTCCACAAATACCCAGCATTATCTGATAGCGATTAGGATTATCTTTACTTTTCCAAGTCCGTCTCATCAAATATTGGAAATATTATGTGGCAAGGTTTTGGTAGCAGGGTTGTCAGAAGACACCAGAATCTGTCCCCATGTCAGACAGAGCCATCAGCTCCAAGATGAACCCACCACTGGCAAAATTTGGGGCAATCAGCAACATTAGTAGCACTTCTGTGATAACTTATTTAAGAGAGAGTGAAAAATGCTGCACAGCAGCTGTGAGAGGGGAGTGAGAAAATGTGAGAGAAACAGTCCTGCTGACACCAAGGTCAGTGAAGGAGAGGAAAAAGACTCCCCTGCAGCTTGTGTTGAAGACTATGGTGGCACAGGTTGTCACCCTGCAGCCCATGGAGGACCATGGAGGGACAGATATACACCCTGCAGTGTGGGGAGGACCCCATGCCAGAGCTATGGATATGCCCTGAAGGAAGCTCCAGCCCATGGAAAGTTCATAGAGGAGCAGGCTTCAGGCAGGTAATGTGTCTTGTGGAGAAGGCCCCATGCAGAAGAAGGTTTTCTCAAAGAACCTGTGGCTGTGGAGAGGAGCCCACACAGAATTAATCAGCTGTAGGACCCACACTTGAGAATTTCATAGAATCATAGAATTATTAAGGTTGGAAAAGACCTCTAAGATCATCAAGTCCAGCCATCAGACCAAAACCACCTGTTAAATAAATCGTGTCCTCAAGTGCTAGAAGGACAATTGCTACAGCTCTGCAGAAGAGTCTGGTCCCAAAGAGCTTCTTTTCCAGGAAACCACAGAATCCATTACTGGTCTGGGTTTGAAGAAATCTTGAAGCTCACCCTGCAAGATTGTACTCCATGGGAGGAACTCCATGCTGAAGCAGGGGAACATCATGCAGAGGAAGGAGCCCCAGAGAAAAAGCATTAGGAACAACCAATGACTCCCATTCCACATTCACCTTGCACTACACAGAGTGAGCAGGGAGGAGGTAGAAGAATTTAGAATGAAGTCTAGCTTGGGAAGAATTGAAGGTGTTTTTAGTTCATTTTTTATTTCTCCCTTTCTGTCTCTTCTCAATTGGCAATAAATTAAATTAATTTCCTCAAGTTGGGTCTGTTTTGCCCATGAGGATAATTTATGAGTGATCTCCCTGTCCTTATCTTTACCCTCAAGCTTTTCCATCCTGTTTTCTCTGTCCTGTGGAAGAGAGGAAGGAAGACTGTGGCTGGCTGGGCATCTCATGGTCAGCCAGGGTCAAGCCACCACAACTGTGTTACAGAGAAGAAATCATCAAAATAGTAAAAACAAAGATGTAGATAATATTTCTAACAAGGAAAGATCAAAAACTTCATATGGATGATGAGGAAGCTTTCAAGCATGGGTGGATGCTGCTCTCATACAGGTTTTCCCAAGATATTTGATACTGTCAGAGATCAGTAGCAGTGGGTTCTAATCCAGTACTTGTGCTTTTACAGTCTTACATTACTTTGGAATACAGCAATATTATCAAATACATCAAAATGTTAAAAGTATATTTATCATCTTCTCAAAGCATTAGATGTGTCAACATTATGCATAAATTTGTCCTCACAGAAATGCTGGGGATCATTAATGTTTTCAACCATGATTCACATATAGGGGAATAGGTTGCCTGTCAAGATGAAAGGGGCAATCTGGCACTGCAGTCATTCAGAACAGCTTTGACTCATATTTCAATATATATTTCAATATATATTTCTAAAGGGGTTCACCAAGATTGTTTTGTAGAAGAGCTAGGGAACAATCTATTTGACTACTGTAAATGAAATAGCAATTTCTATTCTTCTATGTATTTTAATTTGTAATATTCAATCTACCTAAACTCACAGTAGCAGGTGAGAACATCATAAACATTCCCATAGATGTGATAGAACGTGATGCAACAGTGGCAAGACTCAAAGCCCTAGAAGCTGATCAATATGACTTATAGATAAAACAATCAAAACTTTTTAAAACTTCCTAGATCTGAAGAAACAAGAACTCTCTGTCTGGGATAATGGCTTGAGTGTTGAACCAATAGATTTTTTTGGGAAACAAAAAAATATATATTTATATAATTTTCTAGCTTCTAGCTCTGCAAATGCATCTTAGGTTTTGGTAATGTGTGTAATATATGTGCAATCGCTAGTGTAAGGAAAATTACACTATTGGATTTATCAATAAAATACTTTAACCAGACAGTTCATGATGTTGCAATGCATAAAATGGATAAAATTGCAGTTCAAATTAAAGAACTGCGAAAAAAAATCTAAAAGAATCTAAAATCTGAATATTAAAAACATTCATAGGAAGTTTCTTAAGACAGAAATTGAATACGCTGTAAGTAATGAACAAGTCTCTCAAAACCACAATATTGCTACTATGGCAACTGTCATTCCCTTAGTAACCACTTCACAATCAGAATTCAGTTAAATAGCAAAAGAGTAAATTAGAAAAGTCAGACAAAGGTCAAGTCAGATGAGTCAATGATCACCTATTGCTTCTATATTATACTGACCATATAATGTCTAAGAAGATTCCAAGGCATGATGAAAAATTAACAGGATTTCTTTTCCCTGCATTTTATGGGAATCTTTTAGGCCACACTTTTTTCAGATCCTTATCTGATGTGAAATTTGAGATGAAACAATTTCGAATTGTTGATTTTAGGCCCTCTACTCAGTCAAGGAAAACCTACAACACGCCAAAGCTCAGTAAAAGCAGAACAAGGATAAGATGCTCCTCATTGGAATCTTAACTATTCAGTCTAAAGCAGTCACCACAGACTCCTGAAAAGGATGAAGAAGGGTCAGCTACTTTCAGATTCAGTCTATCCTGACATACATGACTAAAACATGGAATAGCAACAGCCCTTAAATGGTTTCAAGGAAGGTCTAAAGCTGGGGATCTCAGCTCTGAGAGAGCTGTCACATATACATATATAGCTAGCCAAGAATCCACTGGACCCCAATATCCAACTCCACTGTGATTTCACCCTCAGAGATTCCCCTGGCTCCAGATCACATCACATACTCTCTGGCTACTCAAACTCGAACACACTTGCACCAAGTGGTGCACAGGGTTTTCTCTTCCCTGGCCCCATCCAAGTGGCTTCTACTTGGTTTCACTCACTCCTGTCTTTCCAGCCAGGGAATATGTAGCCTTAGTCCTGGTCATGCTTTTTATCACTCAGAGCCCATACTGTGTAAACCCATTGCTTACAGAATAGAGAGCTCCTCAACCAGGATTTTTTTTTAGACAGGCACTTAATAAGTGTACTGAAGCAGTTATTTACACGACCAATCCTTTTTATCCCCTTTATCCCAATATTTTCACACAGTGGTTCCTCCTCAATATCCCTTCCTTTGGCCAAATAAAACCTGTTCAATCCCAAAATGCTTTTCCTTTGTATCCCGTAGTGTGTCCTATACTCCAATCCAGCAATCTCCTCAGTCCCAGGTTCTTCAGCATTGACTCACATGACGGGTTTCACTCCTGGACAGAGGTTCTCCTGGACAAGAAACTGTGTTCCTTCCTCTGAGCCCTTAATTTGTGTTCCCACCTGTCTTTGTGCAGCTGTGCTCCTCTGGATTTGGACAGTCAGGCATTTGATGGGCTGACCCTTCCTGGGATGGACGCGGGAGCAATCAGAACAGGATATTATTGGGGATGCCTCTCCTGCTTTTGTCTCTCTGTGTTCCTTTGTGAGTGTGCAGATGAGTTTTTATCACATAACCAGCATCATGATCCTTTTAAATCTCCATGGTGGGATGGGTGGAATGTAAAGAGCATTAGTTGATTCTGCACTACACACTGAAGATCAATACTCTAGATGTCTGTATTTTAGATAGTTAAAGGTACATGAAGGTAAATCCATCCCATGTTCAAAGTGAGACATTGATGGGAGAGGACAGGAAAAGTGAGATAGGAAATCAGGAAACAATATAGTATAAACAACTATTTTCAAATTGCATCAGGGAGAAGACTCAAAGGAATATAAAAATTGTCTGGAAAATGCAAGCAAAGAATCACTTTCTGTGTTTTTCCATTAATAATATTCCATAAACAGTGTTAAAGAAGCACACTTAGCAAACATAAGTCTTCTGATTTAGTTTGCTCTACTGATAGCTATCAGCATAGATAAAAAATATGCAAATATTTGTGTAAAGAATTATATGGCTCTTAGTAGATGTTTCTAACTATTTTATCAACTTAATGTGATTTTAACCTGCAATAATTAATTTCTTATGAGTAACAAATCATAACTGATGATGTCTTAGCTTTATTTCATTAACATTTATTAAAGGACTTCCTAATCCTAAAGTAGAAAACCACACAGAGAGTTCAGATAAAAACACATTACAACACTTTTTTTTTTCTTATTTTAAACTTTCATGTACATATTTACATTCCACTCATGATGCTATTTACACTTTTTCTCAGGCAAGCATGTATTTTAATGCCCTGAATTACATTTAATGACCTGGATTACATTTTCTAATAAACCTTTTACAAAGGGGGCAATGTGAACTCCTTGGTCTAGAAGAAGCTTTCCTTGGAAGTTCTCTATGAGTTTATATTGCACTAGCACTAAAATCTCTGTGTCTGGCAACAGGGCAACTCCTGGCCTCAGAGCTACCCTGCAGACCCCACAGGGGTCTGGGTATAGACATCTGGGGGTGGGTAATTCATACCCCAGGCTCTCCTCAGCCACAGCTCCTGCAGGAAATATCCCCCAGCTGTGGCCTGGGGCTCTTCTCCTCATCATCAGCATCTTCCTTTCCCTCATCCTCTTCCTCTTTCTCCTCCTCATCATCCTCCTCCTCCTTCTCCTCATCCTCTTCCTCTGGTTGGTACCTGCTGGAACCATCTGTGTTGGGCACAGGGCAGCCCCATTCTCTCCTCACACAGACCAGAATACAATTAATATTATAAGGCCAGACTGTCAGTGTAAGTCACTGGAGAGGTCCAGATTTATCTCAGAGAAGTATCTGTCCTGTTCTGTATAGATGTATTTATTTCTGTTTACTAAAGAAGTTTACTTCTGGTTTTGTGCTCAGTTGTATCACAGGAGAAATTCCCATTATTTCCAAAATCCTTTGAGTCAGCTCTGGATGACCAGACTGTATTCTGTTTTCTTGCAACACAATTACTTTCAGTCATATTGCTCGTCCTTCTTAAAAGAAGATGCCCTTTGAGGAAATTCCCATATGGGACAAAAACTCCAGTCTGTTTGTATCACATGCCAAGTCATATAACACGTCAAATAAACGTATGTCTAGAAAATCTTCTGCATCACTGGCTGTACTTTAGAGATATTTAGGACTGACTTAGTTGTGACTGTGCATCTATAAGTGCTGTAAAGCAGACTTTTCTGTCACAGCACTGAAGGAGCTTTGAATGTCAGAGCATTTATCAGCTATGCAACACATACCATCCCTATGTTCCAGTGGCACTAAGGGACACCTTTGTCTGCTTCAGAGCTTTTTCAGATGGCTTCATTTGAAGCTGTCACTGCCACCCTGGCTCTAAAAACATCCCTTCAAGAAGAAGGCAGTTGCCCGCTCCTGCATGACTCCTATGAACTCCACCCAAGTTCCCATTCATGCAGACATAGAATCATAGAAACATAGAATTGGCTGGGTTGGAAGGCCCCTCAGAGATCATCAAGTCCAACTACCGCTGCGGCTCCCAAACCATGGCACTGAGTGCCACATCCAGTCTCTTTTTAAATATCTCCAGGGATGGAGAATCCACTACTTCCCTGGTCACCCTCTCCATAAAGAACTTTTTTCTAATATCCAACCTAAACCTCCCCTGGCACAACTTGAGACCATGCCCTCTTGTCTTGCTGGTAGTTGCCTGAGAAAAGAGACCAACCCCCACCTGGCTCCAACCTCCTTTCAGGGAGTTGTAGAGAGTGATGAGGTCTCCCCTGAGCCTCCTCTTCTCCAGGCTGAACAGCCCCAACATCTGACATCTGCTTGGAAGGAGAAGTTCCCCATTCCTGTGCAAATGTCTGATATTTGCCTGTCAGAGGGCATGCAGGGCAATCAAGGAGAGGTGGTTATTCTGCCCAGCAGGTATGTGGTGATACAGGGCTGCCACTCATGGCACTCTGCCACAGTGAGCCACTATCAGAGTCTCTTCAACGTGACACTATCTTTAGGTGTTTCTTTGAGTCACCTGACTGCACCTTAGGCCATCAGAAACAAGCCCTATAAGAGTAAAAAGAATATGGCTGAATTGTAAAATACGATAAACATTGCAATTTAACCCTTGCAACTTCTTGCCTGTCCTACTGGTGATGGTGAGAGATCTCCATTGTGGTTCACCACCCACCCAGGTACCCTGCTAACTGGAGGGAACTAATCAGGAAAGCCTCAGCATCTTACCTGTGCTAATGCTTTTTGAAATGGGAAAAAACAAAAAAAACACTTATTTTGCATTTGTAGAATGATGCTAAGTACAAACAAAAGTCAAGCCTTTAGCATCCTTTGGGCGATAGAGATTTTGAAGGCAACTCAGTGACCAATTCACTAGAAACATATGGTGTACGAGTGATTCAGAAGGGATATAGGCAGACATGTCAGCACAGTTGCAAATAGTAGAGTGTCATATTATCACAAGTTCCACTGTCTTATAATTGTTTGGATTCAGTGAGGTGCAACATTGCTGTACACCCCTGTTTTCCTAATTAGCAAAATTTTTTAAAACTTACATAAATGTGTATGTATATTAAGATATTTCTTTTTAATTAAAACTTTAAAGTTGTTTTTTTTTCTCTTTAAAAATGGCAAAAAGACAATTTATATGATTTTTCTGTTTCTTTTGTGTTTTGTTTTGTAATGTTTAATTTTAAAATGGGTCTGATATTTCATTTTCTCATTCTCTTTTTTTTCTTCTTCAGTCTTTTTTTTTTTTTTTTTTTAATGGTCCAGAAATATAGAATGAAAGGCAAAAATAGAAAAAAAAGGATATGAAAGCAGCAAGAAGATAACATAGCAATATATAAAACCATTCAAAATAGTACCAATAAAAATACCTCTTTGAGAAATAAGATTATATATGTATATACATATTTTAAAACTGGGATCTTTGTACTAAGTGTACAAAACCATTATGCATATAGATGCTTAAACACCTAAGACTGATGTGAGTATACAGACTCATAGTGATCATGTTAGCTTCTAAAAAATCATTTTCAAATTGCTTCATTAATGTCACAGCATGTAGCACAATTAAAATTAATAAATGAGCTTAAATTAGTGCTCACAGGAGATCAGGTGAGCCAGTGGTTATGTTAATATTGAAGATTATTTTTCTGCTTTGTGTATATGCTTGATTTAAAATAAAAGGATCAGGTATTCAAAGCCTGGCTGAATAGTTGCTACTTCAAATGCATGACTTTGCCTACATGCCTTATCATGTCTCTTTAGTATATCAAGTAAGGGAATCCTTTGTATTATGACTTTGTGAAGAAAAATAACTCTTTCAATATTTTATGCATAACATATACTATTCAGTGAATCTACAAAGTTTGTTTGCAAGAAACCCTCCAAGCAGTCATTATATACAACTTGTACTACACATCATTGAAATGTTGTTCTCTGTTGCAGCATTCCAGCCCCATCAAGGAGCATTTTTTGGGTGCAAGGGCATAATTTTCAGTCACAAGCAGAGTGACAAATGTAACTTTGGGGATTTCACATACATAACTCAAGTATCGTGCTCATAAACTAGGCCCCCGATGCCTTATTCACTTCCATATCTGTAAGAAACATGGGGATAGGCTTAAAGAGAGATAAGACGAAGTGAAAATGTTGTTATTACTTTCACAGACCTCAATAACTCTGTAAATGCTTCCCTGGCTCCTCCTGCTACCAGCATACACTGCAAATTCTCCCTCTCAAGATCAGGCTGCTGTATGTTGCCTCCTTCATTCAAGGAACTCAAAGTGCTTTAAAAGATATCAGTTTCAAGGCCCATTAAAATCAGTGTGCATCTTTTCCACTAATGTCAAGAGGCTTTTAATCAGACTTTAAATTACTCCCCAGTTTCAACTCAGTTCTGAGTTCTTTCTTTCTCACAAATGTATTTTCCCTGCTTGAATCTCATTTCTTGCCTCTCCTCCTAATCTCCTTTTAAGGCCCCTTCTGTGGCTTCTTACACTGTATTTTGCAACAGTTCCCACCATAGTGTCCTCTCCAAGGTGAATTAATCTTCTCTGTCTTCCAGCTCATTAACAAAAACACTAAGCACAATCCCAGGTGAAAACTGTCCATGCTACACCACAGCCACACTGTAAGGAATGAGATGCACTCCCTTGTTCCCTACAGGATTAAACAGCTTCTCAAAATCCCTCACTCTTAGCTCATCAAAGAAAGCTCATCAAGCTCATTCAGTTACTTTTGCCTCTCTCTCAACAGAATTAGCTGTTGATACACAGACACACATATAGATATAGATACGTATTTCATTTTCCAAACTTGAGAAAGAGAATGAGAAAAGGTAAAGGAATGGGTCTATGTAAAAGGCACATAAAATTCATTGTATGAACATATAAAAATACATTTAATAGCACTGTCATATTACAGAAGCCTGACATATTTTTGATTGAATCCAGCCCTCATTTTATATTTCAGTTCCATCAGTTCAAGATGCCACACTCACAATAACTTATGGAAAATAAAATATTTATTATATCCTAACTACTGCAGGTAGAGAATGTTCTTTCCATCTGTGATGTTTATATACTTTACATTCAGTTTTGGTCAGATAACAAATCACATTATTATTTACCACATTCCTCAGATAAAATTTCTACAGTACAGGTAAAACCTGCACTTTCTTAATTATTTATTTGAGTGGGAGAACTATATCTGTTATTTTGCTGAGCCCTATCAATGCAAGGAACACTGATAACATCCTGACATGATGGAGTAGTTGGCACCAGGGAGGTTTGGGAGAACAGAAAGGGCATCATGGAGGCAATGTGCATGTATGTATGAAGAGCCAAATGGATACACAGGTACAGAGGGGGTCTCTGCAGGGGTCAATAGCAAAAACCTGGCAGCAGACAGAGTAACCTTCAGCTTTACTGCATGTAGGATTAGCCAGCTTGGTGTGAGCAGCTGCCTTGTTCATCTTCTGATCATCTGAATTTACTGAAATGTTGAAATAAATATCTTGGTACTAACTATGTGCTCTTTATTCAGTCAGTCCTGGAAGAAGATCCTGTATACCATCAGGAAGGGTAAATTTGGATTTAATCTCTGCTATCCACCTCATCCATTTCTAATTTAGTTATGCGGTTATTAGATGGGTTGTGTAAGTGGAAGAAAAGTAGTCCTACGATGTAATTATATTTTAAAATCCAAGTAGCAGTAGTTACTTTTATCAGCAATAACAATCATCATCCCTCTTAGCATAGTCTCAGATAAAGAAATTCCCTGTAATGATATTGTAATGACAGTTACATTCATGTCATATTGACACAAATAATAGATTTAATGTCAAAAGAAAAATTATTAACTGCTTCTTCGTTGAAGAAGCGTGAATTTCTCTTCATCCATACACTTGCACCCATCGATCTTATCTCATTATCTGGTAAATATATTTTTAAAAATGTAATGATGATCAAATTCCAGGTTTTAGTTTTTTAAACAATGCAAGTCCATAAGATCTTTTAAAAAATAAATAAATAAATAAATAAATAAATAAATAATGAGCTGAATGAAGGATTAGCAGGTTTTCAGAGACAGTTACCATCAGCTAGTTTGGTGTTTAACAACCAAACCTTAGATTTATACCTTTGGACAACAAAACTGAGGTTAGTCTTACTTTGATTTCAGCTGAAAAGGAGCTATGTATCTCTTGTGTTGCTTTTCTCCTTTTCCATCATGTCTCATAGTGCTCACTGTGCCAACTTTGCCCTGGACACTGCTTTGACAGCAAAATGATCATTCACTTGTGTGAGTGTGTCATCTAGACTTAATGTCTGTGCCAGATCATGGCTTTTTATGATCTTTTGTATTTTGAGGAGCTGTGAATATCATTCATGGCAGCTAGCAATATTTATCTGTGATTTAGCAAATATCATGCCAGTTGTTTGTCCCAGAATCTAGCCTGCTCTTTACTCAAGCCACTTATCCAAACCCTAGGGAAAAACCTAAAAAGTGCTTAATGCACTTCACCACTGCTACTTTATAGTTTACCAAGTGTACCTGTGTTATGTATGTCTGATGAAAAGATTTTTGGGATTTGTTGCTTGACTTTTAGATTATCTTGATTCTATAACATGTACACATAAAGTCCTACAGTTCTGAAATGCCAGCAACATTAATTGTCCATGATGAATCCTACTGAATAATATGGAAATGATAGACAAAAGAGGTGTATACTTTCCTCTGACACGTCTGTATTTACGTCAGTGCAGAAAAACCTCATAACATTTTGCTGTGTCCTAGAATCTTATAGCCTTTCTTAAACAGCACACAAAAAGCTGAAAACTTGAGCATTTAAAGACAGCTAGTCTGAAATTTCCACTATTTTTATTTTAATAAATTCCTATTTAAATTCTGAACTGCATGTTTATACCTTCTGGGCACTATTTCCTTTAGGGGAATATTTTACTCTCATCATCATTATAATTGTTCTCATAATGGTAACATTTGAATAACCTATATGACAGAATCACTTTTTTTAAAATTAGAACTGTATACAGTCCAAGTGCATTCTATTTAACTCTGTCATGGGACAGGGACAAAGTAACAGCATATAGTACAATGCTGCAACATTTTCCCATACAGCACTCATCTATTGTATTTAAGCTACAATGTTCGACTTCTAGAAAGTAGTGTAATACGTTCACATATTACACAGTGTAGAGCTGTTCTAAT
Source organism: Florisuga fusca (assembly GCA_038090715.1). NCBI lineage: Eukaryota > Metazoa > Chordata > Aves > Apodiformes > Trochilidae > Florisuga > Florisuga fusca. The sequence continues at coordinate 1,504,066 of JAAWXA010000056.1, forward strand.
CAGATTTACTGATAAATCAATAATAAAACTTAGTGTTAACTTAGGGTTAACATTTTTGATTGATTTTTGCCAAAGTAAATGCTGAAATCCCCTCCAGCAAGGCTCCCCCGACAATCTGTGCAACACAGTTTTCTAATCGCTCCCTGGTGTGTTTGTTTAGGCAGTTCCCAGTTTCAGTAGAAGTTTGCCTGCCAACGTGTTGAGTAAGACAGTAGAAAAACCTTCAAGATCTGGCCTCAGGTTATAAGCAGTGAAGTTTCTGCAGTACCTTTGTGCCTCTGAACTCTAATTGTCCCAAAGCTAAGCAAAGTTCACACATGCAGAAATGGAACGGAGAGAAGTCTACCGAGTTCTAACTTTAGCCAAGTTCTCACCTCACGAGGCATGGGAGTTCTATCTGATTAAAAATTTCAGGGTCTGATTTCACTAACCTGCACTTCACTGAGCTTCAGTTGAAATAAATTTTAACAGCTTCTGTAGCCTGAAATATGGGACATAATTTGAGAGATGCTTTTGAAAATTTTTTGAATTAAAATATCCAAGGACTGCAGAGATATGGAAACCTTCAAATAAGAGCTTTTTTCAAATAAAGTGTTTTCCTCACACTGTTTGGGTTTAGAACTGAAAGTTCATTTTTGAAAACCTAATCATGTCCAGATACTAGAAGCACATCCTCCTGAAAAAGCCACATAGCTGCTGCTGAGGTCTTTTTTCCGAGGTACAAGTGTTTAGACAGACTCTACCAGGGGATGCCTTAGAAAGTTTGTTAAATGCAAAATGTAGAAAACAGCATTAATGTTCTTGGAGGGATGAGGACATCAATGTAAAAACACCGAATAAGGGCTCTAAAAAAAAAAAAAAAGAAAAAAACTAGAAATTATAAACATCTTTGCAAGGGATAAATTACTTTCACAATACTCATAACTTCTGTACATCTTTCAAAATTATTTGCCTAAAACTTAGCACTATCCACATCCTCTTTTCATCATTTCCACAATCCTTTGCAGGATCTTCCTCTCCCTGTTTTATGCATCATGGTCAAAGTTCAGTGGTAAATGTACTTTCTTGTTAACTAGACCTCGATTGAATTCTTCCATCTCTTTCTTGATTTCTGTCTGTCAGTGACATATCTGTCATCTTTAACTGTGAGTGCTGTCACCTGGGATTATCTGTTGCTCAGCTGAATTTTGTTTTTTTTGCTTTTGTTGCCTATATTTTGTTTTTCTATCCTCTTGAAATATTTTCTTGTTGTATGGAATGAATTCTTCTGACAGTTTCAAATGGACAGTTTTGTCAGCTTCAGCATATTATAATTTTTTGCTTGAGTGCTGGTAGTTTTTCTACCTTTTATTTTCTCTTACATTCCCTGAATCCCTTGAGAAACTTTTGAAGTCCTTTTTATGAGTTATTCTCACTATGTTGCTCTTCCTTTTATTTCTTGGTCAAAAACCTTTTCAAAATACTGCTCAACTTTTCATTCAGAACTAGAGTGCATGTGGCTTAAATCTCTTCAGGCAGTGAGAAAAATCCATCTTAGAGTAGCAGGAAACTCCATTTTCTCTTATCCCTGATGCTATAAAATAAAAAAGAAAATTATTTTTCATTTTATGGCAAAAGACTAAACCATAACAATCAGTCTAGTTTGTAAATTAACACTATGGCAAACAGCAGAGGATATGGCCACCATATCTTCAACCTTTTTGAATAACAGTGTGAAAATTACTCTCTTCTGTTGATGAAATAAATGCTATTATTGAAATCAAGTAAGTCCAGTATGGAATGTGTGCTTCTGTATTTAAAGGGATGAGTCCAGAGCTTCACCTTTTGAAACCAACAGAGATATATAAAATACATCTAGCATCTCAGCCCTCTGCATACCTGATCCAAAGAAAATTTACAGTTTTTATAATGTTGGTATGTACAAATAACAAAAAAACCAGTCTGTCTTCTATGTTGTTTTCAGCATTTTGTCCCACATGTTGTTTTTAGCCATTCTTTGGAGAGACCTGCTGTACCTGTATTGTAAAATTAATGAGGATCAGGTTATGTGCTGCTTGTTTAGAACTGGGAAATGTTGTTCACAAGAAATACATATCCTTGAAATAATATAACAAATGTAACCCCAAAAATCTGCAAATAAAATAATAAAACAAACTGATACTATCTATGCCTCTGATTCAGTGTTTCCCATTAGTGCCCATTCATATTGAAAGATACATATTTATATTACATATATTAAATATGAAGAAATTTTATAGGCAATGTGATGAGTTGTGTACCTAGCACACCTGCAGATATTTTCTTATAAGGTATTTTTTTAAAAAAGCACAAGAATTTCATGTCTTTAATCATTAGCCAAAATTTGATTTATGATTCAACTGAAATGATCCATCTGTTTTTGAGAACAGAAAAAAAGAAATGCAAAAGAAAATAAAGTAATATTTTCTTCAGAGTAAAACTTTTACAGCACCTTTTGCAGACTACATTCTGGAGATGCTGAAAGAATATTTGCATCTTTGCAAAAATTGAACAAAAGTTGGGCATATTATACTTAAATTTCTCTTTGCTTGTGTTTAAATTTGATTTTTTTCATGATGTGATTTTTGTCATGATTTTGTCATTTGGTTTGATTTTTTGTCATGTTTAATACATTTAGATGTATTAAAGGTTTAGTGCATTAAGAGTCTGCAGCAGATATAAACTTCAGGAGATAAGAAAATACAGGAAATACAGGAAGGACATGGATATGATGGATCAGATTCAGAGGAGTGCTGAGAAAACAATCAGGGGATGGAACATCTCTCGTATGAATAAAGTCCAGTACCTTCAGGGGGCTTACAGGAAGGTTGGGGATGGACTGTTTGCAAGGGCCTCTAGTGATAGAATGGGGAGTAATGGTTTTAAATTAGGGAAAAGTAGATTTAGATGTTAGAAAAAATATATTTACTATCAAGGTAGTGAAAAAATGGAACAGGTTGCCCAGGAAGTTAGCTGATGCCTCATGCCTGGAGATATTCAAGGTAAGGATAGACAAGGCTCTGAGCAACCTGATCTAGTGAGGGTGTCCCTGCTTACTGCAGCAGTATTGGACTAGATGACCTTTAGAGGTCCCTTCTAACCCAAACAATGCTATGATTCTATGAAAAGCCATATATTGTATTGTTATGCTTCTCTAGCAGGAGTTATAATGGTAAACATTCATGCAATGTGACAAAGATGGGTGAAGAGGAGTAAGAGAGGATAGAAAAGGGTGGGAACAGGTATTAGATTTTTTTGAGGGACTGGAATTCTCTTCCAAATTAGCATATCTGCACATGCAATCTGCATCTACTTTAGAAGTCCAAGCTCCCACTACAGTAAATGCATGGCTCAGTTCAATTGATCAAATATCAAAGCCCATAGGGCTTACCAGAAGAACAACCTACCACAGAGCCATGTGTTTCTGGACCAGCACATGAAAGACAAGAGGAGCACTCTAATGTGTCTAAAATGAGTTTAGATAGCTCCATTTAAATAAGTGAATGGATTCCCTGGGTGTCTGCTTTCAAATCAGCTGTATTCACCTCAAGGCTTCACTCATTAGATGACAACTGGTTATAGTGGCACCCTCCTTGCTCATAGGTGAACAACAACACAGGCACACCAAAAGGTGGCTTATTCTGTCACTACATGAAATCTATGGGTTTCCTGACCTTGGTGTCATTTCAGAAGAAATAAGGTATCTGAGAGGCCAAGAGAGACATATACATGAACACATGGCATCCTTTCTCTTTGGTGTGTGCATCAGAGGACTGAAGGGAAAGGCACAAATACAAATAAAGCATAAGCAGCCACATATCCAAAAAGACATGTGTCTAAATCATGGACATGATCTTCCAGAAGAGGAGGTCTGCTTTTAACCCACAGCAAACGTGTACAGCTCTATCGTGTGTGTGTACTTGAAAGACTGTGTGTGTGATTAAAATTTCTTGAAATAAGATATTGAAGAGTGTTTAGAAACAAATGGTTTTATTACCACCTTGTATCTCCCTGATATTATAATTCACCTGTTATATTGCTGTTATTTTTGCTTAAGGCCTAGTACACTGTGCATTAATTAGATGCCATTCTTGAATCAAAACTTCTCTAAACCTGGTTCTATACAAACTGTATGGACTGAGCCATTTACTTCTAGTACAGCAGTTCACAGAAGGGCATGCAAATGGTATGAAGAGCAAAGATTTCTCTAGTGCAGATATTTTGTCCTAATGACAGAACAGGAATTCAGATTTTTCTTGTTTTTCAATATTAGTTATACATTGCAGCAGCAGAATATGAAGGTGTGAAAATCAGATTCTCAGACAATAAGACACACTTGAAAAGAGCTTTTTTAATGTTTTAATTCAGTCCCTTTTTAATAATTTTGCAGTATGATGACAGAATTTTTAATTGCCCTCCAGATTTTTTGGAATAGAGTGGTAAAGGTTTTTTGTTCCTTAAAAGTATGCCTCCTCTTAAGTAAATCTAAACCAAGATATCTAAGATCTCATAACATGACCTTGTGATCTAGCAGTATAAACCTTTTCAGTAACACGGGGGGTGGGGGAGGGCAGGTTAAAGTGTGAATGCAGAAAGCATTAATAAATGTTTTGGAAGGAAATCAGTTCTTCAGCTGAAGTCTTACAAGTAGAAAGCTCTGTGTTAACATTTTACACCAAAGAGCCATTCATGCACTTATTTTGTCTTTTGTGATAAAGAATACATCCCTGTCTTTTCATTTGAATTCCCACACCATTCTTTTCCCTTATTGTATCTGGTGGTGATGATCTCACCAGGGAGCAGAAAATTAGAGGATGAACATATGTTACATTTTAAGCTAATAGCTGAGGACTCTTTAAACAAAGCTGGAATGTATGACTTTGTGTCTCCCTTTACCTTTGCTTCATATAGTGCAAAAATATCCAGGATACCCACAGAGCTTTGCTGCGTGTAAGAACTCCATGCTCTGTCAAAATAAATGCAGAGGAATTGTGCAAGCTTCTGAAAGATGAATTTGAGCTCTTCTGAAAGCTATGTGGTTTCTAACCCCTTGATAATTCTGTTAGTGGTTACCGAAGTCCCTAAAAGAATGAGTTATGTAGAGTTGTGTCAGTATTAGCTGTCAAAAGCATAGATTTAATCCAGGAAAAAGTGGCACCTACCTATATAGGATTTAGAGGCCCTGTAAAGGACACTAACTAATCTATGAATAACACTGCAGGAATCACATTCCAGATAGTCACCAGGGAATCAAGTGAATTGGCTCTTATTCCATTCAAACTGAAATTCTGGTGGAGATATGTGAACCCTAGAAGCAGAAAGGATTAAAAAATACATATATATATAGGAACCACAGGCTAGCTGCTTAATGCTTACATTTCCAGCTTTTTTAGTCTTGTAGCTGGTGCACTTCTACCAGGAGAGGAAAAGGTGAAGGAAGAAGGATGAAGGGAGGCTCTCTAAAACTGGTGCCAAAATGCCATTAGACTTCATGAGATGTTTTGACTCCCAAGTAGAATTCAAAGGTGCTTTTGACCCTGAGCTTCTGCTATTGTGTTGAACAGAGCGACCTTGAAAAGTCTTTGAACAAGACACTATATGTCGGCTGTATCTTGATTCAGACATTCAAGGTTTCTATGAGTAAAGACATAAACTTTTCAATTGTCAGATGCAGGAATACTGGAGACATATAAAGGGACTCAGATAATATCCCTGCTTCTTTCAATGGATCCAAGTCTTAATGTCATTGTTTGTTATTTGAAATGTAAATTAAAAGAGAGATCCTTATTTTTATTTTTTTTTCTCTACACAAATACAAGATTGGAAGAAGGATGTAAATTTGCTTCATGTAGCAAGAAAGCTTTCTTGGCTTATCCTACCTAGTTTCTGCCTGTGGGAAATGTTGTTTTGTTTTGTCTTAGGTTTTGGGTTTTTTTTATTTCTATTCACATTCTACATAATAGTTTGTTGACAAAAATTTCAAAGCATGTTATATTGCAGGAGACTTGGCATCAACATGATATTAAATGCTGAGACTACCTCATCTAAAGTTATTTGTTTCTAAAAAAGAAGACTGAATTTATAGTAAATCAAGCAAATGAAAATGTTCATTTAACAGGCAGAAGGAGGAAGTTTAATCTACAGTGAAGAAATATAATTTTCAATCACTTAAAAGCACACATCTGTTCTTTTCAGCTATGAAGGATTGCTTCCCTTCTTACTTAATATGAACCTGAAATCTGATGGCGTACACCAGTATAGAATCAGGACTATGGGAAGAATATTCAGGGTGCCTTCTACTCTGACCACAAATCTTCCCTAAAAATACCCTGCTTATTTCTAAGAAGACCATTTTTAAAGCAATTTATAGTTACAGATGTACTTGCAATACAATAGAAGCTTAATGAAAAAAAATTCTTTGTCTGAAGAATTCCTTGAAAGCAGTCAGCTGAGTGCAGAATTGCTTGTGTCACTAATTTTAATAGTAGCAAGACCAGTTCACAGTATGATTTGTATTCTTTTTTTTTCATGGAATGGAGCATATAGAGGCAATAATCTTGAGACAGTAGCATTTGAGAAGCAGACATTGAAGAAATAATTTTATTTTCCTAAAGAGCAAAAAAGAAATTAGAGATTGTACTGCCAGTGTCCCATCACCTACTTTGTCTTTGTTCAGCAAAAGAAAGAAGGATTATTCTTCTCTTTTATCATTGCTAAAATATATTATAACTTTGAAGAGACAAATGGTAGGTGATATTCATCCTCTTGTGTTCCATTATTAAGGAAGTTAATAATATGTTACATAGGTAGCAAAGAAGAAAATCTGTTTAATGCATGACAGATTAGACTGGGAAATATTCATAGTAAATTCATAACTGCTATATGTGTGGATTTGAAAAACTGGAGAAAATTAATTTACAACAATCATTTCTAGCAACTGGCAAGGCACAGTATGTCCTTGGTAGGACAGCTGGCAGCTGGGAGAACATAAGTAATTCAGTACCATTGTGTAACCAGCTTTCTTTGCATCGAAATAGAGGTGTTAAAACCAAAGTGGATTTGCAATAAGGAACGGAAAATCGGAGCATATAGTTGTCTGTGCTGGAATTACAAGTGGAAATGTGGATGTGCTTCCCTGTTATGCTTATTTCTCATCATTGAAGTCACTGTCAGGAATGAAACCATTTCAGTAATCCTCATCTTGTCTATTCAATCCACTCAAGGTAGTCTACCCTCTGGAGATTTCTCTGTCAAAATCTTTGCAGTTTCTTTTACCTTACAAAACATAAATCTTTCTGATCAAGATAACAATATTTTGGCATCTGTTCTTGCAGGAATTCTTTATTCCACATGGTGGGATTCTTTTCCATAATTCAATTTTAAGGAAGTAATCTCCCAGAATATCAAGAAAGTTTGCTTCCTTTTAGGCTATATTTGCTAGTGGTGTAGTCAAAACAATATTAAATGTCAACAGGTTTTTTATAAAAATTAGAGATAGTCTTGCTGCAGCCCAATCCATGCCTATTCTGATGAGTCCTGCTGATCTGCTTTGAACTTTAAGTGGGTTCAAGCACCACTTTTTTCCCATATGGCTGATAGAGTGTGGTTCCATGTTGATGAACTGCTGTAAAATATAATCCTTGTCATATTTATGCTTCAACAGACCTAAGTGTCATGTAAGATATTTTGGCCAACTGCAGTTGACACTTCTAGGAAGTGTTTCCCTAGCTCTAAAAAAAAGTACTTAAATGAATGATTGCCAGTCAAAAAGATTAAAATGTGGTACTAATTGTCAATCTAATAAATTTTTCTTGAACAACTGTTTACTCCTTTATAAAACCCTCAACTTAGAATTTATGGAAACTGAACACCAAATTCACCTTGTTTCTCATTGTCATGACCGCTGCTCTTGATCCCACACTAAGTTCTTGTTTTAATGGAGGACTAAAACTGTCCACACATATTTATTTAGTGAAACTTTAGACACTTAAAGCATCACCACTTTACCACCAGCTGGTGCTGTAGAAGCATGTAAATTTACCTGGACACTTCAGATAATTTTGGGCACCTCACATAGCAGTAGAAACTTTTTTATTCAGGAAATTACATTACCCCTTTAGCATCTACAATGGAGATTATCTTAATTTGATTTAATTAGGGAGGCTGACAAGTATAGATATTGTCAACAGTCACTGAAGTATAGATATAATTCCTCTAACCAAAAATAAAACTTAGGGCAAGAATTCCATCTCAAATACGAAGGGCTGTACGAATTAACTCTCGACTGACCAGGAAGGAAGCCAAGAGTGGTCTGCCCACCAGGTGTAGGTCTTCACATTACACATCCACCTTTAGCCAAAGGAATTTCACACCTTTATTTTTAAAATCAAGTTCACTGAAAAGGTATGAGCACCTGTAGAACATCATTCAATTCCCAGATACCATTCTCAGGTATCAGTTTCTTTTGACTGAATGTAAGGGGAGCCAGGTGGTTTGATTCGGGTGCTCATACATGATCTTCTGAAATTATCAGAAATGCTCTATGATATTCAAAATATCATCAGAAATGCAACTGGTTTGATACAGAACCTATGAAGGATCTAATGTCTTGGTTAGTGGTCAGGTGAGTTATTCCAAGGCACTTCAAACAGTGCCAGATACTCACATACAGCCCAAATTGCCTGAGCTGTCTCTTGTAAACGTTTAGAATTTGATGAAGTGTCCCAAAAGCTGCAGACAGAGCTTGATCAATATAACAACAAAACCCTAGGTGAACCTCCTGTCTTGATTTAACAGTTGATGCTGTAAAGTTTTATGTGTTTTCAGGTGACATAGCAGTGTGTGCATGCAGACACATATTGCAATATTTTTCCTTTTGATAAAAGAATTATAACTTGTATGTACCATTTTTTGTCCATAATTTCAACACCTTAACTTTCTCCTTCTTTGGTTGATCTGAGCTACCAATAAAAGAGATTGCTTTTTGTCACCTAATCAAGTGTTAGTGCTAGGTTTTTCCCAGCAGAAAAAACATAATCATTTTAGTTTTTTGATAATTAAATAATGTGTCTCAGGGTTAAAGGCCTCTTCTTATATGCATTGCCTTTTTCTGATTAACTGAAATTTTCATTGGCCTCTGTTGAAGCCAATCAACCTCTGTGAAGAATTTTCTCACCATCTTGTATATAATTAAGCAGTGTAAGTAATTTTAGAATCAAGAAGTGGACGAGCAAATAGGCTTGTTCTGTAAAATAGGGAACAACAAGAAAGACTTCAGTCTTTAGAAAGCAGGTGATTCTGGGGAAAAAAAAAAAAAAAAAGAAAGAAAGAAAGAAAAAAAAGTAGGAGGTTTATTGTTTCCATTCATTAAATCCATCAGAAATAATTAGGGAAAATATTCATAGGTGCTGCACTTCATAATGAAGCAATGAAGCCTCTGCGTGTATCTAGATTTGTACATCAGACGAATGCAAAGGTACATCCAGCCTTATGCACAAAAAGTCCTCTAGAAGATTATGAATTAAATTTTAAATCCCCTCTTATCAGGGGTTCTACTCATTTTTTAATCTCTGAATTTATGTAAATGTAATAGTGGGGTTTGGGGGGCACTGATGAAGTCTGCCATCAACTGAACAGAATTAACTGTATGATCACTGGGCACAAATGCTATCTCATATCAAAATTAACAACTTTTTAACTTTTGTTTTTCTAATGAAAGGTAGAATTTTTATTAAATATATTCTCTCCTTCTTAACTCTATATGGAAGAATACCTTTCATAGCTGTGTCCATCATAGATTAAAGTTATTTAATTAAATAGTATGTATACATTTGATTTTTAATAGGAAAAAACATCAATTAAGGATTAAGACAGTCTTCATTTAGTGAAGAATAAGTATTACTTATATGTATTAAATGTATACAGATCATGCTTTATATAATAGCTATGTTCTTGGTTTAAACAGAAAACAGAAGAAGGAAAAAAAAAAAGAAAAAACCAATCTGAAACATTGAAAGGAAATTTGTTTTACAGTCAGAGTTCTGAACATTTTGGACATGAGCAAGAGAAAATTTTATATTTCATTATGTCACTGCCAGATAGCAAAAGGATTCAGGATATACCAATATGTCCCTTTATGTCAATCACTGACCTAATAGGAAGATAATGTTTGCAGCTATCCTCAGTCAGAGAGTTGCCACTCTCCATAGTTGTCTTGCTTTTCAATCTGCATCAAACACTGCAGCCACAGAAAACACCAGTAATTCTGAGCAGACTCAATTCCCTAACTGGGCTCATTTTGATTGAAATAAGCCTGAAAATGTTCACAAGACAAAAGCATGAGCAACAACTGTCTGAGACAGATGCAGTCAGTACAAAAGGCAATTTTTAAATATACTGTTTTGTTGGTTTTTCTTTTTCATCCATAATAAAATATATACCTTCATCCTAAAAGAGGCAGAATAGACTTTGTGAGAAGTCATGTCTCATCATTACTGTGGTATCTGAGACATCTCAGTCTTTAGCACATTCATCCCATTAAAGTAAAGTAAAGCTTTGTAGCTGGATAGATGAAGAACAGAAGGAGACAATTAGCATGTTCATGAAAGAAATGATGTAGGCTGGGACTTGAGTTCCAAGCTCCTGAATCTAAGAAAAAAAATTAAAATTCCCTAGGTCAGCCTTCCTAGTTAGTGAAGATAGTACTTCCAAATCCTTGAATTAATCTTCTGGAGCAATAAAATGTGTCAATTATTCATTCTGTTTATTTATAACTCTGTGGTTTTAGGTATTTTTGTTTTCAGTATATTCCACAAGCATTAATTAAAGCTAGACCGAGTATGATGTCCTTAAGCAGCAGACAGTGATAAACAGTATTGAAAAAACTGATTTGTAAAAGACACAATCAGAGCCTCACCTACAACTGTGTAAAAAAAAAGGAAAGTGTTTCCAGCAGAATTTTTCATTAAAATGTTCAAAGTATCTGTGTATCTCTACAAAAGAGGCAAGGTGGACTTCCCTGAACATAGGCATATAGTAGCTTGCAACAATTCCTCCAGATGTGCCTCCTATGGATCCTATTTCATATCTTGCAAAACCTACTTCAGATATTGTATGGCAGCTCATTTGACACTAAGCTCGTGTAAGTAGGCAACTGAATTATCTTCCCAAAGTTCCAAGAAACATTTATTTTTTTCTAGATTATGGGTTTTTCTGACATTCACCTGTCAAGGCTACAGTTAAAATTGGATGCAACAAATAAACTGATGTTTCCATCCAAAGGCTTAATCCAAACCAGTTGCTTAGGTCACCTAGTATTCATATGACTTGGTGTTGAAGGAAGATGCTTGCTTACTATTATATACTACTCTATTCTATTCTATAAGATTATATTATATATATTCATATATATATTTCCATAATATTTCCATATTATGGAAAATGGAATGGATTGGCTAAGATAACCACATTTAAACCTTGACCTTTCCATTGCTTATTATTATTTTAATTGAAATCCATGAAAAGTTTTACATTTATTGCTGTGGAATGAAATAGCCCCATTCTTTGGCAAGCCATTGAACTCCTCATGTTCAGCTTTGTGTGTGCCTGCAGCACAGATCTAATCTACCATTAATCAAAGGATTCCTGTCTTTTAAGTTTCCTTAGTTGAAGGACATAAGTGGACAAACTTCTTAGATTTCAAAGTCCAGTAACCATTCAAAAGGACTGTTTTTTAAAGAAATTTCTCTGTTTCTATGATGAAAAAAAAGAAATAAATTTATTTTTAAAAACAAAGTTTGAAACCCAATTCAGATCAACAAAATCTGACTTTGTCATTTGTATCAAGCTTAATTATCGCCTTAATTCTGTAAACCAAACTGACTGGGGAGGCATTCCTGAGCTAAATTCATCTTTACTCTGTAGATAAAATAGCACTCCTTCGGTATCACACTACAAGTCTGCTGCTCACTGGCTGGTTTGGCACCACCGAATTATGAAGCCTCAGTATGGCATTCTAAAAAGGGAATTCAATGATAATTTGCTTCTGGTGATATACTTTCCCCTACTGCTTGACCTGCATGGTTCTCCCCTTTAAATCTTCCCTTTAAAGAAGACTTTAATGCAAACACAATGAGTAAGCACTGAAGAACAACTGAAGGGTGTATGGTTGCAAGCAGGTAATTAGCTTTTTAGTACAGATACATACATTTGATTCTGAATTATGGCATAGAATAATAAAAATTCAGGACTGAAGTTGAATGTTCTGTCCAGACAGGAGATGGGATTTTTTCATATGTAATAAGATCAATGAAACATGATATTTTGGACACCACCCTACCTCTAGTCAGTATTCAGTAAGAGGTTCATGGTCTGTGTTCACATTTAAAAGAACTGAACTTTCTTGAAATGCAACTGGAATTCATCTAGGATTTGCACAAATTTTAAATTTCCCCTTGTTCTACTCCCCTCTGCTTTCTGTCTGTGAGTTGCTCTGGCTCAGCTGGTATTGTAGACCAATGGGAAGGCCAGGCTGTTTTCTGGGACCACTCAAGGAGTTAAAACATGTAATATAAGTAAGTAGTGCAATGCCAGGACCATAGCTCCTGCTGGACCTGACCTGGATATTGTAGCTAGCCCCTGTCTCAGTGTCAGCGCCTTGACTTTATTGAAAAAAAAAAACCAACCCTCTAACTTTTGTACTAGTGTAACCATATATCAATCTCCTTGATGTTACTACAGTAAGGTCTGATTTCCACAGATGGAGTTGGAAATATATGGTTTAATTAAATAGGTGGTGCCCACTATGTTTTCTTTGAAAAAAAAAAAAATAAATTCTTTTTTTCTTTCTTTCTTTTATAGCTTTTTCTTAAGAAATTTAGACTAAAGCCAAAATAAAAAAAATAAAAAATTAGATATAAATATTATTCTCAGCTATTCATAGACCAAATTCTTAATTCTAAGGCTTATTTGTGATTTTATCTGGACACAGTTAACTGTGTGGAACCAGGGAACCAGTTGTCAATGAAAAAGTGCTTCATCTACTTGTGTTAGTGTTAAAAATCTTACTTGCTGGACCAAAAAAACCCAACATAACTAATGAAAAATAAATGAAAGGGTACCTGCAATTTTATGTACTGAAATAAAATTCTGATGTCCTGACAAAAATTAGAGACAGGCTAAAATATACTTGGTATATGCTTTGTCTTACTATTCCAAAACAGTGAAGTAATTTCTATTCAGCTGTATACTAACAGCATGCAGAGAAAACTTTGATCATTGTTAATTGATGAGTAGCTGTTAATAAATTTTTTATGAGACTTGGCTATAAAATATATCACCCTGAATAGATTTTCCTTTCCATAAATAGTATTCTTATTGTAGTTACTGAGGCTGGAGAGACAAAGATCATTTTAACATGTCTAAGTACCTAATGACAAAGGTAAAGAAAATAGAGTCACATTTTCTTGGTGACAACCAGTAAAAGGACAAGCGTTAATGGACACAAAATAACATACAGAAAATTGTGATTACATGTAAGAAAAACCTTCTTACTGTGTGAGTTTGGTCAAACATTAGAACAGGTTTTCCAGGAGACCATGGAATCTCCACCTCCAGCGATGTTCAGACTCACTTGGAAGAGGGCCTCAGCAACCTGATCTAGCTGCCCCTGCTTTGAGATGGAGGTTAGATTAGATGACCTATACATGGTGCTTTGCAAGATAAAAGTCTTGAAAAAAAATCTCTTTTGTTAAGAAGAATTTGGCAAGGGTTGAATAGAAGCTCCTATCACCTCTACAAATTTTAATGCCAGTAGCAAAGTCACAGTTAAGACAAATGTCTTTTAATAATGTTGCTTCAACTTTGTCTGGAAGAGGAACTCATGTCTGAAAAGGCATAAAAAGTAATTATCTCCTGACCACTCCTGATTTTTTTTTTCTTTCTTTTTAACAGCTCATCAAGATATTGCATATACCCCCACTCCCATGGAGAAACAAAGTCTGTCCTTGTTCATTTAATTAAATGTCATTTTAAATGAAGCAAACAGTGAGAGAGCTAAGAGAGACTGGGGAATCTTGTCTGGTAAGTAAACTTGTATTTTAAAATTATTGTTTGGGAACATATGGGCAGCCTAGCTTACAAGGGCTAGAAAATATGCCTGGACATGCTGAGAAACATGGGTAAGCATATTTAAAAGTGACAGGTCTTAAGTGACTTTGTGTCTTCCATTCAGAGTGCTTTCCTCTGGTTTTCCTTTGTTTTCTTCTCTTCTCCAGGGGCACAGCAGCAACAGCAGTATTCTAAAATGTAGAACACTGCTGCACCTCTCCCAGGAGCCCCATAAAGATATCACTGAAATTGATAATACAACTTCTCCTCCAATAAATGTTGGGAACATCTGCTGCAAACCCATAAGACACACTGGAACTTTTTTTTTTATTTAGAAGTTCTCAGCTGTTTCAGTGATGGAAAGAAAAACAGCTAATGGAGAGATAACTGTGGATGTCACTGCTCTAAATGACCTAACACACTGATAGCTGTACAGACAGTGCATTTCCAAGTTTGATATGAGTTTTCAAAGACACTATAAAACCAGTAGCAACTATATTAATAACTTTGAAGTGTGAAGATAGATATGTGAAACACTCCCAGAAGAACAGCACTTTTTTTCTTTTGATCGGGGTATGAACATGTCTGAAGAGCCCACAGGTCACAACAGTACAATACATGATCTGTCCAGCTCTGATGCTCATTATCTGAGCTGACTATTGTGGATCAATACTTTTTACAGTTGATGATTATAAGCCTTGTTTTGTTTTGGCAGTTCTCAGTTCTCAATAAGAGCTGGAGGTAGGAGGAAAACTCGTCCTCCTCTCAGAAAACCACGACTTCTTGATACACATCTGCCACCAAGGCAGTTAATGCCACCTAAATCATTGAATGCTGTTCACAGGACAGGTGTACAGCCAAGACTAAGAGTAAAGCTGAACTGCTCACAGGGAAAAAAAGCTTCTGATTGTTTAGCGTGATTTGTGACTATCAAAATTACCTTCCTGAGGATTCATCATGAACTGCCTCACTCCCATCAAGCAGAACACAGATTATTTCAAGCTGCTAGTGTAAACTCCTGGGGGGGTTCCTTTGAACAGGTTGGGGTAAAAGCCTTGAGACATGTTTTTCCTGGGTCTGCTCCTGCCACTGCAGCTGTGCTGCTTCTCCTACTCACACAGTGCTACTCAAGTTAGTAGGTAGAAGAGTAGAAACCCTGATAGGTAGAAGCCAGAAAACGCAGTTGCCTATGTCTAGTTGTATAGGCTGTTGGAGTATATAGGGTAAATATATCCTGGGAATTCTGAGAGAAAGGGAATTAAGAAGGGTAGAAAAGTACAGCAATTTGTTCAGTAAATCCATAGGGATTATTTCCAGTCATATCAGGAAATGTTTGCATAATTTGTGATTGAACATAAGATGACAGTGATTTTTATTGTATTTATGAAAGGGAGAAAATGTCTTCACACTAGGACCAATGCAATAGGATTGTAGATGCAGTCATGCTGTCTGTGATATAAAGTACTCAGAAAATATGAATATGGATGGTTTTAGGAACTGCTCATGCATATGAATGAAAGGAGAGAAGAGGCAGAGAATGACACAAAGAAGAATATTTGTGCCCATAGTGAAGTCAATGAAAACTTTAATCTTGCTTTGAAGGACAGAAGAAATTATCAGATGCTTTGAAAAAAGACATTTTTTCCTGTTTATCTGGATTTTCACTCTTCATTTTTAAAAAGGTAAAAAAGGAAGACCTGATGAATGATAGGCAAGTCAGCACCAACTCTGTGCCCGGCAAGATTATGGAGCAGGCCCTCCTGGAAATTATGCTAAGACACATGGAAAATAATGAGGTGATCAGTGACAACCATCATGGCTTCAATAGGGGTAAGTGATGCCTCAGAAATTTAGTGGACTTCTATGATGGGTTTGCAGCATTGATGAATAAGGGAAGAGCAATAGATATTACCTACCTGGACTTGTGGAAAGAATTTGACACTGTTGTGCATGACTTTTTTGGACCAAAAAGTGGATAAGGAATTGACTAAAAGGTTGCGCTCAAAAAGTTGTGGTCAACAGCTTAATGTCCAAGTGGAGATCAGTGGCAAGTGGCTTTTCTTAGGTGTTGTTATTGGGACCAGTGCTGTTTAATACTTTTTTCAGCAGAGACATGGATGGTGGAACTGAGTTACCCTCAGCAATTTTGCTGGTAAAACCAAGCTGTGTGGTGTGGCTGACGTGATGCTGGAGGAAAGGGATGCCATCCAGAAGGACCTTTCCAGGCTTGAGAGGGGGACCTATGAAAACATCACGAAGTTCAACAAGGAGAAGTTGAAGGTCCTGCACCTGGGTCAGTTAAACTTGGCAATTAAACTGAATAACAGATGTCTTCTATTAATCCCCCTCTCCTCCCTGATAAGGAAAGGAGAGAGAAAAAGGGAAAGAGAGTTATGGGTTGGAAACTAAACTACACAACTTTAATGAAACAGTAATGATAAATAGGTAAAATTACTAAATATATACAAATATACAAATATACAGGAAAAATGGGACCTCTTTACTCCTTCTGCAGGGTAAAATGTTCCTCAGAGCTGAGCAGTGTCCTTGGGTCTGCATACCAGTGTCTGCCAGTAACTATAAACATCCAGTGTTATGAGTCCTAGAAGCAGACACTGTCTGAGAAACTTGCTGTTAATTTCAGCAAGTGCAACTACTTACAAGAGACTTAGCTGAAAGCAAAAGTACAAACAAGAAAATCACTTTTATCCTGGCCCAAACCAGGACAGCAGAAAAATAAAGCCTTTTTTGTTACATATTTAAAAGTGCTTAATGTGTAGGAAAAAAAAATGTCCCTCTTTAAATTAAGATGTTCCTACCAGTGGCATTCCCTCCATATCCTGAAAGGTCCTGTTCTGTGAATTGGTAAATCTTGTTAATTTCTCATGACGTTCAGCCAACTGATGCCTTTACCTAATTTCCCTTTAATTTCTAAACATGAGTTTGATAACACATGGAAAACCTTGAAGCCTAAAATGTTTGTAATTGTAATAATTGCTTCTATTCTCCACACTCAGCAAGACTACCACTCTCCCTGTGCTCTAATGGCCTTTTAACAGGCAGATGGGAACTTGGGAAAGGGAATTTGAAGTATGTGCACCTGGCAGAGTAGGTGGATTTTAGCTGAGGGTGCTGACCCTTTTCATTAGTGGGACAACACTACATATTAAGGAACCACAGGCTACTAATGCTGAAAGGAACTGCTCATAAATGGTAAAATTAGGCTCAGAAAAAGGAGTCTGTTATTTTAAAACCTTGGTTTTTCGGTTCCTTTCTCTTTCACCTTGGTTGTTTTGATTTAATTACGTTTCTGTTAGTCAAGCAACATGGTAGCTGTGAAACAAAAATAATGTTCAATTATACAAAAGGTACATGCAATCTTTCAAATAAAGTTCAAGCTCTCTGTCAGGTCTCTGGGTCTCTTTGTCCTGCACTGCTAATTCTAGTGTTCCCATTCCCTCCCACTTCTTTCCTGCTGCTTACTGTTCTATTCAGAGTTTCCAGCTTCTTTATTTTCCTTACGTATTTCATAATGTACTTTCTGCTTGAAATTGTGATTTTTACTTAAGCTTTCAGTGATCTCTTCAAATCCAGTCATACACTTTGTCTCTTTTAGGCTTCACATATTCTCTAAGAAACATGGACAAGATTGTTCCTCTGGCACTGAGGCCAGCTTGAGCAGAACAGTCTGTGTAATGCAGTGCCACACAATATTACATTTTTAAAGTATACAATATTAAAGTCAGCCTCACAGTAGGGCCACAGACAAAGTAAATAACTATTTCAAAAGATCCCTGGTCTGCACTAAATCACTAATTATATTTTGAAAAGAGATTCGGACTGTCAGTTGACAAGGGCCCAAACCATGCAAGCATTCTGGCCATTTAACTACATAGGTCATCAAGATCCAGTGCTTATCAGAATTCCTTTGTGCAGTTTAATTTACTAGCATAGGTATAGTCTATTGCCATCAGCATTTTCAAAAGATACTACTATGTATAATTTTTTGTTAAATGTAGTTAACCAGACAATTAAAAATCATTACAACTGTCAGAGTGACAATTAAAAAAATTTAATAAAAAAAAAAGTTTCATTTGGTTTTCTTGTCCATTCTATTAACAGAATATTTATATTTTCTTTAGGGTGGCTTAAAGGTGATAACCTTCAAGTAAACATCAAAAAATGAAGTATATGGGCCTTAAAACTCTAATTTAGGGCATTACAATATAAAATAAAAGGTCTTAGACCTATTTTTTTTTATGTTGTTGAAGGAAGTAATTATGAGCTATTTTAGACTAAGTAATGAGACTAAGTAAGAAGTCAATATGTTGCAATAAACAACTTTGAGGTTCCTTAAGCCTGATATAGAACTAGGCTCCTTTTACAATGCATTTACAGAGCTAGACATCCCAAAGCCAGTCACATAACAACCAAACTCCTGACTGTTGAGGCATCTAAACTCAAACAATAAATATCAAGGCACAGCTATGATTTATCATGGTTTTCCTAAATTTTTTTTGAAAAACAACTCTGCTGCCTTGTCATTTTCTGAGTGTTAGTTGCACGCTTGTGATTAATAGAAAAGTTTCAACTCTATTTAACAGAACAAATATCTCCAAACTCCTAAATTTCTACAGTTTTCATGACAGGGAGTGTCTAGATTGCTGAAAAAACTCATAATAAGACCACATTCAGTCAAAAATTAGATTTTTTACTAAAAGCAGTTTCAACTAAACATTTGAATTATTTTTTGGTTTTTTTCTAGCAGCTTAATGACTATTACTCCCACACAAACCATCCCATAATGTAATGAACAGCAAAGCTCCAGAAAGCACAGTTCTGTGTTTGCACTGCATCTGAACTGAGAATATGCAGAAAAAACATAGGCAGCACAAGGAGACAGAGACAGAGAATTGCTTTCAGGAGAGCTGAAAAAGGTGATGGAGAGGGAAAGAGAAAAGAGAATGAGGCTTCAACTTTGATGATGGAGCTAAAAGGAATCTAAACCACAAACATGTAGCAAGTCAAAGCTCTCACTAGTTGTCAAACATATTATAACAATTTACAGAATGTTGATCCAGCAAGTTGGAAACGTTGCAACCACTCATCTGCTAAACGTGCCCACTTTCAACAAGACATTGTAATGGTCAGATGAGTGGACCAGAAAGATTGGGGTGGGTAACATGGCATCCTCCCTCACTACCTAAGGAAAATCAGCCTTTGGAAACAGTTTTTACATTTTATCTAAAGACATCATTGAATTGCATCTCCATGCCATTCCAAAGAAGAAGTCATCACCACTGTTTGATCATTCTCTTCCTCTAGGGATCATATTAATAAGAAAAATACAATGAAAGTAAGTCTGTACTACATCCGTAAAGACCTCAGCTTTGACAGCTTGTTTTGTTAAATCAGAGATCCAAATTGGTTAAGGACATGGAGGAATGCAGGAAGAAATGTAACTTTTATGAGTTATTATATTGACTGGGCACTGGAAATGAGAGATTCTTCCCTACTTTCAAGTCCATACAGTTTTGGGTATGCTCAAAGGGGAAAATTTTAAGACACACGTTTATGTCAAAAATAAAACTGAGGGGTTTGGGCAGACTTGGACAGTGTTTAAAGACTTTTTTTCCTAATTCTTTAAGCTTGGATATATTACATAATGGAAGGCAGCATAGAGTTCCTTGACATAAAAGAGTCTCAATTTGATTAAACCACAGGATTTAATACAACCACCTGTTGATATCATTTGGGGTACAAATAGAAAACTGGTGGACACTCAACCACTTTCATTAAATCATCTCAAGCGCTGTTCTCATATGACATGGAAAGACATCCTCTGTCATTAACTCACATAACCCATTTCCTTTTTCTCTAACATGGAGGGACAAAATCTCAGAAGACTGCCTGATGACCAGTCTGCCAGTAAAGCAACTTAGAAAATCAGTAGATGATACAGATTTCTTTTCAAAGAGCGTATTTTGAGGAGTATCTGAGGATATGGGATTTTACTAGTCCCCTTCCTTTAGAATTTACCAGGATGAGAGAACCATCAGTCCCTGTGTCAAGATATTCTCTATGCTGAACAAATACATACTGAAAAATAATTTTTTTTTTACTAGTTTTAAAACTTATTTATATTTCTTTAAGCAACAAAACATGCCTCTTTAAAGACAGCTGAATTAAATATTCTGTTCAATTTTATTTGTCCCCACTTAACCTTAACCTTATATTTCCTTATTCTTCACAAAATATTTAATATGGTTAAATTACCCTGGGTACTATAAAAGTACTTTGATACTCTATACAGGTTCCTCATCCTTCTTTTCCGTACTCCAAACTTTTCTACATCAGTTGTAAGGAAATGGAGAAAGATACATTTCTTTGTAATTCTTTCTGGTTCTCACATTGCCCTGTTAGATGATGAACTGCATCAGAAGTGTAATGATGCACATCAGGTACAATAACCACAGAAAAAAAGTTGCAAAAAGCAGTTTAGAGTGGACCTGTGCAGGACTGAGCTTACCTCTTTCAAATCATAGAAGCTCTACCATTGATTTCAAGCTTCCAGATGTCTCATGAACTGCTGTTCATTTTCAGCAATATGTCATCATTAGCAATATATCTGCTTTCTTTTTTAAGAAATATGCCATCATAAATTTTGACCTACTGTATTTCTCAAGATGTTCAGCTCAAATCCAGGTTTAATGTTGTTAAGACACATAAAGTTAGGTAATTGTTTATGGGGAAAATGAAATGAAATGAAATGAAATGAAATGTGTTAAGACACATAAAGTTAGATAATTGTTTATGGGGAAAATGAAATGAAATGAAGCAAAAAAGGGGGGGAACAGTACAGTTTTGGTCAATCTGAAGAAATTCCAGTTACTCTCAATTTGCCTCTGTCATTAGGGCACATGATGGAACTTGTGAGTTTCACCCTTATTTTGATGAAATTTGCTCTGTTTTATGAAGAAGATGGTGAAATTTTTCATCATTTGATGGAATCTGATGTTTCTCCCTGGAAGAAATTATTTTTAAGGGACAAGTTGACCTGGTGGGCTCAACAGTTAACAATTTAACATGAACCATCCACAAGTGCCAGTAAAAAGAAATCAGTAGTGTTTTAAACTATTTTAAACTTTCTATATTTCTGCAGTGGGGAATCCTTATTTAAATTGAAGCATCTGTTGGATTACTAGCTGTACAAATAATTCTTTAAGCTTTTTAAAGCAGGATTATTTCAGCATTTTTTTTTATATAATATGGTGAGCTTTGAAGATTAAGGGTTAAATAATACAAATAAAAAATACATTGCAAAGATATTTTTGTAAAGAGGACGTTCAGCCTACAGTGAAATACCAGGAGGTCCTTCTTCCTGGTCCATGTGGAAACCCAAGCAATGATGAAACATTTATTACTTTCTCGTTCACATTTCTGTTGGTAGCTCTTATGAATGTCCAACCTCTCCTATTAATACTGTCACATATCACAATTTCCATACTGGCTTGAACATCTCTAGGGTTTAGGAAGGACAGAAGAGGTGGGATGGAGGATGAGAAGAATTAGGCTTAATTAATGACAGAACAAGACTAAAATTGAAGTTCAAGAGTTTCAGACTGATTCTTCACTTGAGTTACTTTTAATAATCTGACACTGTATCTCGATTCCAGCCTTTCATCATCTGCTCATCTTTAATGAATGGTAGAATAAATACAGTTCTGACAGTAGAATAAGCCTATAAAGAAAAATATATTTTAAAAGCTAGCTATACTTGCAACATTTGGATGAAGTTTGGGGTTGTCCAAGTTGGGCAATTTTTGCATTTTATATCTGGTATAAGAACTTAATGATACTTGCCTTTAAGGCTGAGAATTTGACTTGCGAAAAGGATATATGGGGATGCAAAAAAAAGCTTACAAAGCAGATGTCAAGGCTTTCTTACATGTCACCTACAACACCTGCAGAAATTGACCTTACATACTTTAGAATTTGCCTATATAAAAAATGCAAATCAGTCTCAGTAGAAATTATACAAGGACCGAAGAGCAAAGATTATTCAGCACAGAGGAAGGAAAGCTCACCGAGTCCTCATTATAAATTTAATTGTCTATACAAAAAAGGCAAGAGAGAACATTTCACACTTTTTTCTCAGTCCAAAGATATGTCATTGTTACTTCAAAAGGTGGTGCCTTATCTAAATAGAGGAATTTTTTTCTGCTATTATTCCCATTTTAAGTTTATCACTTATCCTAATCGCAAAGTATGTCATTCATTGATGTGACAACAAATTTCTATCCCACACCAGCTTCTCACTATTCATGTGCAAGGTGAACGCTACAGTAAATATTTTTACGTGGTGATGGAGGGGATACAGGGAAATATGCTATGTATTTCCTATTGTTTTTAAGATAGAAATACTTTAATCATAATTTTCCATTATTTGTAGTAATTATATTATGGACTGCAGAACTAAAAAAAGATCAAGGTCTGTTTCCTCAGATACTTAAACATATGGAATATGTTTAATGTAATATAAATCCTTAAAATCTCTATCTCAACATGAAGAATAGCAGGAAAAGAGGTGATTTCTCTCTATTGGAGGTGTACTATTTTAACTCCTGTAAATATTTCATGAATCAGCAGGTTTTCCATTCCTCACTGGAACTTCTTAGAGCTCTGGAATGAATGGAAATATTTTGTAAATTGGAACAGGAAGAGAGTCTATGCTGTGGATGATGACATAAACAAAACCAAGGCTGTTTACTCTGCAGGTAGTAGGTGGTAATAGATTTTCCTTTCCAAAGTGTTACATGTTCTAAGCCCAGATCAGAGCTTCAGATTGTTGCAATGGACAGCTGCATCATGGTCCACTCCTCAATCCACTATAGACATCAAGGGTGGGATAAATCTCTTCTAGCCTAGTACTCTACATTTCAAATGTTTACATCTGAATTAGTTATCTAGATTCCCTCCCTGACAGATAATGGGGAAGTCTTAGTACTTAAACAAGCTGATCTGTCTCGGTTAGAGGCAGATAACTTCAACAGATTGGTTGAAGCATCCTCTATAGTGGCCTGTTTCTCTTCATTGACCAAGGAATGTAGGTACTAACGGATGTAAAAGCCTATTCAGAATCCACTTACAAGAGATGCAAGATGAATTCTACCCCTATTGCACATCAGTTCCCATATGATTCAGACGTTCATTTAAAGAGATAGTGAGACAACCTTGGCCCAATACTGAGAACATAAATAGTCAACAATAACCTTCCATAGAATAATTATTCCAGAGTTTCTGATACTTTTTTGCACCCAAAACCACCAAAAAGATGGTCTATTCATCATTACAGAGATCAATATCAGCCTGAAAAGCTTAACTTTTTTTTCTTAACAGCTCATAAACTGATGTAGAAAAATAATGAAATATGTAAAAAAAAATTGTGTAAAAAATTATTCTGAAATTACTATACCCTCATTGATTTTTATTATTACTGAAACATATGCATATGGTTATTTTTAGTGCTTTTCATGTCAAGATGAAGGTTTAAGGAAGGTGTTGGGATCTTCTGTTTCTCTAATCTAAAAACCTATAATAATAAAAAAGAGAGGACAGATGCATTTAATGCTACTTTACTTGTGCTTAACTGGATTTAAGATAAGTATATTTTAAACTATTATCAACTTTCTTCTTTTCCTTTGTCATTCTTCTTTTTTAGCTCCTTGTTATAGTGACAATAAGCACTGAATTTTCACAATCAGTAATTCTCAAAGGACATTATTTATCTGTAGCTGAAAGTTTCTAGGGGTAATTATGTTAAGAATCACTTTGGAAGAAATTTTAATAAATTCTTCTATTTTTCTTTTGTCTGAAACTTTTAAGATGAAAACGGCGATGGGTCCCTTCAAGATAGGAACCTCTGAAGCATTATATGCATATTTTTTTCATCTAAAACTTTTTCCAATATTTTTCTTCTCTTTTCTACTAATCTATGTTTTTATTCCTGTGCTTACTCCAAATATCTGCTGACACATTTTAGCTTTATTCCCCCAGCACATCATTTCTATTTCTCACTTTTTTAAAGCTCAGCAATACTAATATTTCAAGATCAATGTGTTTTTATGCTAGATAAATACTTATCTTTTTTTATTCCTTTCCCACCCACCATGGCAGTATCTCCAGGGTTTTGACTGTGCTCATTATCTTTGATCTCTGCTTGATTTTACAGCATGGCTATTTGGAGTGAGGGAGGTCTGTGTTGTCAATTTTAAGGGTTTCTTTCAGTATCTGTTGAACAGGCCTGCCTGAGAGATTTATCATCAGGGTCCAGAAGAGCTGCCTCCTAGTGTCACTCATGAATAAATGTTTTCTATTTGCTTTCCCTTCCTCTCAGCTTCTAAATAGGATAAGAACTAGAAGTCATGCAAAAAACCCAAAGCAAACCAACAAACCAAAAATCAACAAACCAAACCAATAAAAAACAAAACAAAAACCCAAACAACAACAACAACAACAAACAAAATCAAAACAAGTAAACAAAAACAAACTAAAAATCAAAACCCCAAACACTATTGCTTTTGTCTGTATTTTTCTTTACTTTGTGAAGCTGGAGAAATGGGGGGAAAAGTGCTGGGCTTTTTTATATTCTCCATAGGAACCAGGACATCAAGTTAAGGACAGTAAAAGAAATTTTTTTTTAATTGTTCATTTTCATTTTCTTAAGCAAACTAGAAACTTTTCATAAGGTATTTTCTGCACTAGAGAAGAAACTTGGCACTTTAACAAATGGCATTTCATTACCACTTTAGGACCCTAGTAGCTGCTTTTCTGAAATGGCAATGTCCCTTTGTCACTTATTTTGGTGATTCACAGTATAATACAAATTGGACAATCCAGAAGTCTTTCAGAACTCACACAAATTGTTTATAGTAACACTCTGGTCTACAGATCATCCATGTTCACTTCTCACAATTTTCTTTCTGATCCAATGTGTCCTACTGAAACCTCTCTCTTCTCACTAAGATTTCTCAGAGCAGCTTCATAGTCTTTCCCAGTTTTTCTCACAGCTGGCTTTGCTAATTCAGTTTGAGATCAAACCACACACATTTAGATCCTTATCAGAGATAGGTCTCTGTTTCTATGATGATCAGTGGATCAGTCAGTAAATTAAATAAAGATTAGGCATTATGCACTCAGGTTTTTTCTCTATATATCAAATTATTTGCAAGTTAGTTGCCTGAACTCTAGTTCTGTTTAAAATGTTATCATGTACAGTTACAGACACTAAGGGTTGGAATGAAGTCTTGACCCTGATTTATAGATAAAAGTGGAATTTTAAAAAGAGGCAGAAAGTACAGGAGAGAGATTGTACAAGTCTGTGTCCCTTCTGATATTGGGAACTCTTCACATGGTCAGCACTGGATGGACTTCAGACCATGCAGCACACTGTGCAGAAGCCCAGCTTTGTTGAGGCTCAGCATACTCTGGGATGTCTGCTCACTTGCACATGAGGGTTTTTTGTGATCATGATCATAAATCACATCTTGTCTCACAGGTGGGAGGCTCACCCTTAGCACGCCAAGGCAATGAGGGAGCTGGCAAGGTTATGTATATGGGGTCATCAGCATACACACAGGTCCACTTGAGACCTTACCTTCACTACAAGTTAGCCAAGAGTCAAAGATGCAAATTAGCACTGTCAGGTTAGGTAGTGACCACTTACATTAATATACAGATATCTGCATAGCTTTGGCCTATATTTAGAACCACAGCATCATGGAATGTCAGGTTGGAAGGGACCTTCAGGATCATCCAGTCCAACTCTTCTAATATTATTGTTTGTGTGATATGTCTCAGCACCCCATCGAGCTGAAACTTAAAAGTTTCCAAAGTGGGGGAATCCACCACTTCCCCTGGGAGACCATTCCAATCTCTGACTGTCCACAGTATGAAAAACTTTCCTCTTGTGTTCAAACAGAATCTCTCCAGGAGCAACTTGTCCCCATTGCCCCTTGTCTTGTCCATCTAACTCCTTATAAATACAGAGTCTCCTCTACTTTGTAGTACCTTAAGCCCTTAAGTAGCCCTTTAAGTACTGGAACATTGTAATAAGGTCTCCCCTAAGCTTCTCTTCTCAAGGCTGAAAAGACACAGTACTCTCAGCCTCTTCTTGTGTGGCAAATGCTCTAGTCCTCTGATAATCTTCATGGCTCTTCTCTGGATCCTGTCCAGCCTGTCTGCATCCTTTCTGTAGAGCAGGGACCAAAACTGGATGCAACACTCCAGGTGTGGTTTAACAAGCACTGAATAGAGCCAGATGATGACTTTGTCTCTGCTGGTGATGCCTTTGTTGATGTAACCCATCATCCCGTTGCCTTTCTTTGCTTCTGAAGTGCACTGTTTACTCATGCTGAGCCTTTCCACAGGGCTGCTCTCTAGCCAAGTGGATCCCAGTCTGAGTTACACTCCTGGGTTATGTATTCCCAGGTGCAAGACCTTGTGTAGGACTTGTAGGACTACATAAAGTTCCTGTTAGCCCACTTCTCTAGTCTGTCTAAGTCATCCTGGAGGGCTTCTCTCCCTTCTGGGATGTCAACCTCTCAACTCATCTTGATATCATCTGTGAAATTCATCAGGGTGCTCCTGATCCTAACATCCAAGTTGCATATAAAGATGTTCAACAGCATCGGTTAAACATCAATTAAACATGGGTTAATGTTTAGCAATTATGTTCTGCTTGAAATCACTAGCTCACCATAGAAGTTCTTTCAAAAGGGACTCCTAGAGTTTACCTGTTATCCAAAGGTCCATCTCATTTCTGGCAGAAAGGTGAAAATTACACCAGAAAAAAGGTAGGAGATCCAGTTTCCGGTCGTGTATTCCCTCCCCCCTGCTCTACCAGTTAGTGCTTTTACATTCACTAAATCATTGCTTGATTTAACATTTCTGCACCACATCTCTCTGAATATTGAGACTTGCTTCCTGTGATGCTCATCTATACAAATTTCAATCTATCACCTGAGTTTCATTCTCTTTCACATGGCAGTAAATGATCCATTAAACAGCAGCTGTCTGCAGTGCAGGTGCCGGGTTCATATTCCTTCTGGAGCACCCAAGACTACACAGCCTGGAGAGGATGGAAATTAGAATATCATGAAACCTCATCTGCCTCACAAAAGTAAACAATTTAAGCAATTGTTTGAAGACCACACCCAGCACTTCCTCTAATTGTAGGGGCAAAGGGACAGTTCTCATAATATGTATTGGGACATGTTCTCATGTATTACTTTCCTGGGCATCTCTCAAGTAAGGAGTCAACAAATAATACTGTGCAAAAGTGGAGGATTTTGAATGGCCTGCCTGGGACAGTGGTGGACTCACCATACCTGGAGGCATTTAAAAGGCATTTGGACCTTGTCCTTAAGGACAGGGCTTAGTAGTTGACTGTGGTGTTAGTCAAAGGTTGGACTGGGTGATCTTGGAGGTCTCTTTCAACCTAAACATTCTGTCATTCTGTGATTCTGTGACCTCACATTAATAGAAGACAGAGATAAAAAAATATAAGTACAAACTTAATCTGAAGAAGTTGGCATTGGGATATGCAAATCCTACATGATTTGCATTTACAAGACAAAATATCTATCAGTGAAGAAACTGCCAGACAATTTATTTTGCTTGATCTACAGACTTTAGATCTGTACATGTCTCTTCGACTTATAACCAGAATTCATGCTTTTAAACTATTTATTTCTTGTTTCCCTTATTTTCCTATGCCCATTAAAGACAATGGCTTTTCCTAAAAGCAAATTGCAAAGAGCTGGGAATAAGTACACAGAAACGAAAATAAGGGCATTAAGTGTGTGAAGAAACCAAATGTTATTTAATATGTGAGGCAAAAAACCCCCAAACAACAGCTTTTGTTATGAGGCATTTTTTCAGCTTATGGTTACAAAGTAGGAATGTCAGTGTCAAAAAGAGTGATCACTAATCTGAATGCTGTTGGTTTTCCCCTACAGAAATCTAGTTACAGTATTTTTCTTTATTCTCTTGGGTTGTTCAAATTAGGCTAAGCCATCAATAAAGTCTCATGTATAATTCATGCAAAGACTTAGTACAGTGTGCATTTGCCCTGCTTCAGGAGAATCACATTATTATAATTTGACTTCTGATACACAGTGCTTATTTATTTAAAATTTTAATTAGTCATAATTAGGTCTCATATTCACAATAGTCAATATCTATAGTAGAGATGGACAAAAACAATTAGATCAGGATTTCTTTTTATAGGAGAATTTTTTTTTCTTCCTCCATGCCCTAAATCAAAGTGAAAGAGCATATGAAGAAAAATCACATCTATCCTGTTTTAAAGATGTAATAAAATCAAACTGAATTAAAATGAAAGGAAGAGTTGCCAGAATTAATGAGACTTTCTTGAAATATTGTGTATGTTTATAATTTCACTTGAATTCTAGGTAAAGAAATAATAACTCTACTGAAAATATTGAAGTTATACTGTTATGAATGCACTGGATGTCTGAGATAAAACACATTCCCTGAATGTGTAAAATCTGTAGTGAAGTGTCTTCGGTAGTGACAGAAAGCAGAATCAGTAAGATTATCATTTTTCCTTCTAATGTTAATTGTGAACTAGTCATATCATAACTGAATTTGAGAGATATCTGTAATTATCTCTCCCATTACAACAGCAGAATATCACACCAGGAATTTATTATTTGGGTTTCTTATTACATGGAATGTGATGTTGAGGCTAATCAAATACATACCAGGAAGTTTCTAGTTTCTGTCATCCGAGTATCAAAACAGAAAGCATTCTCTTATCAGGTTTCAAAGCCCTGAACAGCTTTCTGACAGTAGCCAACTGAGTTTCTAAGTATCCATCCTCCACCTTGTGAGAGTATTTAAATCCAATGTTTCATACAGTATCTTAATCAACACATTCAAAGCCACCCTAAGGGATTCTATCCTTTGTTCAAATTAATGATTGCTTAACATTAATCAGTTGTTGACCAAAATGTATTAGCAGTGCTTGAAAATAGACCCAGCAAGCTCTGTGTGATAAGCAGCTTGACCACTGGGCTATTAACTTATGTCTGCAGAGAAGACTTTGCTCTGAGTACAAAAGGCACAGAAGAATGACATAGACTGAAAGAGTTGGAGTTATTCAGTGTGGAGAGGAGAAGGCTCCAAGAAGACCTTATTGTAGCCTTCCAGTATCTGAAGGGGACCTACAAGAAAGCTGGTGAGGGACTTTTTAGGACGTCAGAAAGTGACAGGACTAGGGGGGACGGTTTCAAATTAGAGGAGGGGAGATTTAGATGACATATTACAAAGAAGTTCTTCACCATGAGGGTGGTGAAATACTGGAACAAGTTTCCCAGAGAGGTGATGGAAGCCCCATCCCTGGAAGTTTTTAAGGCCAGGCTGGACACGGCTCTGAGCAACCTCATCTAGTGGGAAGTGTCCCTGCACCTGGCAGGAGGGTTGGAACTAGATGATCTCAAAAGTTCCTTCCAACCCTGAAAATTCTATGATTCTATAATTCCATCCCAAGTAGAGCAACATCTAAGGAAAAAAAAAAAGAGACTCCTTCCATCTCTTTCTCAACAGAATAGCCTACAGTTTGGTTGTATTGACATGCACTCTTGCAGATGATAGCTTCAGATCTGATTTTCCAATACCATCTGGAGAATGAAGGAGAGGGACAACTCCTATGCCCAGGATATCTAGTTTTCTGAACGCAGCTGCTGAATGAGAGTGAACATTTTTCCTGTTTGCCAGCATCTTAGAATAATTTGTGTGTTAGTTTGGGTTTTGGTTCATTTGTTTGTTTTTTCGTTTATCACAGAGACAAAATCCATAGGTATTCCTGATACATTTTGACTCGATCCAGCACCCTGAATGAAATAGGCATAGGGATGATTGTCTTATGGTACAGTGCTGCTGATTAATAACAGGGCAGGCCATGTAATGAGCCAGACTAAACCCTCTGTAGATCTTAACTTCTTACAGTGCAGCTGGAGATTGAATATAGGAAATGAGCAAGGGAGAAAAAAACCCAAAAACAATACTCATCTCCAGATGTCTGGCAGTTTTTAACAGAGTGTGATCTGGAGCCAGAGTGCATATTCTCTGTTTTGTGCTTAATGCCGCTTTGTGGACACTTCCTTCATGAAAGTGGTTAATCACTTCTTGAATTTAATTATATTTTTGGCCTCTGCAGACTCTTACAAATAGTTCTGCAGTTTAATTGTTTTCTCTTTGAGAAAAATTTCCTGTCATGTTCACAGCTCAACTTGGTATACTTACACGGCTTATAATTTTTATAACATTCATGGTTTTCATTTGCTTCTTCCAAACTGTCTATGGAACTCCTTAATGGTAGCAAATCTGTATAGCTGAGGATATGTTTTTGTATTTTTTCCCCTTCTTTTGCCATTATCCTTTCTGAGAGACAAGAATATCAGCATTGCATGATAGAAATGCACCAGATAGCATTATTATTGTCATTATCATTATTATTGTAATCTTTGTAATGGTTATTATAATTTTATCACCATTATCATTATTATAATTTATTCTGTGTTCCTGCCTAAAATGGATTGCATACTATTTGTCAGAGTTAGGCAACACTAGAAAGACTGGAAAGGTTAAAGTTCTCACTAAATCTAAGCTGGCATTCCAGTGCTTACATTTTTTTTTTTTTTTAATTATTTATTTATTTATTTATTTAATAATTCATTCCCACCTGAATGATCCAAGTGCTACATCTTTTGCTTTTCTGGGTCTTTTTTACCATCTGAAAAAACCAAGACCTGTTTCATTAAAGAAAAATCTATAGAAAGCCACACTTTAACGATTATTGAAGTCAGAAAAGCCTACACTGAGTACAGAAAAATGTTTATACGAATAATAAAGGGTGTCCAAACCTACTTGAAACAGAATTTCACTCCTGTTAAAGCTCAATGAAGCCAAAGAAGCATGTCAGAAAATTGGCTGAATAAAAGACTAACTGAAAATCCACGTTTTAAAGCCTCACTGAGAGCATTTCACCACAAAGACAATGTAAGTACCAAGCTAAGGAGAATTAGAGTGCTATAGCATTTGTCAGGGCAGATCACTCCCCAGGAACCAAAAGTATTAGCAAGGCAGCCTGTGTCAGTTTTGAGCTAATGAAAGTTTGACAATGAAGGGATTATAAAACTGAGGAAGGATCTTGTTCTCTGCCCTCTTCCTTGGTATACTACAGCTCCTCAAAGTCATCATTTAGAGCAAGGAAATTCAAGGAGTAGCAGGTCCCAGTTCAGATGGAAACATTAGGACAATTTCAATATATGCTGTTTAGATTTGGTTGCTAAGTTCTGACAATGGATTTTGTTAATACTTCATTGCAATGATTACACTGGTGTGTTGAACTGTTATTGAAATTCCCAACAGTCACAGTTTTCCATGGTAATCAGCAAATAGGTAACAATGGGAGAAGAGATTCAAGCAAATATTTGTTCACAAAAAGAAAAAATGGCATTTAATTTTATATTTAAGATACATGATATACATTAATTTTCTTGCTGCAGGTTCATTCACTGATTTTTTTTTTCTTTTCTGATATTTATATTGTTTTTTTTACAAGACTGTTCTAGGATTATTCGTATTCACCCATTTATAAAATTGTTACCATTCATGGAATACCAGATTACACTATCCTTAAATAAAATTAATTACCATCTACATTTTTTCAAATATCTATAAAATGCCAAGTTACAAACCATGACAAAATAAGGAAATAAGGTACATGTGGCAATTTTAGCACATTTCACCTCTCGAGAGAAATCTTCACTAAAATTCCTCCTGAGAGATATGCAAACAATGATAGGAACAATGAAAACAATAAAGGAACATTCAAAGCTTCTTGTTGAGTTATTGTTCTTTCTCTCTTATTTGTTCTTTTGGGGTTTTTTAAACTATTTTTTTATTCACTTCAAAATAAATTTACTTAATTAAAATCTCAGTTCTTTCGGCTATTCTAATTATGCTCACTTATCCATGGTGGAAAATATTTATGACTAAAATATGTATGTCCATAATGTAACCAGCATTAGGAAATGCAGTTATTGAGATACTTTGGCTTCTGTTTCCTGAGAACTGGAGTGCCAAACAGTGTAGAGACAAGGGGGGGAATTCTGATATTTAAAAAGTCCTTCACAGCTATGATACAGTTGACAATTACATAGTCAGCACGCTCTAATTCCAGACAACAGTTTGTGATTCACTGCAAAAAGAACACATTCCTCCTCTGCTGAGTTAGCAAAATTTAAAGATGAGCCCTCCTGTCTTACACACAGGTCTGATGACCTTGAAAGGGTACAGAATGCCTTTAGTAAATCAGAGTTACCTGAAAAATCACATTTCACAAGCAGGCAAACACTGGAGATAAATCTCATAATTGTATTCTTTCAAAGCATAAGTCAAACAAGAGTTTCAGCAGTTGCCTCAGAAAATTTTTCCATGGAGAAATTTCTCCATTAAGGAGCTTTCCTACTTTTTCTAAAGACTTTCACCCTGACAATTCTTTTGCAGATAAAATTTCCTAGCTCTCTAAAGCAACAGCACAAAGATAGATCCCTGCATACTACCTGTGAGCCAGACAGGAGGTTTGCAGGAGCATAGAAAGGGAATAACTTGACTCATATATTTGTGGCTGGCTCCCCACCAACTCCATATCCCTACTATAGGTGAAATAGGGCACTCAAAGCAATGAAGCTATACAGAAAATCTTTTTTGTGCTTCCCTTATTTCATTCTTTATTTTTTATTATTCCCTTGCATTCAATACTTCTTGCAAATCCTCATTGCTTACCCCATTTACACATGGAGCATCACCTTGAGGATGTTATTAACACTCAGGGTTAAGACTGAAGACTGTCAGCAAATTTGCAAATTTTCCAGTCCTTCCATTTCTAAGGACTGTGGAGCCTTGCTCCTGACTCATTCTCAGAATGATCATTTAAGTCATCAAAGGCTGATGTTGAACTACTTGACTCACCTGATAGCAGAACAAATATCAGTCAGGGAAATAATATGACATGATTTTCTAAAACACAAGGAGTAAGATCCATATTTCTTGCAGTTAGACATCTATCTGACTGTAGACATCTGTATCTGAGGTAGTTGGATCCTTTATTACTGTCATCAGGCAAATAGCCATTTGCAGGATGAGATTCCCATCTGCTAAAGCAGTTGTTTCTAACACAGGGAATGTGAACAGCTATCTGGAAATGTCTGTTTCTCTCATTTTACTACTAAAACCCCAAAAACAAACAAAAAGTTTTGACTACTAGGTCAGAGATAGTGGTCTGAAATCAGATAAGGTGAGTTTTACCAAGAAGTCTGCCTGTGACATACTTAATGACAGACCTGTGTTCTGTCTGCTCTTGAGAAGCCAGGCTTTGTCATAACAAGTAACATGTTCATATTGATATGTACTGTTGAAATGTGATATAATTAATTGTAGAGACTCTTTCAACAGCAGAACTCAAAATGTTTACAAATGTGACTCATGGATTCTCTGCAGCTAAAATAAAGTCCATTAAAAAAAACAATGTACTTTTTGTTTTAGGCATCATATTATATTTGCCTGTTGTTGGTGATTAGCTTTTTATGATTATCAAGTCAAGTGATTTATTATGAGAAAATTCACAGATTTCAAAAGCTTATTGTGCTTTAGCACATACTACTGCATCATGCCAAAATGGGCATCCATTACATTAGGCATTTATTTGTCCTTACTGTCTTTTATAGTCATAGAATTATGGAAAGTTAGGTGTTTGAAGGGACCTCAAAAGATCACCACCTACAGCACGTCACACAGGAATGCATCCAGCTGGGCCTTGAATGTTTCTGGGGAAGAAGACTCCACAACCTCCCCGGGCAGCCCGTGCCAGTGCCCTGTCACACTCACATTGAAGAAATTCTTCCTAATATTTATAAAGAACCATCTGTGCTCCAGTTTATAACCATTGCCCCTTGTCCTATTATTAGTCACCCCTGAGAAAAGCTTTATTCCGTCCTCCTGGCACTTGCCCCTTACATATTTATAAACGTTGATGAGGTCACCCCTCATTCTCCTCTTCTCCAAGCTGAAGAGCCCCAGCTCCCTCAGCCTTTCCTCATAAGGGAGATGTTCCACTCCCTTCATCATCTTGGTCACTCTGTGCTGGAATCTTTCAAGCAGATCTTGGTCCTTCTTGAACTGAGGGACTCAGAACTGGACACAATATTCCAGATAAGGCCTCACTGGGGAAAAATTAATAATACATAATTAAAAAAAAATAAAAAATAAAAAAATAAATTTCAGTTATGTAGTCAAAGCAGAGAAAATTTAATGCAACTGACAACTAACTTTCATGAACAGTAAATACTGTGATTACAAATTAGGATAAAAATGATCTGGCTAAATTATTCTTGTATTCCCATAATTTACTGAAAGAAAGTAAGACAGCTTCACTTACAATTTGCTAAAGAGACAGAGAATTAAATTATAGATAATATTAATAATTAGTAGTTCAATTAATTTTAGTTCTTTTGAATATTACACAAATGGATATGTCAAAAGGTTAAACTGAGTTGCAGAACGTTATTACATCTATGCATTATTGATTAAATAGTAACTGTGAACAAGACAAAAATCTTTGTGTACAAGGGTCTGCACAAAAATATCTTTATTGTGTGTTACAGGCAAAATGGAGACAATCTTTGCAATAATAAATGTCTGTTTCCACGGTATTTTGCTACTGGTGTTGTGCTTTCAGATAATGTCATGAAGTCTCACTTACTTTCTTACTACAGTGATCAGTACTTTTAGAAAAGAAAAAATTTAAAATGCGCTTAAGAGTTTAAATTAAAAGTAATAGTGTTTCTCTAGTATCAGTGCTTATATTCATACCAGTAAAAATCACATCCTGCCAAAGAAAAACCATATATTTTAAACATAATGGATGAGGCTTATGAGAAAAATCTACATTATCTTATTCTACTTTATCTGAATCTAAAGGAATTTTTTCTGTTCAATACCAAAGATAATGTCAGTGAAGCAGAATCAAGTTCTGAAGACTCTGGAAAGCTGGTGCATTTTATTTAAAATCAGTGAATTAATGTACTGACATCCAGATAAGAAAAGAAAATATCTATGGAATCATCCATTCATTCTTTATAGCATGGAGGTTGCTTTAGTAAAGAATTATTATAATATAAATTCGAATTCACAGACCACTAAAAAGACGAGAAAAGAAGATTACAGTTTACTGTTGCTATATGGGCAAGATAAAATAACCTGGTATCCTNTTTTTTTTTTTTTTTTTTTTCCTACCATCCAAATACAACCATATGTACCTCTAGACTATGTACTCCCCAAGCAGGCACTATCTGGAGCATATTACTCTCCAAAATTTGTAAAAAAACCAAAAACCAAAAAACATTAAAAAAGTCCCCAACATCATTTGCCTATTTGGTGGAGCCTAAATCTGCTTTCCAACCACACTGGGAGGAATTAAGACTTACGTCTGCAGTTCTTGACATTTTATATGTACACTTATCAACCTACACAACTGTCTCTCATTTATCATTTCCTCTTGGGTTTTGGGGTTTTTTTGGTTGTTGTGGGTATTTCTGGTTGTTTTTTTACTCTCATGTTGTGACTTGAAAGCTCAACCAGAACATCTTTGAAACTTCATTTTCAGCAGACATCCCAGGACAAAATGGAACAATGAAATGATGAAGTAGGCCCTTCAGAAGGATGAATTTTGCTAAACAACTTGTTCACATACATCTCTGTCTAGCTGTTTTACTTGATTTTCAGGTGGGAGATTGGGCCAATTTTATCTTCATTTACATGCCTCTAGAGCACTGATTCATGCATCATAGAATTTAAATTATCTTCCCTCATACCGGGAGCTAAAATTTAGTCTTATCCAAAAATCTCTCTCTTCTTATCATGTTCATTTATCATGCATACCGATGCATTTCTAAAAAAGTAATCCTAACAATTAAAATTGTTGGACTCATGCTCTTCTTCTCAGAGGAGTTAACTGAGGTATCATTCTGATATCAAAAGCTATGGTGTAAAACCTGAAGCTGAACTTTGTCCCCATGTTCCAAAACCTAATAAAATCTATAGCAGTCTTCCTTATGCAGAAACCAATATTTTTTTGAGGTGCTGAGTCTCATAGATCTGTGAAAGACATTTGGGGAGACTGCAGTAGGAAACAGATCCCAGATACATTCCTGATGATCTTCTTGACCAGAAGAACAATATGGTAAAAGAAAGCAGAGACTACATTGGTATTTTATCTCATAAAGATACCACGTTAGATTCAAGAAGTATTTGAGGCAGATGCATCAGGAAGAAGGAGGGCTGCTTCACCCGATTATAGTTATAACATCTTTTTTTTTTTTCCTCCTTCACAAAACATTATGGTTTTGGTTAGTGTTGGTCATGTGAAGAATTCTAGATAGATGGACATGTCTTCTGGGCATATATGGTTACTCATCTGTTCTCTGAACAAGGAACTTGAATTTATATTTTTTTCCATACACACTGCTAAGGATGAATGTACAACAAAATCAAGAACCTGTAAGGTCAGAATTATTATTTAAACTGAAGACAAGTACAAGGGTAAGGATAGTGAAAATTAAGTCTTTTGTTTAAAATCATCGTCTTCCGGACTATCTTCAGACTTTAAGGTTCCCCCATTTCATGCTGCTTTAATCTGTCACAAATACTTTACAGCCTTTAATGTAACAAACCCCAGAAGGATATCTATTTAATGAGCTATTTTCTAGTCTCAACTAAGTTTTCTCAAAGGAACCATTATCAGGGAAGGCAGGGTAGAAGCATCCTTCTTTCTTAGAGTGGCATAAGAGGAGGTATAGCTACCTGTGAATTTTCCTGCTTATTTTTGGCTATTTGTTTTATTTCTTCATTTTTGGATGGAAAGTAGAGTTAGCCCTGGAGAAATTAGAGTTTCATACTTACAGTGGCCCAAAGCAACAGTGCAACAGTTAAGACTTTCTAAAGGTAGTCACTACACACTGTACTGCACTCAAGACACAATATTAATCATTATCCTTTAAATGAGGAACAGTAATAGTTCTTGTCCTATTTTCACAGTGAATCATGGCTGTTAGACTCAGAAGCATAGAGAAAGGTTCTTTTTTCTCTTTAAAAGTAATCCTATATTTCACCATTAAAACTATTAATTATTTCTTGAATTCTACTTGTAGTCTTTCATAGAAAAAACTAAAAAAATACCCAGCACCACTGTAGGAAATGCTCAGAAGTGGAAATTCAGGGTATCCATGCACAGTTGATGTCATTTTGTCATTGTGTGGCCACATCTATTTGGCAGTGTTCATTTGTGGCAATCAGTCCTGTAAATATAAATTATGTTTTTTCTGCCAGTTCCATATGCAACACTGCCTCATGTTTACAGCCTGGCTGGGATTCAAAGACAAATTCACACAGACACTGGCCATCAGGAAAAAAAAAAGAAGGAAATAAAAATATAATGCCTGAAAATTTCTAAGAAGATTCAAGATTCATTTTGTCCATATCAGCTGGAGCTTTTGCACTAGCATGAAAAGCTAGTATAAAAAACAAAATATGATTAAAAAAAAAAAAGCCAAATCCAGGTAAACCATCAAAAACAAACAAACAAAAAACCAAAAACAAACAAACAAACAAAAACAGCCAAACAAGGCCTTCCACATCAGTTTCGTTTGTCTTCTTTTTATTGTATTACCTTTGCCTTGAAGAACCCCTGTAAATTAGTACACCATCCTTGGACACAGAAAGAAGTATTTTATTGTGTAATGAGTTTCATCTAGCTCAATGAGATGGATCACATGGAGAATAAATAGCTAGTGCCTTGCTTGATCTTGAGGTTACAAGCCAGCAGAAATACTCAAGGACTAAAAATAATAAAAGATCAAAGTTATCCCAGCTGTTGTGAGAAGGCTTACTTCAGATTTGATTCAAGATTAATCTGGGAGTTCAAGCTAGCTCTTACCTAACACAAAGAACTTTGTCTACTCTCAAACACAATGACAAGAAAAGGGATAAAAAGCAGTTCTTACATATTCAGCTGAGTACCTAACCTAAGAACAAAAGAAAAAAAGCTTCTTGCTTGTAGTTTTTGTTTTCTTTAAAGTAAATTTGAAATATGTGACTTACAGATAATGAAAAAGGGAGGAAAATACTTATTAAAGTTGTGTCCTTAACAGTGTTATGTTCATATTTCACCTCAGTTAACTGAAGTAAAACATGTTGTGTCAAATATGTAATAGGAAATAGCAGAGAACTGCTGAAAATGCTGTTCTGTTAGACAAAGAAATATTCTTAGAAGTCTGTAAAGAAACTAGTAATTGATGACAACTATGAGACAAAGATTCACCCTAGTTTTCTCCAGCCAGAGAGAAATGAGGAAAAACTTACTATACTAGTCAGTCTTGTCTCATTCAAAGCATCTGATTCTGGCTCAATTTCAAAAGGCATGAGCCTTTTGGGGAAAAAAAAAAGAAAAAAAAAAAAAAAAGAGATGTTATTTTCAAGCCAGGTTTCTGCTTGCACACCCTGCAGCAGATTGCCTCCTCGGAGTTGAAAGGGCACTGGAGTTCTTCCGTTACCTCTCCCAGCCCCAGAGCTGGCTGTGTTATTCCCTTACCATCAGTTTTGTCCTCTAAGAAAGTTTTTGCCCATTCCTTGAGAAAGGTAAATGATGGAAGAACAAGAAGTTATTCTTTGCATAAACATCTGGGATAACTTTGTGTCTGTTATTCAATCTGTACCTACTAGCATATGAAATCTGAGCAATTCATTTTTGTCATCTTTATTCTTCCAAGATGCCATTATTGCTGAAGGCAATCAGCTTTAAGTAAAATGCCTTTAGTGAGAGAAAAGAGTAGATCAGAGGAAAGGAAGGGGAAAAAAAATCCATGTTGCAGGATAACGATGTCTCAGAGTTAGAGCTCAGAAAAAAGTAAAATCTAACCGCATATATCTCTGTAGAAAACATTTACTTAGGCAGTCATTAGGATTTATTCCAAAGGATCTTTTACTCATCTTTCTGAAAGCAGCAGGGCTAAGCCCAGAAAGAAATCATATAAAAGAAACATGCTGTAATGCAAGGGCAAATGATCTTATTTGAAAATGGTATAGGATCTTCCTACCTGT
Source organism: Florisuga fusca (assembly GCA_038090715.1). Classification (NCBI taxonomy): domain Eukaryota; kingdom Metazoa; phylum Chordata; class Aves; order Apodiformes; family Trochilidae; genus Florisuga; species Florisuga fusca. Next base: position 1,543,435 of record JAAWXA010000056.1, read on the forward strand.
TGGGCTTAATTTAAAAATATAATAACACATTATGGAAGGGAAAAATAAAAGGATGAAAGAAAGAAAAGAGATGTGTGGTTATTTGTTTATGTAATGCTTTATATTCATTTCACCAATAACTGAAAAAGCAGAAAAAAAAATATGGAAAGGTCATGTCTTCTTTCTGACTTTTTTGGAACTATTGTTTTAAAGTGGTCTTTTAAACATGCTAATTGGACCAGGTTTGCTTGGACCTGGACCGTTTGTCGTAAGATGAATGTTACAAAGTTCATTCACTGGTTATATTGGATTAATTCTTACTCTTCTTATTAAGATTATTCCTTCATCTATGACTAGTCACTGGGTGGTGAAGTAGAATATTTTCAGACATATCAAATGGAACTAGAAACCTATATTTAAGCAACTGATTTCCAAATAGATACCTTCAGCTACCAACATTTTAAATCATCTCAAAGCTCTGGGTGTTTGCCTTCAAGCATATTTTGTAAAAATCTCAGTTTTTCTTCAAGTCAAGGGCTGGTTTTGAACTGTGTTCAGAGACAACCACCTGCAACAGAACCTCACACAATTGATGAATTAATATCCTATTGTAATATGCATATAAATCAAGGGGCCAAGATCGAGAAGTTTGCCTAATGCTTTCTCTTTAGGAGTTTTTCTGTTGTGTATCTTCAGGAGTTGCAGTTTAACAAGTGATAACAAATCTGCAACTTGCTCATGAAATATGCTTTGCTAGTGAGCAGTATCAACAGGTGGTGGTGATGGAAGAAACAGGATGGGATGTGATTTAATGAAGCATATCTAGACTAAGATGAGAAATCTGGAGTTACGCTTTCATTGAAAGTTTCTGATTTATCCAAGTGGAAATTTTCTAAAGAACAGCCAGTGCTGGAAAGTGCTGAGAATTTTCTCAGCCTCATGATAGAAATTATCAAAGCAAAGAAGCAAAGTCCTATGATTAGCTAACTGCCCAAGTGCCAGTGTATTCAGCTATGAGAGACCTAATTTCAAGTTTCTGCTTAATATGATTCAGATCAAAGTCTTCTGCTTTCAAGCTGAATGTCCTAAATTCCATTTTGTAAAATAATTCTCTCTTTACCTAAGTGAATTGCTAGGTAGTTAGAATAGTTTCTATCAAGAGAGAAAATGAGAGAAATTCAACTGAAAACATAAATTATCAGTGCTTAAAGCCTTCACCAAAAACATCCCTAAATATAAAGCCTATTTTTTTTCAACACAGACCTCACCCTGTTTTTTTCCAGCCTTTTTTAGCACTCTGGCTGTCCAAGTTCTCATCCAAAGAATATGTACATTCACCGAATCAGAGCTAAAGGCTTTGGTTTCATCCTGATGCAGAATGCACTTTTTTTCTCTTTGACGGATGGGAGGTGAGTTTGCAACCCTGCTATGGTTTCAGATTTTATATATATATAAAATTATTTTAATTTATTTTGCTTTTAAGATTATCCTAAAAACATTAAGTAAAATTTGCTCACTACTGGAAACCAATTATTTGTAACCTGAGGCAACTCTCTAAATCACTTTTTTTCTTGGGGCTCCCTGAGTTTCCTTCAATTCAGCTACTGAATTATCCTCAGCCCCCAGTATCTACATAGTTTGGAAAATATTTTCTGATAAAAAGATTGGAAAGTGTCTGTCAAGCTAAGTAAATGATGAACTCAGAATATTTTTTTCTGTGTCTTCCTTTTTTTCCAGCTGTCCCAAACTTAATTTCCTTTAATTAGATTTAGTAACCAGGACATTCAAGCTGTAACCAATCTCTGTATCAATGGGTAGTTCTAACTATACATTTACTTAGGCATTCAAGCTACATGGCAGGTCTCAGCTACTTATTGATTTTACTCCATTAAAATAGATGGTTTTGTTTAGCATTGAAAAAGTGAACAATTTTCCTGACACCAACCACTTGTTTAATAGTCTTAGAATAATCTATATTTCATTAAAATGATGACTTATTACACCCAAACACTCTCCTGTCTTCTTAACTATTGATTTAAGGTAGTTTAACACTTGTATAGCACATAATAAATTGGTGTGGAGTGGCAGCACTTTGCTATAAAGTCATTCTTAACTATATAAACATTGAATTGGCCTATATGAGAGATGTTCCTCAGATTAGTTTCCGGTAAAGGATCATTCCAACCAACACTGAGTCAGGACTTCTTTTTTTATTAAAGCCTCATAAAATTTTTAGATAAGTAGAAGGTACGACAGTCAATATACAGAGCATGATTTATAGGAGAAAGAAGCTTTCCACTAAATCCTGATTGTAAACCCAGTACTGTAAGGTATTTAGTGCAGTAATCCATCTCATGGATATTTTAAACTGGGCATTAATGGTGCTGAAAAGTTGAGTGGCAGTGAATCACCTGTATTAGGGAGAAGTGGTTAGGAACTTTATTAGTGGAAATGATTCAAACATACCTAAGCCCTTTAGCCTTTATTTCTCCAACTGGTGACTTCTTATTTTCTCATATTTATCTCCTTATCACTTTTTCACCTGCTGATAGCACTAAAGCCTTGCACTGACACGATGGAATATATCCATCTTCCCTATGCCTAAAGAAGGCAAACAGCAGACAGAAGCAAGTTTCAAATATAGACTGGTTTATGAGCTGCCAGCAGATACTCCCCTGCTTTTGTCATTCCACTTCAATTCACCTTAAGAAATCATTTAGGACTTCGCAAAATTATTTTCATAGAAGCCTTCTGTGAACACCCAAAAGAAGAATGCCCATGAAAACCCACTGGAGATACTAGCTGCTCCGAGACATACAACAGGATGATAATACTCCAAATATGTTGCTGTCTTCCCTTAAAATAAGGTGATTGAAGTCAGTAGTGGGATTTAGTCCTATTATAAAGACACTTTTTAAAAAGTTGCTATTTTATAGAGCACTTAGTGTTATGAAGAGCAGAAACATTTTCCATAATGAAGTCAGCATTTTAGAGATGGACATTTTTGGTACTTCTCAGTTTCATGCCAACAGTCACTTCCTCCTATCTCCCATCTAGAAAGAGGGACAAGGGGATGAAAATGCTCATTTTAAATAGAAAAATCTAGTGGCTAAAGTATAGAGATGCTCAGGAAGAGCTAGATGAGCTTTGGACTCTTTCCTTCTAAACTGGACTTCAAGATGATGCTGACAGTCCTGAGAGATAGCAGAGTAATACTATTATTTGAGTTTTTTAGAGAACGTCAGAGTATCTAGACTTGAAGTCAAGCAAAAGTCATTGACCATTTGAGAAATCTATGGACAGAAATGATTGATGTGATCTAATCATCCAAGAAATATTTTTTTAGTTTTGTGGGCAATCACACACCTCTCTGCAGTGCAAGGCAGAAGCATAATATCAGCAATTCTACTGCTACATGCCCCTGCACTTATGCTTACATGTGTGCAGGAGGACTAATGGGCACTTGGTCAGGGACCCAGTCTATCACTGGACTTGACAGAGTTAGATTAATGGTTGGACTCAATCATCTTAAAGATCTTTTCCAACCAGAACAATTCTGTGATTCTTAAATTCTATCTTATTGCACAGGACTTCAATGGATAAACTGTACTGATCACACAATGTGGTTTGGACTAGTTTGGGAAGAACTGAACCAAGGAAATAGAGAAAGAATAGAGCCAAACTGGTGCAACCAGTGTGATTCATGAAACATTCTCATATCCACCTTTTGTATATCAGTCACCAGATGATAAAAGAGCAGGCCACAACAGGGCTGAATTGTCCCATTGGGTTTTATGCAAGTCAAAGACATAGCGATAATGGCCCCTGTCTCAGTGAAGTTATTCAATATTACTTCTCCAGTCATGGTGACATTAAACAAATTTAATCCATACCTTTTCTGCTTACTGTAAGGAAAGCATATGAGGCATTTATTACCGAATCGGACTCCCTAAATTAAGTACACATTAACTCCAGGAAAATAACAATTTGTGGTATATTCACAAATGAAAGAGGTGCTAGGTAACATAAGCATACATTGGGTAAAACACGTAGAAAAAAAAACAACCAACAAACAGGCAAAGCATCAAATACCACTGTGTGCAAAATGTGCATGTAGACTCAGAAAGTGTTTATCAAGAAGTACCACTGTAGACATACAAGATTACTCCAAGACCAGTTTGTAGTTCACATATTTCTTTTAACTGTTGGATGGTGGCAAAATTGTCTCTACAGTTTCAGGCTCTTCCCTCATCATATTTACTTGTTTTTCTCTCATCTGTCCTGTGTAATATGGGTGGCTATATGTACAGTGACCTTACATGCTCTTTGGTACCCAATGACCATGGTCCCACTGGCAGGTAAGTCAGACCCCTCTTGTCCCTCAGCAGTGTTCCTTTCCCATTCTGTGGGCCCATATTTTATTCGGTGGAAATCAGAGGTGTAAGAAAACCATGGGAAAAAGGTGTGTCTGTCTTTATTTGGCATGGGGAGAAAAGAGAGAAGATTAATTTCTACCTTGAGGTACCGATTCATGGATGTCTGCATGAGGATGCTGACACATGAGCAAGGAATCTCAGTTTATCATAGCCAAGGACAGCCAAGGTTTCATTCAGCTGCCTAAACATCCCTTTGGGACTGGTAGGTGTGACTAAAGGTTTACAGAAGACCCATATGACTCTGGAGTAGGAACTGTAGGTCAGACAAGTTACATCAGAGCAGATCAGATGGTACGATATGACTATTTTGGAGTAGCTGAATAGCACAGGTAATTAGTGGAGCCTAGAGAACAGTTCAAGCACCCCTAAAATATACACCTGAACTCATGTGAGTCATTATCCATACTCAAATGACTGATTAGAGCTCTTCTCAGTATAGTGGGAACTTGCACATCTTGTACTGAAGTAAATACCTCACCTTGGATGTCTTAAGCTCTCACTGAATCTGCTTTTTACACCAACCAATCCCTGGGACTATGAGGATTTTGTAGAAGAAGCATAGTCTCAATTCATACTATCCAAAAGCTTATCTCCATGACAGAGTGCAGTGACCTGAATGGAAGCATGTTAGCTCTGAATAAACTTTTCTGGGAACCACTAGTGAGGGAACTATTGGATCACTATTGTTCTCTTCCAGAGTTTGTGTGCCAAGTTTTCCATTCAGAGCTTGCTCAGGTACTTCTCAACACTATGCTACACCTTCCTGATATATCCTGAATGCCTTTCAGTAGTGTGTTAAGTGATATAGCTAACATCTGTCACATGTAATTTGTCCTCTCTTTTCCACTCCCCAAGGGAGGAATTATGCACAGAGTGTAGCGTTTTGTTTTAGTTAAGAATTCCTGCTTGCTGTTTACAAATAAAAGATGCTGGGACAGAGTGGCTGTTAGATGAAGGTCTCCTCCTGTGAATTCAGGGCTCTGAGGTTTTGCCGTCTTTTGAACCTTCACAAAAAATCTGATTTTCTGTTTAGCCATTTGTAAATGACTTCCTATGCAGGGCAGTGAAAAGGGGAAAGTATTTCAGCACTCACAAGCTTTTTTTCTGTTTGCCTTACTGAGAAGGCTGATGTGATGTTAATTAACAGTTTGCTTAAAGATGGAAAGACCTTTTGGCCTCTTGACCCATCTGTGATGGTTGTTGTGCATACAGTGGGATGGCAGGAACAAAAGAACACATTTTGTGAAAAGAAGAGAGAACACCAAGCTTTGCGATGACCCTCATTTTCTGTAACAGCTCGTTCCCTGTTATCATACTGGTTTTGAAGACATCTCTGAAAAAATGTACATATTAAAACCCATGTTCCCACTTTTTTTCTGCTGTTAGTAGGTGAAATATTAAAAGGCACCACAAAAGCTAGAAATAGAACTAAAAAAAAAAAAATAAATCCTAAGTTGTACTTGCATGAAGGTAAATATGGTAAATATTCTAAAAGGAAAATGATCCTTCTAAATTCACCAGCAATTAAAAAAACATACACTTTGAAGGAACATCTTAATCTTGTATGAAATGAAACTGATGAATTTCAAACTTATTTTGCTGTACATCTAAATACATCTGAGTTTAAATAATCTCAATGTAGCCTTCAGGAAAGCAAATTCATGCAACTTGGTGTTGGATCCTGCACCCTACCTTCAGGAGCTTTGCTTATGATTATATATATGCAATTTGAAATGGCATACCTGAAATAAAGAGTTGCCAGTATCTACAAATTTGAACTTTTCCATAAGTTTCTCATCTGCACCCATAGAGTGTTTTGTTCTTTTTCTTAAGCACTCCAAAGAAACAATTTCCTACTAGTTTATTACTGTAACCTCATCTTTCTGCATCACAGGATGCAGAGGAAAAGAGAGTAGAGAGCTGTTGTTGTCTTTTCACATATGATATGTGAGTATTTATAATATAGTTTGCTGAAATGATAATTCTGTCCTTCAGAATTGCGCTGACATTTAAAAAAGAATAATAATGAAATTCTCCCACATCCACACCTATCTGGATGCCAGGAAAACTCTCATCTTCTGCAATTCAGATTTAAATCAAAATCTGACCCCATCAACAGAGAGGCATTTGATATTTTTTTTTTTCAGAATTCATAACCAATTGCAACTGAACGTAGGAAGTAAAATAGTTACAGAGGTTTACTCTAACTCCCTAGACTGAAGTTCTCTCTACCTTTAAGCCTCCCTAAAATGTGAGGGAGGAGGAAATCTAGTCAAGGTCTTTTGCCTGATCTTTTCAGCATAATGAATCCTCCCCCATGTTCATTTAGTTCATCCCCACTATAAAAATTACTTTTTCAATCAAAGCATTGTACTCCTTCCAAAGACATTAAGGCAAATGACAGAACACGAGCTGAAATGACAAGGACAAACTAGCTCAGTGCAAGGCAAGGGGAGTTTCTAAAGTGAATGATTGAAAACGAATATATACCAGGACTTTGCCCAAGGACTTTCAGCAGATTGTTCCTATAGAAAGTCTGATTTTGGACCAAGATAGGAGAAAATATAGATATTGAAGAAGAAAACTCTCTAGCACTTAGTTTGCTATTTTATTTTTCTTGCTTACTTGCCGTTAATAGTTGTGCTCATTATTTATGGGGTTTGAACTTTTAAGTGCTCAAAGCCCAGAAAATTAAAAAGGAATCCCAGTCTACAACAAAAGGAGGGAATGGAGCATATCAGAATGAGAGTCATAGGAATAATCACAGGAAGTGAGTGGATTCACAAATAGAAAATCAAATTCAAGAGAGTTTAACCACTAGGTGTTACCTTTGTTTTCCTGTGTAAGTATATAAGTTCACAATACTTCAAAGGATATTTTTAATACTGCAGGTTTTTTCTCATTAGTTTTAAAAATCCCACTCTGTGGCACAGACCTTGGAACAAGCACCATCTGCAGCTGATTCAGCTTTGTATGTGGTACAGCTCCAACCCAAAACAAACCATGAACTACCTGGCAGTCAACACAATACCCTCTACAAGATCTCATCCTCTGGTTAAAAAGAAGTCAGAATATTCTGCTAGATTCCATTTTGTGATGATGTGAGATACAGAAATTAGTCCAAAAAATATGTGCCATTGTAACATTTTCTGAATGAAAACATTAATGTTTGGATTCTTCTATTATTTTTGTTGTTATATGAACCAAGATATTTTTAGATTGTCAGAAGTACAAACAAAATAAAATAAAGTTTAAAAACTAAGCTCTAGCTATTTTTTCTCATCACCATATTTTCCTTTTATTATTTTTAGGAAAACTTTCACATTTGAAGAACTTTTTTCTCTGCTTATATTTGAAACTGCATTGTGAGAACATTTTTGAAAAATAATTATATTTTTATTCAGTGCTTTACTTCAGACATGTTTACGTTTCATACAATAGGTGAAAGCAAATCCTTTTAACTCCCAAATTAGAAACCTCTGTTTTCTACTAGCAGAACCTTTTCTTTGTTCTCTGTCAGTGAAGACAAGTGTCAGAATTCATAGAATCATAGGATAGTTTGGGTTGGAAGGGACCTTAAAGATCATCTAGATCCAACAGCCCTGCATGTGCAAGGACACCTTCCACTTGATCAGGTTGCTCCAAGCCCATCCAACCTGTCTTTGAACAGTTCCAGGGAGGGGGCAGCCACAAACCTCTCTGGAAAACCTGTTCCAGTGTCTCACCACCCTCACAATATAGAATTTCTTGTTAATATTTAATCTAAATCTCCCATTTTCCAGTTTGAAATCATTAACCCTCATCCTATCACTACGTGCTCTTGAAAAATTCTCTCCCCAATGAGAGAAGACATCACTAAATCCATTTTCCCATAATCACACAAAATTTGATGGTTTATGTTATCTTAACTCCTTTAATATTTACCAGATCAATACCTACCTTTTACGTAACACTTATGGTAGCTTCAATTGTTTTCTGCTCCAGCTCCTCAATCTACACTTTTATCCTTTCCCTCAGAGATGGAGGACAGGCCTTGTAGTCAACCTGTAGAGTTAGCAACAGTGAGCATTTCCTTCAGTCTTGGTAGTATGGGAACTCCATGGGAATTTGTCCTTACTTATTCATAGCAGAAAGTTTCTCAGCCACATTTCCACGTTTGGAAAAACCTAGTTCCACCTGATTTGCATCTCTTGGGAAATGACAGCCAATTAAAAAGACAAGAGTATCAAAACCCAATGAACCAGTTCATTCATTTCCCCAGCTGACTGTGAACAGCTGGAAATGAAAATCTACAAGGCATGTGCAATCACAGCCCAATGACAGCATTTTTTAAATGTATGCAAAACAGATGATTGATTATATAAGGACAAATAAGCTTCCCTGTGAACAAACTAATCACAGGCTTTAACCATGTTTTGATCTTCAAAGATACTTAATATGAACAGCCTATGAATCAAAACACCAAGTGTCGTCTCCTTATCTGATTTGTTGGGTTTTGTTTGCTTGTTTTTTTAAATCTCCATCCAAGTCATCAGAGATCTGCATGGACATATTAAACTTTACACAACTTGAGACTCTGATTCTGTCCCTGCATTTTGGGGTTGTCCCTTTTAAAGAAGACATTTTTTTTCTGAGCTACACAAAAGTAATCAAGGTAGGCAATGCATGGGAAAAGGGTGACACTTTGTGGCAATACAAGAGAACTAAGGTCCTTTTATCCTTTTGTATTTAATTATTTTTGTATCCATCTTCCTGATATCATGAAAGTGCAAAGATTACAAAAGTAGGATGGACTTTGACCATGACATACATAGCTATTATAAAAAACAAAACAAAACAAAAAGCAAAAAAACAACAACAAGAAAACCCCAAACCAAAAAAAAAAACAACAAAAAAAACCCCAAAAAACCCCACCAAAACAACAGAAACCCTTCAACTCAACAACATGAGAACAAATTTGAGTACATGCTTGTGAGATCACAGCCAAGCAAGTCATTGTAAAGGTTATGACAAGTTTTGTTTAAAGTCCACCATATTCTCTTCAGGCACATCAGTAAAAGTAGAGGAAATAAGATTTTGTGGAAGATTTTTCTCCCCATACTGTTACCTGCTTTCCTTTCTAGTGAATATTTTTTTCTAAACAACGTAATGTGACCTCAGCTACTCTCACCTGATCTTTCATTTTATGAAAATAAAACAAATAGAAGACTCAGTCTTTCTACAGAAATCTTTGTCTATAGCCCATAATTTCTAACATACACCAGTGCTCAAACTCAGTTTTACCTGAGATCAAAAGTCTGATGTTGATTTAGAAACCAACGTACAATACAATGAAAACAATGAAAGTCAAAGAAAATTATCAATACTTTACTGAACCAACCAGATTTTATAAACCACATCATGACTGGATCTAGATTGCCTATTATTGTGCTTGCGGGGAGTTATAAAATGTCAGCAGTGTGGAAAGGCAGAGCTAAGATTTTCAGTTACTTGCACTCTTAATGCACACCTCTTCTTTTCATGGGGTCAACGCACTATGCATCATGGTGTCTGTAGATATTTTCATTCTAGTGGTAAACAAATCTGGTAGTGAACCCTACCTTGTCTCACTCATCAAGATGATATTCACCCTGGAAAAATACAAGGTACATACACCAGAAACTAACAGGTGTGAATAACACTTCCCTGAAAAAGCAGCTTCCAGGTTTCTCAGGCCACTGGTAGGACCTCTTCCCTGGCTTATGATGTAGCTTTACTTCACACCATAACTGTGTTACATGGAAATCCCATTTGGCTCAAGTGATAGAATTGATTCTTCCTATATATGTGTGTATAAATATATATATATATATATGTATGTACATATATATATAAGAGAATGGTGTCAGTGACACTGATAGAGAGCACCCCATTTTTATGGGTCTATTCCTTCTGGGAATAATACTTCACACTTCTTTTCTTTGCAACACTCATTAAAATCGTAGCATAGTAAGTCCATTCTGCAAGGAGAAAAGCTTGGATATAGCATCATTTTAATTGCATTTTATGATTAACATTGTTGAAATAAGCAGTAGCTGGAAGTCCTACTTCGAGAGGGTTTTTTTTAGCAGATTGTGAACTCCTGATTAGAAATAAAAGATCATTTGCATATCTATCAAAAGCCAGACAGGGTCATTGTGGCAGACAATCTGACACCAGGCAATGAAGTAATGCAGGACACTACACAGGGGGTAAGCAGTTACACTCATGGACGAGTTCATATTGCTGAAAAAAATAACTAAAAAATCAAAGGGAGATTACGTGCCATTCAATCCATCTGACTTCAGATACTGGCTTTAGTCTGTTGAACTGCTGACCCGTGGATTTCCCAGTGCTGTCTCTATTTAGTTAGCAGATGAGAGGAGGTCCCAAGTGGGAGTCATTCAGAGGTCTCAGGATTATGTCTCATTTTAATTCAATGACTGGCTGTGTTGAGTAAAGGAGCATTTGATCTAGGTATCTAAGTGCATGAATAGCTTCAGGCTCTGGTTCCCTGAGTCCTGGTTTCCCAGAGGGATTTAAAAGACATCTATTTCACACCCTTGCCCTGAGGCATGATTAGCTACACACCTACTTCGTTCTTGGCAGCGGATTTTCCAGTCCTGGTTAAGGACCTCCAGAGCTGGAGACCTCACAGTCAATCCATCCCAGCGCCATATTGAAAAGATTTTGCAGCGATGAGATTCAGATCAAAACTTCTCATTCTGGCATTTAGGTGTCCACCGTATCGCCATGTCTTCTGATCAGCAAGTTGTCTAAGCTCCCACCACAGTCAGGTGTGAATCAGTCCATTTTCACTTCAGTAAATGAAGAAGCTGTTCAGTTGTTATTCTTCCCACAGTTCTCTTGACTAATCTTTCAATACTGCACACTAATAGGTCCAAAACCTGATGTTCCATCATTCCTTACACATTCCATGCTGAATTCATTCTGTTCTGGAAGAGGACAGAATTTATTCAAATACTTGAGAGGTTTTGGGGGGCTTTTCTGCCCGAAATAGAGTTTTCTGTTTTCACTCTACCATCTTTTCCACTCATATTTGACCCACATTGTTCTCTATCTCCCCGATACCATTTCTGTAGATCTGCTATAATCATATCTCATCTAATAATTGATCAATTGACTATTTTTTCCCAAATTCCACATCTCACACTTGTCCCTACTTATTACATCTCCTTCCTTTTTCTTGTTTTGCTTTTTTCAAGACTCTTTTACCAGTTTTCAAGATTCCTTTTAGTTCTATTCAGATAATCTAGTGTTACTGTTTTTTCTCTCGGATTGATGTGATTGGAAAAATTAAAAAAATATTTTCTTTTTCATTGTTTACACAGCTAATTAGTGCACTGATCAGATATAAGGTAGATTTCAGCAGGACTTCACAAATATAATTCTTCTCTTTTGAAAATGATGGCTATTTTAGTGCTAATAGTTATCAAGTCCATACGCCCATGATCCATGTTCTGATGTTTCAATTCTTTGTGAGAATATTCTGAGTAGGAACCAAAACCTTTCTAAAGGTAAGGTTTCTTTTTCACTATTTACTTTTATTACATTTATGCAGGAGGACTGTAACTCTGTCTTACAAGGAAATTACAGTGATGCAAAAGATATAATGATATAATTTGATCTTATTGATTATTAGTGAGTTAGTAGAGATTAATATTACAAATGTGAGATTATTTTTACTGGAAATTTACCAGGCCTTCATAATTCTTAATTTCTATTTTCATTATTCAAAGCAGAAATCTCAGAAATCTTATCCTCTTATCAGTATTTCCAGACATCTGCTAGTCATTGACCTTTTACAGGGAAACTTAAGAGCAACATTAACTTGAGTACAGCATTAACTGGAGTACCAGATAAAGATTTTTCCATGATGTTGCTCATCATTCTCAAAGAACAATTTTTTTGTTACCCTTGGTGTCTCTTACTCGTTGCACTCCATATTGCTCTTTGGTCTTTCTAATTTTCTGTCTATATGTTAATTTTATTTTATTTCTTTTTATATTCATGTTATTTTTATTAATCTTGGTTTCTACTTTCTATTTCTTTCTGTGTCTGAGTTCAAGCTTTAACTAACCCCTTGTTTCATTAAAATACCATCCTTTATGTGCAGTAGAACATTTTGCTTATGTACCTGTTTTACCTTTATAAAGTAAATGTCAAGCTTACTTCAGTCCTGCTCCCGTCATTCACCTTTTCTTTTATCTCAAAGTTATTTTACATGGTTAATGACAGAAAATATTGGTACACGATGCTCTGTATCTTACTTTTTTTTTTTTTTTTTTTTTTTTCTTTCTTTTCTTTCTGAATAATCCTCTTTCCTTTTCTACTAACGGTGCAAGGACAATGGCAGCCAGGAACTAGATCTGCCACAGGAATACAGACTGAAAAAAAAAAAAAGGTTTACTTCAGTTGCTGGTGTTTAAATATCTTGTGTTTTAAGGTACTAGCACATCCTGCCTCACCTCCTGCTGCTGCCCTGGGAGAGTAAATATCCCCATGGGTCCCACTGCTACCCATATGTGAATGTCTCAGATACTCCAGGGTATCTCTGATAACACTCGATGCCCAAATGTCATTAACTGAGTTGGACTTAAAGTGTGCAGCCTGCCCTTGTCACTTCCTGAGTTACTTTTGTGTTTTGCAAGTATCTTCCAGGCAGCAATGCTGCCTGCAGGGAATGTGCCTAGCCAGAGACCCTCAGCTAATGACCAAAGTATCATTGCTATGCCAAGCTTCTAGATTTCCTCCCCCCCACAAGAATATTCTTGCACTACAATAGTAGTGTGTGATCCAACTGTCCATATATTTGGTTTAAAAAAGTTTAGAGCACTGACAGCAGAATTATACATTCGTAACTGCAAATACTCAACCCTGCTCCCCTGGTGTGGAAATCTTCATGAAAGAAGTGTTGGATAGAAATCTTCCATTTATGTTTTTCCTCTCTTTCATTTTTCTCAAAATTAGCATAGTGACCATACTCAGGACATCTTATTTTATATTGTAGGTCAATGTAGCACAATATAATAAGTAGTCTAAGCAGCAGCATTTACAGATATCAGACCTACGTTCATTTTGCCAGTGCACCTAAAGAAGAAGCTGAAAGAGTTTGTCAGACAAAAAGATTAAACAAAGAAAGAAAAAGTGATCATACTCAGAGTGAAAAATCACCAAAATCACTAAATATAGAGTAGTGACATATCCTGGCTCTAGGAAATTTAGGTCAGCTTGCATATCATTAGAAAGAAATAAAGTGGGGTTTGATGGATTCAGTTTCTGCACACAAACTGTTCTAAATACATATAACATTTCATCACTATAGAGTTCTCTGCACTACTATATCTGAACTAGACAGAAGATTGTGAGCAGTAGGAGGAAGAGAAATCTTACTGGATGTAAATATTAGCTGATATCCAGGTGCAGACTAAGAATGAAAATGATAGACCTTCTAGAACCAAGGAGAACAGAAGATCTGGAGACATTAAGGGGAAACAAAACAAATAAAGAAACAAACAAAAGTACAGTTGCTGTGCAGTTGAAATTTGACTGATACAATATTTATATCAGATACAAAGGAAGACACACAAGTTACCTAAAACCAGACTTAACCTTCATTTTGATGCCTGCTAAGCAAAAATATGATTTAATGTGACAGATAGAAGGGCATTAGATACCTTTTTCCAGAAGCAATAGTGAAAGACACACTATGAGAAAAGACAAGACTTAAATCAGTAAGGGACAACATAGTAACAGCCACATGGGTCTACCAGCATTTTAGCTGATCCAAGAAGACATACAGGATCAGGATTCATACAGGAGCTGTAATATTCTTACAAATATTTCTCATTTCTCATTTATGTAGAAGGTGAGTGGTGCTGTTCGGAGAAGTCATTTTGCAGGTTTTGGAGAATTAAGAAGAAAAGGTTTTGTTTTACAGAACACTGATGTAAAAAGAAGAAGAAGAAAAAAAAGTAGAAAACATATTAAAACATCTTTATAGAGATATCAGTCTTTGGACAAATGGTGAAGGTAAAGTGAATAAGTTCCCCAGGGCTGTCAGACTTCCTGCTTGGATAGAGAAGAAGGCAAAACAGGGTTCTTAATTTAAAATACAAACTTATTTTCATTTTTCAGCCATTTAGCAAGTCATGCTGTAATCCTAACTATTGCAAAACAGTAAAAAGGGGCTTTTAAAATGGATTTTACACTAGTACTAGTAACACTGAGACAGCAATTCCTGTATGAGAAATGTTATATGGCTGTCGATACACGCATTTGGTGGGATATGTTTTGTAACTGGGAGGTTATGAACTAATAACTTTATAACTTATTTGTCAGGCTCCAGATAATTCTGCAGTGGGATTTTGTTAACTCATCTTTTCTCACATTTCTTGAGATATTATGTACATGTGATATTGAGATTTATGGATAGCAATAAAAGTGTCAAGTACCTGTGACAATCAACATTCATGTGTTTTATACAGAATAAATGAGAGACACTCTTGAGAAACATTTTCATAGGTACATTATATTGAAGTATTTAAATACAGTGAATCAGAGTTTTCTGAAGTGGAGCTGTTAATTTAAACAATTCTTGATTAGTGCTATTCACTGTGATCTAGTGCATGGTTCAGAAGTAATTAGGCCATATTTAAATTCAGGTAACCAGTCTTCTTAGCCTTTGCAGTTCCATCTGAACATAATATTATTTAATACAGCACTGCTTTTTCCTGCTAGCAGTGCTCCTCCTGAGAAAGAGGCTGCATTTTATTAGTAATTAGAAAATAATTTTGTCTGTGGTTTAAGCTGTTCTGTTAGATGTGTATAGCATTTCAAGAAGAAAATATGTTGCAGGAGGCTTAAGGACTTGTTTACGTACCTGCTTTACAGATACCAACTTTCTGTAAAGTGGACACAAAAACAGGTGTGACCCTCGTTCAAGATTTTAGTTCAACAGTGTCTTGTCATTTGCTTTGTGGGAGCTATTAAAACCCTGCCCAAGGGATTCTGCCAACCACCCTGCTTTTTAGGCCCTCTGATGTTTTGTTTTATTTTCTTTCTGCCATGTTGAAGCACTATTCAGTTGTGTGTCCTACTTCTGGTTTTGCTAGCTTTAGGATTTGGTCAGCTTTCTTTTCTACTCATCACCCTAATCTTATCTGTCTGTATGATAAATAACATGTTCCTTACATGATGTAAAACTGGCTTTAAGGGACTACAGTCCTAATCCAACACATTTCAAGGACACTTGTTCTCAAGAGTTTAGCCATGTGCCAGCCAGCTTGCTTCTCATCTTATTCCTATTAAAATTTGCAGCAGTGTGTTTAATTAGCTAGATTATACCACAGGAGAGTGTTAGAAAATACCTGGACCCTCACAAAATTGCTCAAAATGAGCCTCCCTCAACCATTCTTTGTTTTGCCACACATATTCCAATCCTGCCAGATGGGGAAGCAGCAAAAAAGTAATCAGTGTCATCACTGATGCCACACAACACATGGATCAGCCTCAACAAAAAATTTATGCTTCTTGATACTAAAGGTGGAGAGTAAGCTAGGGAAAAAAACACCAAACCAACCAACCAGCCAACCAAACAAACAAAAAAGAGTGAAAAAACTCAACAATTAAAAGAAAATCAGGTACTTTATGGCTGTGGAGCAGACAGCTGAAATGCAATGTGAACAATCCAGACTCATCAGAAAACACTGGAGTAACCAGAGCAGAAATGCAGCCAGTACCAAAGTGATACAGTTTATGTATTGTAATTCATCTCCATTTGAAACTCACCCTAGGTACCTAAATAAAAACAAAACAAAACAAAACAAAACAAAACAAATAAAAAAAAAACAACCAACCAACCAAACAAAAGAAAACTTTCCCAAAATATCCTAACATATATAAACCAAATACTTATAGAGGTAGAAAAAAAATAAAGTTTCCCTGATCCCCAGGACCTGGAGTTGCTGGTTGACAGCTGGCTGAACATCAGCCAGCAGTTTAGCCACTGGTCTTATTTTTGCTTTTTAAAAACATGATTTAGAAGAGGAATAACCTTTCACTTGCTTGCTGCAGGATGAAATGTGTTTTCCTTATGTTATGGCCCTTCCATATGGATTTGTTATTTGATGCACCACACACATATATACACACAAACAAAAAAGACATGCAAAAAACAAAGTACACAAACAGAATATACACAAAATTGTAGAGAAATAGACTATGATTTTTAAAGTTACAAAATTTATTAGATTTTAAATAAATAAGTCACTTACTGCCAAAGGAAAATTAACCTCTAGGGAATAAACACTTCACAAGAAACATTCTGTGACCCAGAGAAAGAACACAGAAGTATCTCTCTCCTTAGTCCAAACATACTAATATCTGTCTCTCTGTCTTTTGCTCTGACTTCCCAAGTTAGCTTTTAACATCTCAGGCAGAGCACCAGCAGTGGTAAACTAAGCCATACAGTCACTTCCACCCAATTATATCTGATTTATTCCTTTATAAAAGGCAAAATACCACATTCTCAGCTTGGGAGGCTGATGGATATTGACTCTGGTACAGTAGTTGACCCATTTATTTGAGTCTCACAAAAAATATCAGGGTTATTGCTATCAGAGTTTAAAGATATGGAAATCATCTGAGATTTCTCTGATAGTATTATTTTACATTGCCTGGTACTTGTTTACACAGAGAAATAACTTTTAATAAACATTGGTTAAATGTGTGTTGTGCATTGTGCCTTTTTTTCTACTTTCTTATCACCAAGTGGCCAATTAAGATGTTTTATTGCTGCCAACTCTTACTTCTCTTTTCCTAGACTGCACGTCAGATGCCAGCAAATGTGTTCATTGTCCTTCACCTTTCATCAGTATCTTCATGACATCTAATGAATAACATTCCTAAAGCTGTTTACTAACAACAAGGCTGTTTCCAAGACATCTTATAGGTGGTGTCTGTTAAAAAAACCTGTTCTCAGAATGATACATGGAAAAAAAGGAAAAAAAAAAAGTTTCAGACTGGGTGTAAGGAAAAATATTTTTATCAAATATCTGAAAATGCTGCCCAGACATGTTATGCTGTTGCTCATTCTAAATTTCTGAAAACCTGGTCTGTCCTAATAGCTGACCATAACTTGGGCAGGAGGTGGACTGGATTGTTTCCTGAGGATTCTTCCAAGCTGAATTTTCCTGTCCTGCTACAAATGAGGGTCACTTAAACCAGGAGTCTAACCTCAGATTTCTTTTTATTGCCTCTGTCTATGTCCCATGAGGATAAAACATTCTCTCCGTCTAAAATACTGATTATTTTGAGTCAAGCTCAGTAGGAAATCTCTAAATTTTTTTCTGTTTGAGGCTGATGCAAATGATAATTTGCCAGTACCTGTGTAAGAGCATACATCTCGTTGTCCACCTCAAGATAAAAAATCATAATGGAAAAATCTAGGATGAAGTAAGACCTCAAGTGAGCCAGTGAAGAAAGAGGTGAAGTGTTACTGAAGTGCTGACTGGAACAAAGGGGTCTAGGATGAATTCTCACCTCTACCATAGACCTCAAGCTTGATGTCAGAACAGGAGCTTTTAAATGTGTCTACATTTCTTATAGCCACCTGTAAAACAGACACCAAACATCCTTTCTTACAGTTTTACACATTGAGTCTCTTCATAGTCTGTCTTTCCCTACTTGTTTGTACAGTATGAAGCCCATTAAAGTCCGACCCAATTCTGTCTGAGCAGTACATATACTGCTGTAACACCAAGAGCCAGGAACCAGGAGTAGAAAAAGGTGTTTGGACCATTGTTGATAGAAAAAAACCATAAAGTGTTAGGTGACCCATAAGTCTTTTCTTGTTATATTAACACGTTTCTGATGGAGAAGAGTTTAGAAAATCAAAATAACAGCAGCAGTTTCCTATCTGCTAATTGTCTTTAGATGCTACAATTTTGAGTTCTACAGAAAAATGATAATAGAGTAAACAGGCAAGTAGAGGACAAGGTGGTCTACATCAGCCTCTTTCTATACTCTGTAAATAACTAGGATTACTGGCTTTAAAATATTCTTCAAAATTAAACATAGCCTTTTTTTTTTCTAATTCATCAAGTAAGTACATATGCTGGCATTAACATAAATGCATATTAATCCCAGATTAGATAACACTATCATTTAGTGGTGATATACTAGAAATGAGGAAAAGAAAAAAAAAAGTCTGTGGGGAGTTAATTATTTTCTATTACCATGTCCCTTTAGTTTTTATCACAGAAAATAGAAGAATAACACTGATCTTCCCTATTGAGGATTGAAAATGGCAATGGGTCACAGAGCTTTGTGACCTGGAGGTGACATTAATTATCCTTAGAATCAGAGAAGTGCACTGACAGGAAAGGAGATGCTGTAATGTAATTCCAGATCCAGCACCTTTCTTAGATATTTTTTTTAAACACTTTCAACAAATTTTCTCCAGGCTTTGAATCTCTCACTGCATCCTCTTAGCACTTCACCCTACATCATCCATCAGAACACAGATGATACCCCTTCTCCTTTGCTTCCCTCTGGATGACCCTGCTTTTCTTTGTGGACTAAGACTACTAGGAATTTCTGCTGGTTTTTTTCACTAAGAAAGAATAATGTTTAGAAGGCATTTCGGCATAAGTGGAAAATTGTCATTTATCTTTAATCGTCACTCAACAAAATAGTACTCTTCCCTTTCTGAAGTCCATAATAAAATTTACTCAGCATGTGTATGTATCCTCCTTAAAAAAAAAAAGTTTTCTTCCAAATTTCCTAATCACTGCATTGTCTGGTTCAGTGTATTTCTGTATAATAGTAGTACATAACAGTAACACCAGCCCTAGATGGACAGTAGATGAAATTTTGGACTTCTTTCTAATTTTGTTGGGTGAGATCATCAAAGATCAGATCTCTCAAATGGTTACTGGTATTCCACCAGGTGTCACTTGGTATTGTTAGTTTCATAAAGTTCAGTAAGGCCAAGCACAGTGTCCTGCACCTGGATTGGGGTTTACCTAATATCAGTGCAGGCTGGGGGATGAATGCATTGAGAACATCCCTAAGGAAAGGGACTTGGGAGTGCTTCTTGATGAAAAACTTCACATGAGCTGGCAATGGGCACTGGCAGCCCAGAAAGCCAACCTTGTCCTGGGCTGGACCAAAAGAAATATGGCCAGCAGGTGACTGGGAAACATCCAGTGCTGTGCCTCCAGCTGTGCCCCCAACACAGGAAGGACATGGAGCTGTTGGAATGAGTCCAGAGGAGACACAAAGATGATCAGAGGACTGGAGCATCTCTGCCATGGAGACAGGCTGAGAGAGTTGGGTTGTTCAGTTTGGAGAAGAAAAGGCTCTGTGAAGACCTTATAGCAGCCTTTCAATACATAAAAATGGTTTATAAGACAGAAACATGAAAACTTTTTATCAAGGCTTGTAGTGACAGAACAAGGGGCAATGGTTTTGAACTGACAGAGGATAGGTTTGGGTTGGACAAAAATAAGAAATTTTTTAGTGAGACAGGTTGCCCAGAGAAGCTGTGGGTGGGTCACCTTTGAAATGTACAAGGTCAGGTTGGATGGGTCTTTGAACAACCTGATCTAGTGGAAGTTGTCCCTGCCCATAGCAGGAGGGTTGAAATAGATGATCTTTAACAGTTACTTCCAGCACAAACCATCCTACAAATCTATGATTTTCTGCATTTGCGACTTCAACCGCAAAATAATTCACTGAGTTATTTTGATTCTTTGCCTATAACAATGCTAAAATGGCATTGAGCAGGCTACTAAGATGTTTATTTCATGTTTGTGGGTTTCCTGCAGTGTTTAATGAACCAATCTAAACCTTCTATGAATTCAGCATATTAGACAGATGATCATGAGATGGGTAAACATGAAAAGGTAAAATCCACATCTAATTGGGGACCTGCATAACAGCACTGTTTATTCCAAACCCTCTAGCACAAACTTTTCAGTCTGTGCATAGATTATTAGTGTACTGATTACTGCTGCATCAGGTAGGCAGATACAAAATGCTTCACATAGAAAACAATCTGTAGATTTTTCTCTCCTGTGCTCCTTGGAGAAACAAGTACTGCTGATCTATCACCTGTAGGAAACAGAATTCCTTAGAGCCCAGTTTATTGACTTGCATATGCAATTCCCTACTAAAATAAAATCTGTTATTTTTGCACTCAGAAGTGACCTAATATTGCTGGGTTTTGACCTATATTCTATGTGTGTTGTTTAGTAGATTCTGTAGGAGAACCAAAACCTGTGGTTAGTACTTAATTAATATGCCTCTGTTATACTGTCATTTACACTTCAGTTAAAATCTCCAGATGCTGGAGATAAGTAGATCCATGAAACCAATTGCAGTGCATATTCCAACCAACAAATAGTAGCATATTTTTCTGTATAGGATAATATCCAGTTAAAAGCTGTCATCCTTCAGCACTTGGAAAATAAGTTACACTCTTATGAAGTGTCATTGTGGACAATGACAGATGGGAAGAGGCAGAGAAGAGGGAGAGAGGGAGGAAGGGAGGGAAAGAGGGAGGGAAAGTGGGAGGAAGGTATAAAAGAGGTGAGGAGGGTAGGACTTCCATTTGTGAAAGTCTGTGGGCTTTCTTTTGGTTAACATGTTTGTACTGGGAACAAAATAACATCCTAAACCTCTAAATTTTCAATTAAATATTTTCCATTAAGATTGTAGTTATTCAAGATATTCAGCAAAACAGAGTTAATATTATGCAAGTTATGCAAGAGAAAAAGGTTCTTTTTGTTCTTTTTAATGTATATTTAAAACACTTCCATGCATGTTTCAATGATACAAAGTTTAATGATTGCAGAAACTTTTCTGTGCTTAAGAGACTATTTCGTTACTACACTTAATTTCTGTTGTTATTACTGAAACTACTGAAATACCCAGTAACTTCAGATGTGAGCCAAGGCTTCATTGATCTCAGTAGCACCAGCAAGAAGACATCCTTTCCTAGAAGATTTTAAAGAGCAAAATGCAATAGGTACAGGCAAAGGTATAGAAATACACACAAAAATGTGACAGTGATTACAGCATACTGATTGTTCATCTCCTCTCTGAGTTTTAAGACAAAATAGTCAGAACAAAATAAATCTTATGTTATACCCTAAGCCATTCCCCAGACTTCAAGTTTAATGTAATTCTAAGACACTGCATAATTACTTAGCTGGACTTAAGGACTTAAGATCAATCTACGTTATAATTTGATTAGGATCAGTATTGTGATTTTGAAGGGAAACCTCACTTCCTATTCTGTTCACAACAGTGGGATCCTTTTTGGAGAAAATAAAACCAGAAGTTCAGGTCCAAGTTAGAACATAATACAGACCTATGTTTAATGGATTCATAACAGAAAAGTTTCCATTGTTTATTTGGGAACTTCCATAGATGTTCCTCATATAGATGAACGTGCAGCCTTCATAAGAATCACACAATGATTCAGTTTGGAAAAAAAATGTAGAGGTCTCTAGTGCAACCTCCTCCTCAAAAAAGAGTAGTTTAAACTTTGTTGTTCAGGGCTTTATCCATGGCTCTATTTTATTTATAATCTCCTTCCATGTATTCAAACAAAAAAATCAAAGTCCCTACTGAAGCTGGTATTCTCCAGGCTGAAAAAGGCCATCCCTGACAACCTCTGTTTCTGTCCCCAGTCATATCTGCTTTCTGATGACTTCTCTCTTCTGCTTTCCTGTCCTGAATGGACCCTGCATTACAAATTTAATTGCCAAATCAGGACCAATAAGTTCTTCTAATGCATTCAAGTCTTTTCTATCCCACAGAATCTTTTTACTTGTTTTCATATTCACTGTTCAGATATTTAGTGTGTAACATTATTTCTAGCTCTTGCCTCACAAAGAGACAAAGACTTAAGCTGGCTGCCTAAGTTCAGAGTCCCATTTTGAATGGCACAGGCTATCTCTGCTTCATCTCCAGCTGCTCTTCCAGAAGGATGCTGGTGACCTGTAGGTCCTTTGTCGTATCAATAAGACAACATGGATGTCACAGATACCCTGAAGTGTCTCAGGCAGAATGAAAAGCCTCTATTTAGACCATTAAATTGACGCCCTGGAGATCTAATCAATCTTTTTGCTCCTTGTCCTATAAGACCACTGAACTTATGGACCCTACTGAAATAAACTGAGCTAAATCTCCCTTGAGGGAGTAAATTTGGACTTTTCCCACTGGGCTTTCTCACAGCTTGTCAGGCCATCTGCAAGTAGGGATGATTCTTTCATAAAAAACTTTTACAGGTAGAAACTCCTCAGTTTGATTCATACCATAACCTTTTAAAAGGCAGTGCTCTCCATTTCTTTATCACTATCTCTTTCAAGACACAGAAGGATGATTTTCCAAATCAAAGGCCATTCTTTGAGTCTATCTGGATGTTAAGTTTTAGGTGTTCATAAGGGAAGAGTTAGTAGCAAAGATGCTGGGCTTTGAAGCTCTGTGATGGAAAAATGGTCTCAGTGACTTTAAACAACACTGCAAGAAATGGATCTCCCTCTTTGATGTAGAGAATAAAACCAAACCAGAGAGCTGGCATGATAATCTGTTGTGCAAAAGGGGGAAAGTAGCCTTTAGAGGCAATCCTTTGAGAAGCTGTATAGAAACTTTCAGACATCTGTCCACTCCCACAAACCACCACAAGACCAAGGCTTGTCAACTTCACTCTGCGAATCACTGCAAGGTACAACAGGTCATTTTGAATATGCTGTTTA
The DNA here is from genome assembly GCA_038090715.1 of Florisuga fusca. Taxonomy (NCBI): domain Eukaryota; kingdom Metazoa; phylum Chordata; class Aves; order Apodiformes; family Trochilidae; genus Florisuga; species Florisuga fusca. The sequence goes on from JAAWXA010000056.1 coordinate 1,566,656, forward strand.
ACAGTAACAGAGACAGAAGAGTACTAAGCAGCATTTTGACTGAGAGTTTCAAGGGCAGCTGAAGGAGAGGGATATGTGATATGAAAGATTCTTTCCATATATATTTAAAGTGAAATGAAGTGTCAGAGAAATATTAGGATTTCTGGTAGCTTCTCCAAATCAAGTTATAGCTTTGATCTGAGCAAGACTGATGCTTCTCTAAAATTTTTAACTGTCTCCATTATGATATTTCAGCAATCTACGTATCAGACATTTCTTCCCAGAAAAAATTATTTTTGTATTCAATCCATGATGTCAGGTGACTGAGCTGAATGCTTAAGGAAATTGATTACTACTTGTTAACTCCATGGTTTGTTTCTCCCTGTGTCTTTCATCCTTGCATCAGAGAGACATGAGACACTGTTTATTTTTTTTAATCCATATATGTATTCTAGTAATGTCTCATACACTCTCATTGTCTCTACAAGTTACACTTACTAGACAGATCAGGCAAATTACTATGTATTTAATGTCCTTTGTTTTTCTTTTATATCCATGCATAATATGCAATGAAAAATTAAATTAACTTAAAGATGTGAAATAAAATTTCTAGGTTAAGCCAGACAGCAATTTCAAAAATTCACTTCTGAGTGCAGTTTTATGTTAAAAAAGTAATAGTCCCTCTGGGGCTTCAGTAACTCCCAAGTAACAGTAGCTAAATCATAAGCTCCTTTTTAAGTTTTTCCGCTTTCAGAACCCATTTCTCTGATGAACATGTTCTCAAACATTATTTTTTATCCCAAACGTTGAATTATGCTTTGGGTTGAGTCCAGTGATCTAGAGCTCCTTCAGGAGGTTATCAATAATTGACCTGTGACTCCTACTGCTTTGTCTGGTACCACAACCCCACAAGCAATGACTGCAGTAAGGTACAGCCTATCCAGCCTTCCCACCTTGGCTGCAGGAACCTTAATGCCTAAATTTCCATGTGACAATGACATGATACCCTACTTTGGCATTGGGATAAAAAATGAATAGTTCTAAAGTCTTCCAGCACAGGTAAATTGTAGTAGAATAAAGATATATGATGTGTCTATGCTATTCATACAGCAATAATAGACACCCTCTTCAGTTTCCTCTTTATAAGCCTGCTGAGCTGATGGGGAAATTACTGCTGAGAATGTGTCTTGAAATCAGACATTCAAAATATGTTTGTTCTCTTGGGACAAGAATTAACACCCTTGTGGGTAGGTTACTTTGGGAAAGCTCTAATCTCCACAGTATGACAGAAGTTCTGGGTGCCTGGGACTGCTGATTAAAACAAAATAGCTTTTTAAAAACCTGGTTTTCAAAATAAATTTCCCTCTAATGCCCTGAGGCCAGAAGATTTTTCCCTTGTGATTAGTCCACGAACAGCTCAAAATACAAATAAATAAGTATAAAAAAGACTGTCTGCTAGTGATATACCTAGAAGCAGGACTTGACCTTGATATACCACCTCCTCTGCTTGAATCTTTAGGATGATATTGGCTCCTGAGTGATGATAATCTGAGCACCTGTCTTCAATATCTGAATTTTTATAATCAAGGCTTGAGTCTTGAAGGGGCCATAAAATCTTTAATCCTTAAAATCAAGGATTCAGGACAGAGGTAGCTGTGTCATTTTATGGAGTTGCCTCCTGTTTTGCTTGCCTCAGCACTGCATGTTGGAGAATTAAGCTGCTACTGCTGCTCTCTCTAGACTGACAATGCAGCCATGTGACACTTCTTCAGAGTCCACTTATGTTAAATTAAATAAATATTGTTCTGCAAGATGAAGTTGGTGCTTAAGAAGGCCTGGAAGAGACATTATCTGATTTAAGGAGACTGATTTCTTATTTCATTTCATGTTACCAGGGACACAGGGTGAAGCTTTTGGTTTTGTGGCAGCATCTGCAGTTACAGCAGTGATCTGGCACTCCTCTCAGCACGCTGGTATTCTCACCTGTACTCATGATGGCAGCTTTGCAGGTTGAATTCATTGTGTGCTTCGAGCTTTTTGGACAGAGGAGCAAGCTCAGATGGAATGCTGTGCTTGGGGAGAGCTTCACTGAATGTAATTGCTCCTTTCCAGAAAAAAAAAAAAAAAAAAAAAAAAAAAAAAAAAAAAAAAAACAACAAAATTATACATGACCTGATCCTTATTCAAGTTGAAAGATATATGAGTGCAAGTGGCCTCTTAGTGCTGTGCTCCTACTTCTTGAAATGGCAATATTTCAGCTTGTGGCAAATTGCTAAAGCAGTTTAAGAGTATCCTACCCAATGCCTGCCTGTCTTCCTTCTGGCCCCCAAATCCTCTTTTTCTAAGCTTCCTGAACCAAGATGAATGTGGTTCAGATTCCATAGGAAAGAGGAATCTATTTCAGGCCTCTTTCATTAGTCTATCCCTATTTCTTCTTCTATCCCATATTAAAACCTTTACATTGTAACTAATACTGTGCTTTCTTTCATGAAACACCTTTAAAATAAATGTCTTGAAAATATAGGTCATGAGAATCACCATCATCTGAAATTCATAAGTAATTGGGAGAAAAATTCTGGTCAGAATAGCAGTCCTATAGCAGGCCTTTTTTTTTTTTTTTCCCCTCTAATTGGGCATATAAAGCACATGAAGTAAGGAAAAAAAGAAAACAAATTTCAGAGAAGGGGTTGGATTGGAAGAGACCTTGCAGACCATCTAGGGCCAACCCCACTGCCATGGGCAAGGACACCTCCCACTTGAACACATTGGTCCAAGCCCCATCCAACCTGGCCTATAGATAGGGCAGCCACAGCTTCTCTGGGAAACCTGTGCCAGTGTCTCAACACCCTCACAGCAAAGCATTTCTTCCTAATGTCTAACCTAAATCTACCTCTTCCAGTTTAAAGCCATTACTCCTTGTCTCATCACTCCATGGCGTGGTAAAACTCCCTCCCAGATTTCCTGTAGTCTCACTTCAGGTACTGGAAGGCCACTATAAGGTCTACACAGACCCTTCTCTTACCCAGGCTGAACAACCCCAGTTATCATCCTGGAGAAAAGGAGAGCTGCTACAGCCCTCCAATTATTTTTGTGGTCCTCCTCTGGACTGTCTCCAACAGTTCCATGTCTTTCTTGTGTTGGGGGCTCCAGAACTGGACACAGCACTGCAGGTGGGGTCTCACAAGAGTGCAGCAGAGGGGGAGAATCACCTCCCTTAGCCTGCTGGCCATTCTTCTTTTGATGCAGCCTAGGATATGGTTGGATTTCTGGGCTGCCAGTGCACACTGACAACTCATGTTGAAATTTTCATCAGTCAACATCCCCAAGTTCTTCTCCTTAGAGAACTGCTCTTAATACATTCTCTATGCAGCTTGTAATTGTGCTTTTGATTGCCCTGACCCAGGTGCAGGTCCTTGCACTTGGCCTTGTTGAACTTCATGTGATTACCTTCTCATGGTTCTTCCCTCCTCCATAACAAACAAAAAATCCCCAATATATATTTTAAAAAATCAGTACTTCAGCTAGCAGCTGCTGAAGAAACTGTGATTGAAAAAATATTTTCCTCTGGTGTTAGTCTGTTTGGAGTGCTAAAGACTGTTGGCTACATCCAAGGTTAAATATTTTCCCATATGTGGATTCAGCTGTGCATTCTTCCCTAGGATGAGTAAGAGCCCACCTGATCCTTTTCATGACTTTAATTGAGAAGTTGTTTCCCCATTTGATTGTTTTATTTCAAATTATGTAAAGTTGCCATTTAGTCTTTACTAGTACATGAGGAAGTGAAATTCAACAGATGGTGTCACACCAAGCAGGCCATCTTAGCTGAAATTAGTTTAGCAAAAATTACATTTGGCAGACATGGATACATTTTGGGACACTGATGTTTTAGTTGTTGTCATTTTCTTAAGGTTTGTAGACTGAATTGCTATCTTAGTACCCACATAGCTTCCATGGCAATCTAACAATGATGCTTTGGATAGGTTTCTCTTTTCAGAGCCTGTATATAGTGCATTTTAAAACCAGAGAGATCTAGGTGATCAAGTATCATTTTAAGGAGGAAATTCTTTCTCACTATATATCAGAATGTTTAATTTTGTATGCTCCATTTTTGAATATAGGAGTTACTCAGATGATGCCTTAGCCATTCACTTGGCCCGGTACTGGGTCTGGCTGAAATGGAATTAACTTTCTGCACAGCAGCAGGTACAGAGATGTATCTTACATTTGTGAACAAGCCAATGCTATTAACACACTAACATTTTAGCTATCACTGACCAGTGTTTGCAGAGCATCCCCTCCTTCTCTGTTTCTCTGCTCTACAGTGCACTGATTGGTATGGGGCTGGGAGGGGACACAATCAGCCAGATCACTAGAACTAACTAATGAGATATTCCATGCCAAATGACATCATAGTTAGGAGTAACAAGAGAGAGAAGGGAGTTTAAAGAGTCATCTTTTGCTCATGAACTGATTGGGATTTGATCTACTCATGAGAGGATGTGAAACATTGTCTCTGAATCTCACATCCTTTGCAAATCCCTGTTTAGATTGATCTTGCAAATGGGATGAAAACAATGTTTTGTCTTCATTTGAGGTCCATTTTATTTGTCAGTGCTCAGTTTGTTTTTGAGACAGATTGAGTCATTAGTGTCATTTCATTAGTGTCATTGAGGACAGTCCTCCATGCACAGAACTCCACATAGAAAGAGAGAAATGTAATGAAAAGTGAATGTCTGGGAGCATGCAACTTATTGTATCAGAAATAGCCAAGGACAAGAATTCAAAAATTTAAGATCTTCTTATATATTAAATGAAAAAATTTTTTTGAAATTGTCATCATCCCTCAGTGCTGTCAAAGGGAAGAAAGATGGTATCTTCTGGTAACTACTACAAATGTGTCTTTTCTTTCCAAGAAAGATTCTGTCAAAGAAACAATAAATTATACTGATTCACACTCTGAAGTATTGAAATTTTAGCCAAAATAAGTATCTTAAGAGTGAGCAAAACTGTTCTTATGCTTCTGGGCAGATTTGAGAGATGCACTGGTAGCGAATGAACCATTCATCAAGCCCATCTGCCATATATTCAGGAACAACTGAAGCTCAGTAACAAGCAGGATTCAAATTCAAATTAATTTGCTGTTACTCTACTGATGTTCATACAGATTGATAAAGTATATGAGATCTGCTATCAATCCATTAGTAAATTCTATGCCTTGATTTATTTATTTTTTTTCTGAAACTGCAGTCATGTCCAACTCATAAATATAAATGTGTATATGTGTTATCTAAAATTACGTACATCATGAAGTCCCTTCATCAGAATAGTTTCTGCTTTAGGGTACAGATGCAAGCCCACTCCCAAAGGAGGTTCAAGCTCCTTCCTACACAGGAGACAAAGCTAGAACTATGCTTAGGGAGAGCACAGGAAATGTTCCTTGACATGGAAACATAGGTGTGAGTACTGGTAAACCAGCCCTTTTGCATAATTTCACTTGGTTCAGTATCCCAGACAATTCCCAACAAGTACTCAGGATTAGCACAGTCCAGGGTCTACTCCCAGTGGATGCTTTGGATGAAAGCACATGATTCTTTGCACTAGTCTTTGATGGGATAGAAACAGGTTGTTCCATGATAGTGGTGTTGCTACCAGATAAGAGTAGAAATCAAAACTTTTTAATTCATTAAAGTCCTTTAAACTTATTCCACCATTTTCAGAGGATATTGAAATGTGAATAGAGGAAAACACTGCTGCCTCTTTGATGTATCCATTAGAGTACCTACATAGAGTCAAAGGCTACTTTGATATTCTCTGCAGCGACTTAACTTGAGTATAAAATAGTGAAATCTTAATATTATCTTATTTTATTTTCTGTGGATTTCTTTTGGGATGTTGGTTTGTTTGGGATTGTTTTTTAAACACCCATGGAAAACAGTTTCTGATATATTCCACATTATTCCACTGAAACTGTCCCTCATTAGGGGGTGCTACACACTTATGAACTTCTCGTTTTGGATATTTCAGTGACATTTTGTCCGAAACAATCTCTGCCATTCTCTGGTTGGTTTTCTCTTCTGTTTTTCCATTTAAAGGAGGTAATTTTGAATAAAATGAACATTGTAAAGGAAGAGATAAACAAGTTAACACACATTTTCTGTCAACATGAATGGACATGAACTGCAATTTCTCCTGTCTTTATTACTTTTTATATCTAAGTGATGCTATAAAACATATTGTGTCTTTCTCTTTTACCACACATTCTTTTTAATGAAGGTTCCTGGAAATTGAAAATATTTCAGGAGAGGAGGAAAAAAAAACCCCAACCATAGTGCTATTTTTAATCAGCCTTGCAGGTATATTTTTCTGTTCTGTTAAATAAGTGATAGTGTTTTTCTCTAGGCTACTGAATATATTGCATATTTATTTTAGTAGAATTTGTGTTAACATTGAAGGAAAAGGAACCACATATTTGAGCAAGGTTATGATGATTACTGTGAAAGCAGGTTTCTTTATTATCTAAAGTAATCTAAATTGGAGCAAGGCTGTAAGTCAAATAACAAAACATCCTGACATGGCTGTGATATACTTAATTTCTTTTCTCATTGAAGAATGATATAGTCCCTTTAAGAGAGAGTAATTTTCAGAGTATCTCAGGGGACCAGATTACTATGGAACTAGTAGTAAAGTGCTTAAACTGAATCAGTCAAGACCAATTGGAATCTGTCCTAGGAATATTATCAAGATAGGAGAATTTACAAAATTTTATTAGTGTAGAGATCTGTCCTCTACACTATGAAAAAAATGGGAGGAGATATAAAGTTAGCTTTTTTTTCTCCTTGTCAGATCTTCACCAGTTTCTTGAAAGAGCCTGGAATAAAGACTATTAGTTTTATATTTTTTTCACCAAGTTTTTAAAACAACCCTTGGGCAATGTGTTTCTTTGTTTAATCTCCCAATTTAAATATAAGTTAGTCTGTACAGAAGGTTTTATACTTGTTAAGCAGCACTAATGAAGTTTACCTATCTCTCAGGAAAAGTGCCATGAAGATTTAAGTAGGATGTAAATAGCACACTGGCTTCACACCAGCTGTTGTACCACAAGTAAATTTTGCCTTGATGTTTGTATGTCTGTGTGAGTCTGGGTGGAGGGCAGTATGCCAGGTACAGTTCTGCTTAACACTTCTATTGTAAGGTAGGATTTTGGCTTCACCAAAGTAAAAAAGAAGTCACAGATTACAGACTTGCAGTTCTTTTATGCAATATGTAGGTTCATGGTGTGTTTGGTAAAGAACTGGCTGAAGTGAATGGTTGTAGTGAATGGTGCTACATCTGTTTTGTGAAGGGTAACCAGCAGTGTTCCTCCATTCTAGGGCCAGTCCTGTTCAATATATTTGTCAATGATCTGGATGCAGGAGTTGAATTAACCACGAGCAAGTCTGCTGGTGATGCCAAACTGGGAGATGTTGTTGACTCTCTTGGGGGACAACAGACCTTGAAGAGGTATCAAGATAGACTGGAGCACTTGGGCAGTGTTTAATGGGATTAAATTTAACAAGTCCAAATGCCAGGTTCTGTGACTACGATGGAGTAGTGGAGGACACAAGTAGGGATTTGGAGAGGAGTAGCTGGAGGGCAGCCCTGCAGAAGGGACACTGGGGAGCTTGTTGTCACCAGGCTCAATAGGAGCCACCAGTGTGCCCTGGCAGACAGTAGGACAGACTCAATCCTGGGGTCCATCAAACACAGCATCACCAGCTGGTGAAAAGAGGGCATGAACCTTCCCTATTCATCACTGGGGTGCCCTCACTTTGAGCACTGAGTGCAGGTCTGGGCCCCACAGTCTAAGAATGTTCTTGGATGCATCTCGAGGAGGGCAACAAAGCTGTTGAAAGGGATGTCACATGAGGAATAGCTAAGGATTTTGGGTTTGTCTAGCTTGGAGAAAAAAAGGCTGAGGAGCCACCTCACTGATCTCTGCAACTTCCCGAGGAGGGAAAATGGAGAGGGAGATGCTGATCTCTGCTCCCTGGGGCACAGTGACAGAATGTGTGGAAATGGTTCAAAACTGCACCAGGGGAGGTTCAGACTGCACACTAGGAAGCATTTCTTTCTGGACAAGGTGGAACACTGGAACAAGCTTCCTAGAGAGGTGGTTGATACCCCAGGGCTGACAGTGTTTAAGAAGCTTTTGGGCAATGTTCTTAATAACATGCTGCAACTTTTGGTCAGTACTGAAGTGGTCAGGCAGTTGGATTAGATGAGTGGTTTATGTCTCTTCCAACTGAAGTATTGTATTGTATTGTATTGTATTGTATTTATTCTATTCTATTCTATTCTATTCTATTCTATTCTATTCTATTCTATTCTATTCTATTCCATTCTATTCCATTCTATCCTATCCTATCCTATCCTATCCTATCCTATCCTATCCTATCCTATCCTATCTATTCTATCCTATTCCTACTCTAGTCTACCCTACCCTACTCTACTCTGCTCTACTCTGCTTACTTTGCAGAACAGATCCATACATTTTACAACAACATTAAGGACTACTTTGTTGATGGTTATATTAGAAGAAGTATGAATGTTCTCAGTTTTATGGCCATAACTACAGCAGGGAGTAAATAGTTTCCAGAAATTTTTCCATCCACATTCTTGCCACTCTGTAATGAACTTTAGATCATTTCCCCTCCATTCCAAATTGGTTTTGTGGATCTTTTTGGCTTTGATTCTATTATAAACCAGGGACAACGCCACTGTAGTGTAAATTCATAATCAAATCCATAAAAAGACATGAAAACAGTTCCAGAAAGCAAGACTGGGATGAGAAAGTTCTCATCAAACATCTACTTGTGAATTAGAAGGTAGACCATGGTTGTGCTACAAAATGCCATCCTCCCCCTTTTCACAAGTTTATAAACCCTTTTCCTAAACTAATCCTATTTATTCTCCTCTGTGCCCTTTAATTACCCAGTACTTTCCCATTAACTTAATTATTTAAGCACTTTTCACTCCCATGCTGTTGCATATACAGATGCTATGTGTATAAGACATTAAACCTGCATAATTGACTTACATTTAAGTGTCACCAGTTGTGTAATGTTCTGTGTTTGTTTTGTATTCATGACACCGTGAAGAAATGAAATGCTTTGTGTTAGTAAACAGAGCTCTGTTTATTGCTGCTCAGAGCTGGAGCAAATTAGGAAAAAGACTCTACTGCTATTAAAAAGCATGAACTTGAGGAAACTGAAGTAGTGATAACCGCTCGATCATCTGCATCATCATCATCTTAAACTGTAAATGTAAAACCATGGAAAAACACTAAGGACATATTTTGAGACTGACATTTTCCTGTGAGAGTATAGCTGCTTACTTAGACAGGAGACCACATCTCTGAGGAAGCTAAGTAGAACTGAAACATTAGTGGTGGTGCATTTCTAATTATCTGACGTCCTGAGTGGCCTGCTGAAAATCAAACCAACCAGAAAAACTTAAAAGGCAAAAACCCTATACCAGCAGCATCTGAATCACTTTGCTGAGATTTGTCATCACCTTCCATTTACCCCACCAAAATGTTGGGATTGGGTTTGAAGACACCAGGCAAAGCCAGAACCAATTGTAGGGCTTCCTGGTAGCTGAGATCCCACATATCAAACCTTGGTGGAAATACCTCCACAATATCTCTCAACAAAACACATGTAGTGGGTTTGTCAAGTTAAGTTTGAAGTTGTCAGTCAAGTACATCTGGCAAGGCCAAAATGAAGCAGAGGAGGTTTCTTTCTGAGACATTTCTGTGCATTTCTCCTGGGTAAACTTGCCTTAAAGGCACATTGATCAGCAAGGGTTTGGTAACTCAGGTGTAGCACTGACTGTCCTCTTCCACAGCAGTCACTGGATGCCTTCCACAGTGGTCATGTGGTCACAGAGACCTCGTTATTTCCAGCCTTGCTTGGTAAGAACTCAAGGAAACCAACGGTATTCTCCAAAATAAAAGGAACTTTTGTAAAAATGCTTCCATAAAAATAGTGTTTATTTATTATTTTTTTGTTTCCACCCTATTTCTACACATTGAATACTAAGTGTGATTAAATCTATATGGCAAAACAACCCTCTACAGTCTAAATCTCTGTAGCTGAGCTAGTTGCCACTAAGTTCACTGGAGAGCCAGTTCAATGAAGTTAGCAAAGCTTAGGGTATGTGTCATCTAAAGTAGACCCTCTTTATATACAGACAATCTGTATATATAATCTGTGGTCTTGAGTTCATTATGAACTATACTGCCAGTGTGGGTCCACAGCAAAACTGCAGACATCTATACTGCAGACATCATTAACTCAACTTTGTTTCAAAAACAAAGACATTTAGTGTTATATGAGAGGCTGTAGCTATCCCAGTTGTCTTCTAAAATACCTTAACTTTGTTGTAAGTCTTGTGTGTTATATACAAGCTATGTGCAGATAGCTCTGATACTTACAACTATCAAAAATGGTGTAGAAGTCATATGCTTAGGAAATGGAATTACAGTTTTAATCTCTAATTTACTCTCACTCATAAAAAAATTGAGTCTGACTTTGAATAAACCTCAGTGAATCATTTTGTTTGAGGAAATAAAAGAAAAATAGTTAAAAACCCCCATACCCTGTTTCATTGAACACCAACTTAAAAACCCTTTAATTTAGAAAGTAACCAGTCTTAGGGGATGTTAAAATTGGAAATTAAAGTTGAAAATCAAATTAAATCTTTAAAGTTTTACATTGGTGTGTGTAAGCTTTTTGTTCTTCATTTCTCCAGGAATAAGCACAAGGGAAGGAGTGTGACTCTTAGCTTTCCATTTTTGGGTATTTCTGGTGAGCAATTCCACTCTTGATTGTTGTTGTTATGAGTCTGAATTTCTCATCTCACTTAAATTCAACCATCTGGGGCTGCATGTATATTGGTAAATAAAACGGGACCAGGATGTTGGCTCAGGCTCTGGACTGTGCTTATCCTGAAACAATAATCATGTGCCAAGTAACACTCTCTTGAACTCTCTTGGTTCAGAGGATAGCCTGCACCACAAACAAGTCCCAACAGGCTCTTTGGAAGTTAATGCACCAGGTTTGGCCCTTTATGATCTACAAAGCCATCTAACACTGTTCCATCAGGATGTGCACTCTCAAATGCTACCATCTGCCATGCCCAAGGGGCTGTTACACTCACTTTCAGATTTGTGGTGTGAAAAAAAACTGAGAGGTTGCTATACAGCCATCATGTTATTTATGATACTTTGAACTGGGAAAAAAGAACACCACAGAAATTATGTTTCTTTAGGACTCCAAAGAGGTAACCAGGGCACCCAGACAACACACAGTGACAAAACCTGCACAGTATAAACATGACTTGTCAGTGCAAATTTGCCTCAGAGCCAGAGAACAATCCCTATTTAGCAGAATATATAGAAGAATGTTCCTGATCTGGTCACTTCAGAAATTTTCTAATGACAGAGAAAAGAGGAACCTCGAAATGGTGATGTGTGTCTCCCACCCATATCAGAAAAAGATCTCAACATGGAATCTATCATCCTCCAGAGCTGCCCCTTCCACTGGCTGCAGTTCCCTCTAAACATTCACTGAACTTTTAGATGAATAAAGTTAGTGGAGAGAAGTCCGTAAGTAAGCGTAAGTAGTCTTATAAAGTTATTGGGTGGTTCCTAGCTTTCCTTCCTATATGAAAGCTCCCTAATTTTTTCTCTTCAGGAGCTACCTTTTCTGGGGCATCTTTAGATTGCATTATCCTCTCAGCAGAAAGTCACCGGAATTCATGTGTGTCATATAAACTCCCTATTTCTGTGCAAGAGTGGAATGAGATGTTAACATACCTGTCCTCTCTGTGCTGAGCCACCCTCAAGGCAGATTTTTTGATCATCTCCATTTAAGAAAGTTCAACATTTTATAGAATTAGAAATGCAAAAGTAAGAATGAAAGTCTGTGGTTTGCACAGGATTTGAAGTAAATTAAATGGACCTTGTTTCTCCAAATCTGAATCACCCAATGATTAACACAAAACCTCATCAAAGTGTTCAAGGGCAATGGAAGTGCTTCATAAGCCTGGCTTAGATGTGATTTTTATTCCAGATGGTAACCTCTGGCACAAGGGCAAGATTTCTTCCTTCTTGTGTGATTTCCTTATATATAAGGATATAATTACTCCATGAGATAATTTAGCTCTTTCTTTTTCATCAGTTGTCTCATGTGCACTGGTTTCCAAGCCTACAAATGAGAACTACAGCACTTGGGTAAAACTGAGCAGGGAGATGAGGAGATTCGAGTCACATGAAAATGGGAACAGGGGAACATTGCATAGGGGACCAGGCTCCTTCATTTACGTGGTGTAAATGAAACAGCTTGTAAAATTAGGCCATTTTTTTTTTTTTTTCCTTTGAGCCCGTATGTGAGGATTGAAAGCATATCCGTATTACTGAGATCAGGGGAAGTAATCTTGCATCTAAGGTTTGACTCATGATAACAACTGAAAACAGTACATTGTTCTTGTAGTCTCAACTTCTGCTTCAGTGTCTCAGGCAGGTAAATCTGCTACTGCCCACACACATACTGATATTTCAAGTACAGATGAGATAGAAGGAATACTGAGTGAATGTATATGTGATGGTAGACACCGTTTTTTTATCATCTGTGGAATAAAAAAGAGATAAAAGTGAACCATAAAGGTTAAAAGGCAAAGTGCTTGACAGTCTGAAAAAATTCAAGTTACAGACCATGTCATGCATCTGATTGAAACTGGTATAAATTTGGGGATGTGAAAGGAGCTACCTTGACATATTCCGGAGACTGACCTGTGAGGTTACTGGACAGTTCAAGAGCTCATCTGTATTACACCTCCTGCATACCTTTTAGGTGCAAACAGTGCCAGTAAAAATAGCAAATGTCAGTTTACTATGCTCAAGGAGAGAAAAGAAAACTACCTTGTAAAAAAAGCCAAGTCAATGCAGAGTTTTTCATGTTTCTTTTTGACATTTCCTAGTGTATTTCTTAATCTCCTTTTGCAACTGGTTTTGAAGACAGAACTCTAGAGCAAGAGGACCACTTGCTGTCCAATCTTACAGCATTGTAAGATTGCTGGGGGCAAGGAATTGGGAAGATTTCAGGCTATCCTGATCACAGCAAAGGCTGATTAAACCTCGGCCTCTCTATGGGTCTGAGTACAGATCACTGCACATGGATTAATGTTCTGGAGGATGGACATAAATGATTTGGTGTCCCATTTAGTTTCTCTGATCTAAGAATACTGGCAGGAGGACATTCTGCACAAGAATGGTGCTAAGAGATATTAGCAGTGCTAAGAGATATTCAAACTCAGCACTGTGGTACTAAGAGATATTCAAACTGTTCCTGTAGCACAGTTACATTAGGAGGGGGTTATATTCTGGTTTCTCATCCATAGTTATTTTCTATTCAGATAATTGTGACTGTTATTCACTTTTAGTAAATAATACATTATCCTATCTAGACAGTTTCTGCATGTTTACCCAAAAGGGTACACTTTGATAGCTATCCAGGTCTTCTACCAAGGATGTCTCCATTGGACTGTAGTACATAGCAGAACTATTTGGTGACTTGAGTTAGTAGACCTTACATGACAACTAGGGGCAATACAGGGTCACTCAGTCATAAGACTGCTCTCAGATCTGATTTACAAATCTATTGGGCAAGGGTCCCTTCTTTGTTTCATTTGACATGGTTTAGTGAGTTCACATGGCAAGGTTTTGGTAGTGAGGGGGCTGCAGGGGTGGCTTCTGTGAGAAAATACCAGGAGCTGCCCCCATGTTGGACACAGCCATGTCCAGCTAGCTCCAAGAAGGACTTGCTACTGGCCAAGATTATGGTAGTGGAGCCTCTGTGGTAACATATCTAACAAAGAGTAAAACACACTGTGTAGCAGCAGAGTGAGAGAGTGGCTTGGGGGACACCTGGTGTCAACCTACCAGGCTGACATAGTCACAATGAGGTCAAGTGTTTTTATACCTGTGGAGGGAGTGGGACCATAGCCCTAACTTTGTAAGTTTCTTTGGCAAGACCTGTCCAGTTCATAGCATGAGTTCTTTTCCACGGTGGAGCTTGTGATATTCTTTATGTAAAGATATTTAGAAGCAGTGATCAACAAGATGACTTTACTGTATTATTCATACTGTAAAAGGTTTTACACTAATTGTTCTTCAAATACCCTACAGTAATGGGTGCTGGACTCTTCTCCATCTCTGAAATCATTACCAGCAGTGTTAGCTAAAATCTGAATTCTTAATCTCTACTGTCTGGGTCAAGATTTCAATTTTGAAAGATGGGGTAATTAAGCAACAGAGTGGTTCAAGTTTCAATATCTTATTTTGTTGTAGAACAAAAAAACCCACAAAATAACACCAAATAAATTATGTTCCTATATTTACATGAGTAATATGAATGCAAATCTAGCTCATCAATGACAGCTAAAAATCTTTTCACTGTAAATTCTTTCATTAGACTACTTACACATATAATTAAGTGTATAATATTTAAACATTCTATATATATCCATATGCAGATGTATGTGTATTTTTGCAGAGAGAGATAGGGATGTAAATGAATGGCTTCCTTATAAAGGTTTTTATTCTTCCCTACTGCATGCTAAAATATTTGACCTGTTTCTGGATCAAACAGGGAAATCACTGGCTGGTCAGTGAGATCTTAATGCTGTTGTTAAATGATGTTGCTCAGTTGAAGTTATATATTTGACTGCATCAACTTAAGCAGCTACTCAATATCTTCAGAAAACGTTCTTAAAATTTAAAAAATGAATATATTTTAGTATATTTTAATGTATGTATCATATTTGCTATAAAAATTTTACGTTGCATATGTGAAATTTGGAATACTTTTCATTTAAACCAGAAGTAGCTTTTTTCCCTGCCAACAGGTTTCCAAGTTTGAGCTAAGCTATGGGGCCAAGTCCTGTGTTCATGCATCAGTTGCCTTGAGGAAAAATTACAATCTAACACAAAAACACACTCAAGGACATGTAGGTGGTAATGACAATGGCAGAATTATGTCTCAAAACAGGAGAGGACTTTGAAAACAAGATTACCAATCGTGGTCTAAAAATATCCCTAAAATATTCAGCTAAATATATGAATGTATTCATGATTGTTTTGTAATAAACTTGTGGCATGTGTTTTTATATCCCTAGGTCATTTTAATGCTTTTGCAGCTCTCTGTTACAAAGTGGAATGTCCTTGTTTTCTAGTTTCTGAGATTTTGAGAGATCTGTTTAAACTCATCAGTGTTCGATTTTCTTCTGAGCTTCATGTCCACACTTACATATTACTGTAAAGACTTCTGCCATGAAAACTGGAACTGAGAAACAGGTTGGAATTCAATTTTTCCCAAGAAATTTTGGTTTTTTTAGAAATATCAAACAATGAAATACTGAATTAGTGAATTAGTGCTTTATTGGCCATGTTCATTTTTCTGCTTTTCTTGTTAATTTTGAAATATTTAATGAAACATTTAGTTGTGGCTGTTGTATCCTGAAGTCTAATATGCTTTATAATTTTTTTACTTTTTTTTTTAAAGAGGGATGTAGAAGGAGAATAAACGTGAAGCTACAATTTTAGGGTGACATGGTTTTCCTATATGGCATTAAGAGTGTAAAAGAAATGAAAAAAAATTTAAAAAAAAAAAAAAAAAAAAGAACAGAAAAAAACAAAACAGTTTTTTCTGTCAACAGAAAAAAAAAATTGCATGACAAATCATACATAGCTACTCTTGCCAAAGCCCCTTTTCTAGGGGCATGATGTGTGTGTTAGTGATGACTGAGAAGCCCAGAAATCAGCTATCTAGAAGTATACAAGCAAATGAAGTAATTCCTATGAAGCAAATCTTCTTTTCCACATGGCAGCCCAAATCCTTTGTCTAGACTGAAATATCACAATTGAAGAAAAGTGTTAACTGGCTGGGCAAACAAAAAGAATAAGAACAAGAGTGATTGGAAATTCAAAATCCATTATAAGAAGAGAATTAGGAGAAATCTTCACTGAATAAACATCTCATTGAGAAACAGAGAAGGAATAAATCAGTTTCTCTACCACAGACAAGAAAAGAAACAATGGCTAAAAATACAGAAAAGGGATAAAAGTTAGACACTAAGCAAGATATTCTGTCAGTGGGAACAGAGGAGAATAATAATCAAAAGTTGAACAAATTTGTACGTAGAATTCTGTAAGGACAGGAAGTCTTTCCTGAGTTAGGCAGATGGACAGAAACCTACTTTAAAGTACTTTAAACCACTTTAAAGAGCCAGCTGTTTGCTATGCACAATTTAGAGGTGATAAAATGCTAAATACAAGTCCAGTATAATAATATGCTGAATCTAACTAAAGAGCTTTTACTAGGTTCAGCAGTTTTCAGCTGTGCAAGATACTGGAATAAAAATCCTTAACTGTGTCGGTCCAATGACCACTTAGTCACTCACACGTAAAAAGATTAAACTGCATCAAGAGCATCTTTTTTCAAGAGACAGAAATTCAAATTATCCTCATAATACTGTCCAAAATAAAATAAACAAAAACAAAAGCCCCCCCAAAAAAAACACAACCCAAAACAAAACCAAACCACCTAACAACAAACCCATAGGATAATATGTAAAACTATTTTTCTGTAGAATTTAGACATTTACATTTTATTTTATAGCTCTTCATGTTTCCACTGGAATATGTTTTTCTTCCCCAATAAATTTTGCTGAGATAATAGTAAGAGATACTCTAGCACTAAATTGCTAGAACTTATATTCAAGAAATTAAGAGTAAAGAAGCCATCTCCAAAAATGCAGCAAATGTGGTTAAAATAGTTATTAAATGCTTTTGGATAAAATTTTTTTAAAAATAATATTACCTAAAAAATAAAAAAAAATCCATTTAATATAGAGATTAAAAAACTCTCAGCTACATTTATGGATTTTGTCAGTTAAAAGTGAAAACATATGTGATGAAAAGAGCTTCTGTGATTTCAAGCTATCTTTTAGACACATAAAATTAAAATGGTTTAGATTATTCTAGCAGAAGAGAGACCTAAAAGAAACCAAGATCATAAAAACGAATCTTAATACCATCCCAGACAATAATATCTGATCCTTTCACTTCATTGATAACTATCCATTTTAAGATCCAGGAAGATTTTTATTCTCACCTGTCCTGCTGGAAAGCTCTTTAGGACCTCACAGCTGTGTTTGTTAGAAAATTTCTAATTTCCATTCCAAATTTATTCATGACCAATAATAAAGATTCATCTCACATTTTATTGGTGAGATAATAGATGTAATTTCTATGTAACAGGATGAAAGTCAGCAGAACAGATTGTGAATAGCTTAAAAGACAACAAAAAAAAGATCAAACTAGACACAAATTAAATTTATCATCAAGGTATAATAAAAAATGTTTGCTTTAACAATATTCTTATTTTTTTCTCAAAGCCTAATTTTTAGTAGGTTAGTTTTTATGAAATAAAAATGTTTAACCTGTGCAGAAAGGATGAATTTAACTCTTTCTAACCAGTCAAGATATTTTAAAAATATATGTAACCTTCTCCCAGTGAGTAACTTGTCTGGTTTATGAAATACAAATTTTTGGATCTGGTCTAGTCTGTTCTAGTAAAGTGCACATTGTATTCCTCATGAGATGCCTACAACAGGAACTAGAAGTGTATGTAATAAAAAATAAAATTNTTTTTAATCTCTATATTAAATGGAACTTTTTTTATTTTTTAGGTAATATTATTTTTAAAAAAATTTTCTCCAAAAGCATTTAATAACTATTTTAACCACATTTGCTGCATTTTTGGAGATGGCTTCTTTACTCTTAATTTCTTGAATATAAGTTCTAGCAATTTAGTGCTAGAGTATCTCTTACTATTATCTCAGCAAAATTTATTGGGGAAGAAAAACATATTCCAGTGGAAACATGAAGAGCTATAAAATAAAATGTAAATGTCTAAATTCTACAGAAAAATAGTTTTACATATTATCCTATGGGTTTGTTGTTAGGTGGTTTGGTTTTGTTTTGGGTTGTGTTTTTTTTGGGGGGGCTTTTGTTTTTGTTTATTTTATTTTGGACAGTATTATGAGGATAATTTGAATTTCTGTCTCTTGAAAAAAGATGCTCTTGATGCAGTTTAATCTTTTTACGTGTGAGTGACTAAGTGGTCATTGGACCGACACAGTTAAGGATTTTTATTCCAGTATCTTGTACAGCTGAAAACTGCTGAACCTAGTAAAAGCTCTTTAGGACCTCACAGCTGTGTTTGTTAGAAAATTTCTAATTTCCATTCCAAATTTATTCATGACCAATAATAAAGATTCATCTCACATTTTATTGGTGAGATAATAGATGTAATTTCTATGTAACAGGATGAAAGTCAGCAGAACAGATTGTGAATAGCTTAAAAGACAACAAAAAAAAGATCAAACTAGACACAAATTAAATTTATCATCAAGGTATAATAAAAAATGTTTGCTTTAACAATATTCTTATTTTTTTCTCAAAGCCTAATTTTTAGTAGGTTAGTTTTTATGAAATAAAAATGTTTAACCTGTGCAGAAAGGATGAATTTAACTCTTTCTAACCAGTCAAGATATTTTAAAAATATATGTAACCTTCTCCCAGTGAGTAACTTGTCTGGTTTATGAAATACAAATTTTTGGATCTGGTCTAGTCTGTTCTAGTAAAGTGCATATTGTATTCCTCATGAGATGCCTACAACAGGAACTAGAAGTGTATGTAATAAAAAATAAAATTCATAATGAAAATATATCTACACAGGTAGTCGGTTGTAAGCCTCTGGATTCTAAAAGTTTGCATTGGTCTATATCAGTGAAAAACTATGGATCATAATTTTTCTCTATACCTTTTCTCTATATGTCTTTCCACATAATTAATTCATCTTCCTAGCCTTCAGGCAGCAAGTTGAAAACAAAGAGTGAGAGTTCTATATATCCCTGGATGCATGTCTTTGTCCATCTAATAATGAACTGTCTTTTCAAAAGGAATTAATATTCAATTCCTATAAGGAAATTTGCAGGACCATATACATTGTGTCATTACTTGAATGCTTTTATGAACCTCATGTAACATTGGTTAAAGCCATGAGCATCATGGCTTTAAAATTTCATTTCAGAGATGTTTGTTCATGTGGTCATAGCATCAGGCCAAGACTCAGGAGTCATACATTTATTCCTTACTATGTATCAGCTTTTATAGCTTTAAATACAGTGAGGGAGATTTTTCTTTCATTCTTTCATCACCTATAAATTTATCTCATTGTTACTTTGAAAAGGATATTTTTTTCAATATTTATTAAGTGTCTTTTTCCACCGTGATTCCCTTGAAAAAAAACCCCAACAATTACAGTAAAGGAAAAGCGTAACATTTGGATCCTAAATGAGACAGAAGAGAATTGAATCTTTAATGTCAGGTTCTCCATTGATGCTGCATAAGGCAACAATGTTGTAACAGGTGCTTTCTATATTAATTCCTACTTCAGCTGAGAGCTGCAGCTGCCAGATGAAACCTCATTCAGGTGGCTGAATTTATAAAACAGTCAGGAAATTATATAGATCTTCTTTTCATGGTGATTTTAAAACTTTGTACCAAATTCTTAACACCTTTTCTTGTGCTGTTCATCTTCTGACCTCTTGCATCACTTTGCTGATTTCAGGGATGTTCAAACAACATTAAAAAATTAAGTAGGGTGTTGTTGTTATTTTTCTTATTTGTTTGGTATGTGTTACATGGGGTTTTTTTTGTTTTATTTTCTTCAGGGTGTAATGTACGAACCCTCTTATGTTAGAAGGTGTTGTTCTAAGGACATTTTGCTATGCCAGTAATCTAACATAGCCAACTTTTCCCAGTTTCAGGGGTGGCTTTATTGATTGGTTGGGGTTTTTTTTTTCTTTTTCAAATGTCTCTTTTTAAAGCATTCATTAAAATACTTAAGATACAGATATTTTTTCCTTTAAAATTAGTAACACATTCTGCATAAATTTGGTAGCAGCAGCAGGATCAAACTCCATTTCAGTTACCTCATAGAAACATACTGCTTCAACTCCTAAATTCACCTCAGAAACAATCCCCAAAGAGATGCTGATGCAGCCTTTGAAGAGCAAGCCCTGATTTAAAACTACATCATTAGTGCTGAGTGGCTGAGCGAACAGCAGTAGCACCTGGAATGAGAGACTGAGGGTAGGCAAATTGGTTATTGTACAGTATATATTATTCAAACAGATGGAGGTGTGAGGGTAAAGTCTGCATCACTCTCATGTGTGCCAAAACATCCATGCACTTAGCTTTCTGCTATTCCAGGAATCACTCACGTTCTCATTATAAGCAGCTTCCCTTAGCTCGAAATTCCATTTTCCGGTGTTCTCCCAGCAGTCAGCATCTGGCCTTACACTAGAGAAAAATATTGTCCAACTTTGATCAAAAGAGTCTCGTTTTCCCACATTTATGAGCCACAGGGCAAAGTGGTGCAGGGTAAGCACAAGTACTCTAGCTTCTGCTGAGATTTATAATTATGTAATATTTTATGAACATGTATTTTTAGATGCTATTTCCTTGGTGGGTTTTTCTTTCCCCTCTGTTTACTTTTTCAATTGAATATGAGCAGTGGAAAAAAAATCTTTTCCTCCTTTTCCACTTCAGGATAACTGAAGAGTCGTGTTCAGTCAGAACTGTGTGATAAAACAAAAACAGATCCTGTCTCCTATACATGCTCCTAGAGGCTCTCTGTACAACTGATGTGAGAGGCTGTTTCACCCTGTTGAGAGCTGTCAGTCATCAGGCCTCCTGGCAAGCTCTCCTCTGCATGCCTCTTAGAAATGAAAGGATGCTCAGTCTTCTCCATGGGTTTTTCTTCCTTCTCTGCTGCTTACAGGAACATCACTTATAATCCTGTATAAAAAAACCCTACATTTTTCAGGATGGAGACAAGGTTTGCTGCACTGTTATTTCAAAAGACGGTTTCAACGCTGATTTTGGTAAGTCAGCCACCAGTGTACACCCATTTTCTTCTATTTGTAAAGAAACCTACTTCATCTGGCTGGGACTGAACCCAGAACAACCTCCTTCTACAGTTCTTTTTCTGGGTTCTTGTTCCCCAGTTGCTGTACTTTGTGATGCAAAAAAAAGGAGGAATAGAAAGGAAAAGGAGGTTTGTGCATATCACTGGTGTGCACCAGCTGCTTTATGAGACATGGATTTGAGTTTGTTTCCTTCCCAAATGAAACCAAGGATGGAAAGAGATGAGTTGTGGGGGTGCTGAGTTTGGAAGAAGAATAGGTGGCTGGAGCATGCAGTTGAATCTGGGATTAGGATGTTCATCTGTCTATGAGGATCTGATATAGCCTAAGGATGGCAATTAATAACTACAACAAGTAAATTTATTGCAGTTCTAAAACAACTGCTCAAAACAGTTGTGCCGCAGTGGTGGTGGTGCAGGGAGCTCTGCAGCCTACTCCCAGCATATTCAAAAAGCCTTAAAGAGGTTTTCATCTTTGTATAACACAGATGATATGAAATTGCAATTTCTCTACTGAATCTATAATATCTATTTGAAATAAAAAAACAGATTAAAAATGGGCAAAAAAATCCAATTTTGATCTCAGACTTCAAGTCATAGAAATCCTTCTTGCTTTAAGATAATCTTTTCCCCTGTAATAGCAAATTGTGTGGCTTCTAACCCATGTGATTTCAGTCTCCAGCTCATCCATCCATCCATTTATTTCACTTTCTTCATGTTCACTTCCTTGCAGTCTCTTCATGGGTGAAGCACAGAGATTTGGAAGTATTTGCACAAAACTCAAGTTTTCTAAACATCAGTAAAATTTCAGTTATTTTTAAGCCTTTGGTGACTGGCTATTTTATTCATATGGAGACACTAAATCGATTTCAGAATGATCACACTACTATTTCTCTACTCTTACTTGATGTTTTTCAGTTAATGTATTCCAGGTTCATGTCAGTCCCCTTTGCTCTAACAATCTGAAATCTTTATTCATCTCTCTACCTCCCTAAGTTATTACTAATACTTTATTCCAAGATCTTGTTCATCAGTTTGCAAATTTGCAAGTATTTTTCAACATGGTGTATGGTCTCATTCCAGGTCATTCAGCTTGGTCTCACACGTCTATCAAACATGGTGAATTGACAATTTTTATCAGAAATAAAATGTCAGCATTGGGTCCCCACAGAAGTTCAACATTAATAATTTCTCCCTGAAATTGCTATACCTTTTAAATAGGTCCCCTGCCTCTCTTACATTTCAGTGCAGCTCACAGGTATTGCTGCACTGACAGGTATACCTGTATAACTGCACTCAGGTTATACCTGTACTCACAGGTACAACATCTGTTGCATTAACCTGGCATTAACAGATTCTTCAAAATTTCATGCTAAAGGACCACATAACATCAGAGACAACTGTAGAGAAGACACCAGCCCGGTTTGATTGAGTGAAACAATTTTGCTGTTGTCACACCCTAACAACAACTACCCAGAAGCATACAGAAGACAGATGTAAGTATACTCTGGAAAGCACTTATTCTGTTGAATTTTAGCTGTGTTGAGCTGAATCAAAAAGTATCCATTTACAAAATGCATTAATTTGCAGGAATGTGTGCAGAGTCCTTCTGAGTTTCTTTCACTCTTTATTGCTTTTTTATTCTCTGTGAGTTGTAATGTGGGCAGAAGAAGTGAAGGAAGTATAATTCTTCCTCATGTAGTTTGAAACTTGGTTGTTTTTTTTTTTATAGTGAGTGTTGCCTTTGCACTTAGTTTGTCTTCTAAGAAATCAGTTCTCGTGAAGCCAGAAAATGAATGATCAGACTCTCCATCCTGACACCTGTTTTACCTGAGAAACTCATTCTCCATACCCTGGGTTTATTACAGGTGATGATGGCAAAATTTATGAGAATTTCTTGTTCATACAATCATTGCAAATCACTGAAAAAAGAGATCCCCTCTCCTTTTCTCCAGCTGTCTTCCATTCCCCAGATAAGCCATCTCAGTATGTTCTGATTTATTCTGCTTTCTACTTTAATATGATTAAACGAGATACATTGTCAGAGGGTTTAGCCAATGGCACAATTACAAAATGCCAGACACATCACTGTTAGTTCCACTCTACCTCTCTTCAATATGTCCCTTTTTGATACAAATTACTTATGATCTGTGGGTGGCAAACTGGATCCCAGTGATTCCAGCAACTGCTGTGAAAGCTGGGAGGTTAATAGTTCATTTAGGGTTTAACTCAAAAATCTAGCCAGCAATCCAGCAAACTTTATATCCAAAGTTCGTAGTGGTGAAGACAAGGAACACATATTCCCATGCTTAATCTTTGTGACAGATCCACAGCACCAACAGATTAACTCCATTGAAGATATGTATTTACATATACGTGTGTATAAACATATATTTTTATATACATGTGCACACATGCATACACTGTTCATTTAGATAGATAGGTTGGAAGATACCATCATCTTCATCACTGAAGAAAGGGACCCTTCTTGCAGTTTGCTCTTCTCCAGATGCCTTCATGCTCCCAGTATCAAGTAGAAGTCTTAGCTGTCTACAGCAGAACTACTGATTTTTTTTTACTCCCTTTCTTCTGTCTCTTCTTAAGCTGAGGTGGGAAGCTGTACCTGCTCTGTTAGCATTTCCATGGCCTTGCTGCCAAAGCAAACCTCACCCACATCACCGACTGCCTTCAGTTCTTTTCTGAAGAACCACCTCAAAGTGACAGTGTGTATTTATTGATAACTCAATAGCATCTAGCCCTGAAATGGCTGAAGTGGGCACAGGTTCACTATTCTAATTGGTGTTCTGAATGCCAGCCCAAAAACATATCCTTTTTTTCCTTTTCTTTTTCAATTTTTGCCTGCATCCCCCTGTTACCACCCCCCTGGTACACAGTGCATGTGCTTTGTCATCTTGTCCTATGCCTTTTCCCTCTAAGCCAGGTCACTCTTCTGGTCAAATGCATGAATCCAAACAATGTGAAGTATGACCCACCAAATTAGGAAACAAAACTGTGACAAGATTTGAGATCCTCTATCTCTTGACCTGGCACAATTTTACAAACCCAGCTAAAAGGAGGTTTGTAAGATAGGGGCAGGGTAAGAAGGGGATGAAACACATTTAGCCACAAGGGGTTTTAATTCTCTGCTGGATGACAGGGCCCCATGGGAAATTGAGATTTGTGCATCTGTGTAACACTGAGACAAGTCTATGGGGCAGGCAGCTATGATGACTGCAGGTCCTGGGGCTGTGCACAGAGATCAGAGGTTTGTGGAGATGATTGCTAAGGACCTCAGGTTTTCAGGCTAAGCATCCTTTTAGCAGTGAAACAAACTGATAAGCCTGAATCCTGGACCTGGTTGGCACAGGAGGGGAATCCTTTACACTGTCACGAGAGAAGAAATATTAATTCACTCAAACCCAAACATTTTACTGATGTAGCTTCATCAATGCAAGCTTGTATGCTAATGTTTTTTTCTGTTCTATGGCTCTAGTCTATTTGAAAGTGATTTCCACAAGTTCTTCTAACACAGAAAAGAATAAACCTTCTCACTCTCACCCTGAAGTCTCTGATGGGACAGTGAAGGTTTCGGGTCAAGTTTTCTTAAATAATGGGTAGTAATTGGTATGAAATTACTTCATCTTACGTCCCACTGCTTGGCCATTACATGTGATTTGTAATCAAGGGCTTATGACTGCTTGAAGACATGAAGCTCCTGCCAAAATACTCTTTAATTTAGCTGGAATATAAACAAACAGAAAACCAAGAACAAAGACACACAATGATTCTTTGCATAATGAAGAGCTCCATTTGGTGGGAATAAAAATACATCTATTTAAAAAAAACAACAACAACAAACTATTGTGTTTCTCATAGTTAATCACACTCTAGCCTGAGCTAGTTGAAAAGTA
The DNA here is from genome assembly GCA_038090715.1 of Florisuga fusca. Lineage (NCBI taxonomy): Eukaryota > Metazoa > Chordata > Aves > Apodiformes > Trochilidae > Florisuga > Florisuga fusca. The sequence goes on from JAAWXA010000056.1 coordinate 1,591,641, forward strand.
TTACAAGGTTAAGTATTACATTACATTTATTTTATTGACTTTTTATACATATTCTACCAAGAATTTGGAGAATACTTAGTCAATACAAATCATCCATCTGGACTAGAGAACATTTATGGGATAAGAATACTACTTTTTACTTTAACTTATCTGTATATACAAAGCTAAATGGCTTTTGAGGAGTGAAATGATGAAAACAAACCAAACAAACAAACCCCAAACTTGAATAGTTATACAACTACTTATTCTGATTTTTTCTTAAGTGCCAGTGAAAAGGGTAACATATGAAACTAGGACTGGGAGAATAGGATTTTATGAAAGACATTGACACGAGAAGTGGGGATGCAAATGCAGCAGTTAGAGCTCTTTCTTAAGGAAAACTGGACAATCACTGTTTCCTACTCTGTTGGTGCTGCCCTCTCTCTCCCAGCAGATAGCAAACTGAATGAATGTAACTACAGCATCAATCAAATCATACATTTTATTTACAGTCATCTTGTAGGATCTTAATTTCTTGAGTCAAACTGATTTCTTGAGATAAACACATAAACACACAGTTCCTCTGTCCAGCTTTCAGTACTCTCATCCAGCTGCTGCTGCAGTCAGATCTGTGACTCCCCAAGCAAGCTGGAAGGAAAGCATGAACTGAAAGAAGGGTGAGTAATAACAGAAAAGCAGGTGGTGTTCAGCACAACAATGCCAGAGTGTTGATGATTAATGGGAGAGGAGATAGAGTTACCCATAGCTGTGAGAGTGTCCTGCTCTTCCCTTCCCCTCATGTTTCTAAGACAATCTCCCAGGCTTCATGTTAGTCCTCTCTCTACACTGCAGCTTGCTTTTTTGCCTACTCTGCCTTGTCTAATATATTCAAATTTCCAAAATGATGCTCTTTCTAATAGTGATGTGTGCCTCTGGCATATCTTAGGCTGTCATAATACCTTAAGTAAAGTCTGCCTAAGCCTGTTTGCAAAGGAAAAACAGGCTACAAATAGCAGAGGGAAAAAAATGGCCTGTATTAAGAAAAAAAAAATAAAAAAAATTCAATTACATCTACAGAAGAACTCTCTGACTTCTTTAATATTATAGATATGGTATAAAGAGTATACATCTGCCATTATAAAATTCTGCATACAAATAACAGACACTTCAGTTCTGCACATATTATTCATATTAAAACTTTGGAAATGATCACATTTGTCAGAAAATAATTATTTTTTTCATCTTTTAAATACTTCCTATCTGGGGAAAAAAAACAACCAACCAAAACAAAACAAATCAAAACAAGGAAGCAAACAAAAAACACACAAAAAACCCCCAGCTGTCTCTAGTTGATAAAATGACAATTTTAGAGATGTTCTACTTTTTTAGAGATGCTTCACTTGTTCAGTGTGAAGACAGGGGGAGGTAATGGAAAAGGGGAAAAAGCCAAGACAAAAATACTTGGGAGATTTCATGCTAACCTGAAGAAGACTTGTTTGTGTAAAACTCATTACATGCTAATTACACGCCCTCTCACTATTTTGCAAATCATTTATACAACAAAGCATTTCTGAAAAAACTTCTGAAGGAAAATTATGGGCCTTTATTTTTTTCCAGAAATGGATTTTTCATGTCTGTCTGTTTCCTTGTCTTTTCTTCTTTCCTTACTGAGGGACAGTGGAATGAGAGACGGGTTCTTTTGGAAAAAAAGACAATAAGAAATTAGAACATGGTGGAGGGGGAAATTCTATTGGAGCAGTGATTTTTCTTGGTAATATTTTAAAAAAATATAGTTTTAAAAATAAAAGAACTTAAGTTTTTATTATTTTCTCTTTCCCTGTGGTCCAAGAATGGTTTGGAAGTTACCTTTAAAGGCTATTACAATTATGCTTGCTGGAAATTATTCTTAGTCCTACTTGTACTATTCTAATGTCAAATTAACTCATTTTCTCCAGTTTTAATAAGAGCTGATGACTGTGGTGGAGTGTCTTTGGCCAGCTGTCAGATCTTCCCCAGCCACTCAATCACCCTCTGATCTGTATCATCATAGAGATAGAAAACAAGATGAAAATATTTGTGCCTCAAGGTCAACGCATGGAGGTCACTTGTCATCACAGGCAAAACAGAACTGACCCACAGGAAACTACCCTCCTTTTCTTCCTCCTCCTCTTCCACCTCCTCCTCATCATCATTCTTCCTCCTCAAATGCATCTGTAATTTGGAACGTGTGCTAAAATCTGTGAAGCACCATCAAGGATCAGGTTGGAGTAGCAGGTGATGTCTGGGAGCAGAGTGTGACTGAACGGGTGAAACCACAGTGGAGATGGCTACAGGGGACCAGGGGAGTCCCAGAGAGCTCTGTGTATCTCTCTGTGTGTGATAGTCTGCACCAGCAACTGGTGTGGGGCTATGGAAACAGGGAATTGTATGTCCAGATGCCAGAAACTGGAGAGACTGAGATCCTGCAGCAGCTGCTGGTCAGACTCAGTGTCAGAATCAAGTTGCCAGAGGGATCCACTGTACAGAGATCTGTCAGTACCCATAGTGTCAGAGAGGAAAGCAAGATGAGGCCTTTGGTGCTGACTACATATAAATGTATATAGGTGTATATATGTGTATATATATACATATACATATTGTATAGGTGTGCTCTATGTGCATGTGCCTATTGTGGATACACGCTCAGCCTTGCTACTGCTTGGACCTAGGGACATGGAGCTCTGTCAGCCTTGCCTCTCCCTGACTGTCAGACTGGTAGAATGTATTTTCCTTTAACTGTAAATGTATTTTCTGAACGTTCTGGTCCTGCTGCTTAAAGAAGTGTAGGGTAATGCACTAAGCTTCTGGTTTTAGCCAGTGAAATCTGGGAAGAAAACAGAGTGCTTTGAAACTGTGGGGAAGAAAGATCTCTTTGTTTTAACAGATCTCAGATACACTCATGGTTTCAGTGAATATGAAGCAACTCACATATCTTTATTGATGCCCTTATTCCCAGGTGTCACATCAGTTCAAAACTGGGCTTGGATGCTGATGCTGCCTCTCTTTCTTTCTAGATGTCAGAATGTCAAAATTTTATCAATTTTTTGTCAAAGGTGCTGGCAGCTGCCATGATGAAGGTTTCTGATCTAAAAATACTTCCACATGTTGTGGAATATAAAAAGAACATTTGCCACCAGAATAATTTGAAGTATAAAGGAAACATTTATAGCATAGCATTTCCAGTGAAGAGAAGCTGCCGCCCAAAAAACCTATAGCTCATCCAGATTCTGCTTTACACTATGAATTGGTTCCCCCAGCTTCAGTCCTGAAGGATCTGCAAATGAGTAGAATGAATCTGCAGGAGTAAAACAAAACCAAAACCAAAACCAATAAAAAAAAAAATAAAAATTTTTTAAAAAATAAAAAAAAAACCAACAAAAAACCACAAGAACAATAAAAAACCAACAACTAAACAAATGAACAAATTGCAAATTTCACTGAGTAGTACTCAAGATGGAAGACAACTTGGAAAAACCCTCTAACCCCTCAAATGACAGTGCAATAAAACCTTTTACATTACAATGCTGAACAATTCTTTTAAACAGGGATGAGAGAGGGCATGCAAGAACTAAAGCCTTAACATAGTATTATTGTGATGTGTCTCACAAGTATCTTAATATGTTCCATTTTCCTTCAGATAGTCAGAAAATGGTGCTGCCAGCCTGTTTCACTGTAATACATCACCTACTGAATCTGAACAATTTTTTCAACAAGTTCCAGACACCAAATCCATCCTATACAGCAAGGATGTGCAGATATCTCACACAATCACAGAACAGTTGAAGTTGAAAGGGATTTTTGGATGTCATCTTGCCCAACAACCTGTTCAAGCAGAGACACACAAAGCCTGTTGCCCAGAACCATGTCTAGGTGGCTTTTGAGTATCTCTGGTGCGAGAGATGCTATAACTTCTCTGAGGAACCTGTGACAGACCTCTGTAATGCTCACAGGATAAAGTTTTTTCTGATGTTCAAAGGGAACTCCTGTGTTTCAGTTTCTGCCCATTGCCTCTGGTCCTGGCATGGGGGCACCACTGAAATGAGCCTGGCTCCATCCTTTCTGCAACCTCTTTCAGGTTTTTTTTAGACAATGATGAGATACTCCTGGAGCCATCTCTTTTGTGGACTGGACAGTTTCATCTCTCTCAACCTTTTCTCATATGTGAGGAGCTCCAGACCCTTAATCCTCTTTGTGGCCCTTTGCTGGACTCTCTCTCCACTGTGTCCATGTCTCTCTTGTACTGAGGAGCCAAGCACTGGACCCAGCACTCCAGGTTTAGCAGTGAGTAAAAGGGAAAGATCTCTTCCCTCAGCCTGCTGACAATACTTTGTCTAATGCAGCAGAGAATTCCAGTCACCTTCTTTGCAGCAAGGACACACTGCTGGCTCATTTTCAACCTGATGTCCAACAGAGCCCCCAAGTCTTTTCTTGCCAGCTGGGTGGCCACCAACATTTTTTGTGCATACACACATCTGTATGTATAAATCCTGAGAGTATCTCATGTGTTTACCTAACAGGAAAAGTCTTAAACTCCGTGGAATTCAGTGGTTACACTCCTATCACTTTATTGTATTGGGTTTTTTTTTCACTATCAACGGGCCCAGGATTACTCCCTCGTGGCTGTGCCATACAGTTTTTAATCAAAATCCCTGATAGTAAACATGAGATACGTGTTCTCATTGGATTCAGCAGGACTCCACATGCCTGTACCAGCATATAAATAGCAGGATTAGTGAAATAATGTTTAAAGACAAAATATGACACAGTGGGAGATAACAAGAGGAAATGCAGAGGCTGAAAGAAACCAGCAAACACAGTGATGATATAGTACTCCACAGCAGTGTCCCTCTTACCAACAAGTCATCTGCTTGTTTAGAGCCCTGCATGTTATTTGGTCAAAAGAGATGAGAAGATCAGTGTTAGGAAAACGGTAGGTATTGGAGAATGCTTTGAAATTGTTTTTTCTTGACTTAGTGAAGCAATTTGGGATTAAGCACTCCTAGGGGGATCACATTCTGATGCCCTTGCACACAATTTTTATGCCAACACTGAAATCAGTCTCACTGATTTTCTTGACTAGAGGAAATAAGTATTTAACATGAATAGAACTGAGTCAACCCCCTGGGTGTTAGTGAATTAAAGAAATGAAGTTCATAGCTGATTCTTTACAGATGCTCTAAATTCAGGAGAAGGATGCAAAGGTTGATAGAAGACAATAGGGAGTTTCAAATAAAGACTTTGGTGATTTAAACAAAAATAAAATAATCCCTTCTCTATGGTATTAATTTTGCAGCAATTCTTTTTAACAGTTTTGATTGCCCTCAGGAGGTCTGGTCTGAAGCAAAGGAAACTAATGCTATTCACAGGAAATTTATGTTGTTTAATTTTGACCTTGCTCTGATACCAGAGGATTATGTGTCTTTAGTTTTTGACCTGTGTCAGCAAGGCTCTGAAAATGGAAAATGAGAAAGGACAAAGACAGACAACATTATTCTGGAACACAGGGAAAATAAGAAGAAAAAGAGAAACTAGAACAGAGGCAAAATGATATGGAAACATAAAAAAGTGACAACCTTGGGGAAAAAATATTAATCAATAAATAAATTAATATTTTGAGTACATGTACTCGAGCAAATATACTTTCAACATATAGGAGTGGATAATTTTCTTGGCAGCATATTATTTGAGATACTTTTACAGAAGGCTTTCCACATCACTGTTGAATCACTGCAAATAGCTTGATATTTCTGTCTGCTTGCTTTTCTGTATTTTTTAATTGCAAAGCATCAAAGAGTTTGCAAAGCAATGTAGGTCAGTGTGACCTGTACTGGGAATAGCAAATCTTCATATGCATAAGGAGCTCAGTTCTTAACTACTTGGCTGGAGGCTGTAGTAATATCAGGTCAACTCCACAGTACCCTTAGTAATAAATCACTGAAATAAGGAAGAAAATGGGATACTTTGGATTTTAAAAGTGGATATTTTGTGTCCCAATAAAAGTTCAATGTAGATGTGCTAGGCAAATCAGATTCAGCTCTGTGAGGTGGTGTGCTCTGTGATTTCCCTTCCTGTTTTGGTCCTTCAGGCATCTGGACCATATTCGTACATTCTCCCAGAACATGCCTGAGCACAGTTAGGAGGCATCTTGGGGATCTGCTGCTCCTAGGAAGTGAATGAACCTGTTCTGGAGAAAACAAGGTTTATCATGTTTCGTGCAACTGACTCAGGGCCAGGGATCTTGATCCTGTACTATATACCTAGAGATAACAGCATGCACTTCTTTCCAGGCTCAGCATTGCCATAGCTGTGTAGCCTTTTGGAGTCTTTACATTGCAATCTGTAGTTCTTTCCACAAATTTAGTTTCATGTATGCTAGGTTGAACATGGGCCGTTGCATAGACCACAGAAATGATTAATAGATGGTTCTCTTCTGTCATGGTGTTTCCTAACACAGATGCCCTCCTTGTCTTCTGTATGCTTCAGAAACATCACCCTCAAGGTGAAAACACTCTTCCCTCTCTTCTGTGAACACAGCTTCCAGGAACAGACCCCTTTATGAGGACCTGTCCACTCCTCAACAAATGCTCTCCCCTTGCCTTTTCTTTTTCAAGGAGCTTTCTGACTTTTGCAACTACATTCCCTCCCTTTCCCTTTCCCTTTCCCTTTCCCTTTCCCTTTCCCTTTCTTTCCCTTTCCCTTTCCCTTTCCCTTTCCCTTTCCCTTTTTTATTTTAATATGTGTGTCTGTAGATAAATAATAATTAATTATCTTGACTGTAGAAAAAGACCCTAAATGGACTCACTGTAAAAGCAGTGTTCAAAAATTATTTGTTACAAAATGGTGTTTTAGTCCAGAATGTACCATGTATTTGATGATGTATGTAATAACAATGATCATGTGGCATATACTGTGTTATAAAATTTTATAGAACCTGTCACAGTTTAACACTGGCCCAGCAATTAAACCAAAAAACAAATGCTCTCTATTAATCCCCCTCTCCTCCCTGATAAAGAAAGGAGACAGAATAAGGGAGAGAGGCTTATGGGTTGGAAACTAAACTACGCAACTTTAATGAAACAGTAATGATAAATAGGAAAAATTACTGAATATATACAAATATACAGGAAAAATTGGTACCATGTTTCTCCCCCTCTTTCCCCCAATAATGCTCACATCACAACTGAGGCTGCAGGGCAGCCCTGGGAAAGTCCAGGCTGGACTCCTGGGGTCAGCAGCAGTGGGGAGCTGGAGGCAGAAACACACAGATTCAGGTTGGCATGGATCAGGACCACAGGCAGATGAACGGACGGAATCCTCCCAGGATGCCAAAGCAAAACAGGGACAGGGGAAGAAAGAGCAGGAAGGGCAGAAAGAGCAGGAAGAGGTTTGACCCTCGTGATCCCTCAAATTTATACTGAATATGAGGTGTATGGGATGGAGTACTCTGTTTGGTCAATTCTGGCATCTATCTTGTCCAGTCCTCCCCAAAGGAGGGCTGCAAGTGGGACCTTTTTACTCCTTCTGGAGGGTAAAATGTTCCTCAGAACTGAGCAGTGTCCTTGGTTCTGCATACTAGTCTCCAGGTGTAACTATAAACATCCAGTGTTATCAGTCCTAGAAGCAGCCACTGTCTGAGAAACTTGCTGTTAATTTCAGCAAGTGCAACTACTTACAAGAGACTTAGCTGAAAGCAAAAGTACAAACCAGAAAATCGCCTTTATCCTGGCCCAAACCAGGACAGAACCACACATTGTGACAAAATATTCATTAAATTATTCTGTTATATTTCTGATCACTATAAAGCCACTACATGGGGAAATAGATGCCACTAAATATTGAAATGCCTTTAAGTTAATTTTGGAATCATTCCCTCATGCTTGAGTTGAATATTCAGACATCTTTAATGTTTTCTGCAAGAAAACAAGACAAGTACTACATGTACGTGTTACAGTACAAGCCCTTTTAAGCCTGCTTATCCCATTATATTTGACTCACTGGTTCCATGAAAGAGCTCAGCTCACAAGAAAATTCTCATTGATCAAAAGGCTATAGTGGAATGTGTCCAAAACTAATTCCAACAAGTAATGGTATCTATCAATATATAAAATTTTACATGAGAACTGATTATATGAGTTTACACTCAGGCAATTTAATGAAATTTTTATAAGGAGTTTCAGTTCTTACAGCAAATTTGCCCCTTTTTTGATTGAATAAAATAAAAAAAAATTAAAAATTAAAAATTAAAAATATTGTGATTTCATGGAACACTTTATCCTTCATGAATATTTTTTAAACATGTTGATCTATATCCTTCATGTTTCTCTGGTAGTCAGCTCAGATGTCACAGCTGGGATATTCAGGCATCTGACTTAATTTACTTGGATGAACAATATTTTGTGAGTATTTTGAAAAGTATATAAGTGTAAGTGAGGTAAGACTGCACAATCCAAAAGCCTGAAAAAGCATCACCTTGAGTGTCAAATGCTGTTTGTGTGGTTTTAGGCACCTATATGACACACAGTGTCTGTACAGCTGCAAGCAACAAGTTGACAACTCTGGGTTATTCCCTCTGTGGTAACAGATATCAGAAACATGGATGCACTGGTTAGCCTGTGCTGTTTAGTTAGATCTCACTTTGTGGTTTGGAACAAATAAAATTGTATTATGTTACATGTGGCTTTGGATTTTTGTTTGTTTCTTTTTTCTTCAAATTCTTTTATTGCATCAATTAAACGACACAAAGACCTTGTGCACATAAGTGGATTTTTTAATTTCAAAGTGAATGATAGTAGTAGCAACAGCAGTAATAATAGCAGTAATATTAAATAATTATTAATAATAATATTATTTCAATTTGAGGTGTAATTCAATTTGTGGAGTGGAAAAATGAAAGACTGCTATTTGGTACCTTCCACAAAGTGACAGAAACAGCAGACTCATAGCATCACGGAATCATTAAGGTTGAAAAAGACCTCCAAAAAAACTCCGTTTATTCAACAGCCCAAAATCAAGGGATCAGTGAAGGGCTCATCCTCAGTGTAGCATTTTGAATCTACCAGTTACCTTCCCCAGTGGAAAATTTTAACCACATTTCACAACCAGATTCAGCAGCCGTTGACCAATAGGGTGACCTGTTGGTGGGGTGAAAGTACCACTTCAATTTTTGGGTTACAAAAATATTCAAGAAGGGAACAAATATGGTGCTTAATCGTAATGTTCTGATTTGAATATTTCTGTTCTTACTCCAGTTATTATTTAAGCATTTAATTCAACATGCAGCATTTACACCAGGAAAACACAGAAGACTTCATGCCAGGTGCCTCAGAACATAGTGAGATGGTGTGGAATAATGTTTGCATCACTTTATAACTTTGTGGTGGAAATAATTTTCTCAGAAATGGCAAAGTTTCAATTGGTACAGATAAAGTTTGTGTTTAAATTAGGGAGCAGAAGGCATAGGTTTCTACAATATTTTAGAATCAGAGCTATCAACATTCAGATCAAATTAAGATTCTAAAAAGGTAAAAGTCTGAGAATGTTTTTGCTATTGTTTTTTTATTTTTATTTAAAACACCAACTTCATAAACGGTTCAGAAATGTATTAGCCATGTTATATAACTCAGAATGAATCTAATGGGAACCCAGAGTACAAAAAGCTGTTTACAGGTAAACCACCCACTAGTCAAAAATGAGAGACTAAAATGATGTGGAGGGTGACATTCATGGGTGTATGGCAAGACGTGACAAGTAATTTTGAAGTGAAAGGTCAAACTGTCAAGCACTCAGGGCAAATAACCATTTTCAAGAATTCTGATGTCCATTACATACCAGCTTCTGGGATGAAGCCAAGGCAATAAGAGGGGGCGTAATGAACTGAGGGGGGTTTTTAATTTGATTTCATTTTTTGTTTGTTTGTTTTTGAGAGGAAGAAAAGTATTTAATGGATTTGGTCTAAGAATAGGTGCTGTGTCACAGAAAATACTAGAAGAAAAATCTGTCTATAGAGAAAAGTAGTTGTTTAAGTAGTTTATTTTCTCTCCAGTGGTATCTGTTAAGATAAGGATATAGAAAACAAAACAAAACAAATAAAAAAGCAAACAAAAACCAAACAAAAACTAGTTCTCTTTATGTAACGCTAGATAAAACATTAGTACTACAAAATTAAAAAGATTTCTAGTAGACAAAATATTTTATTTTTTTTTAATATTTTCTTCTACAGCCTGCACAGCCTTTGGAGCACTGGCCCACTATGGCAGCCAATTAGACTGCTAGGTACAGTGGACAGTAATGAGGTCTCCCCTGAGCTGCCTCTTCTCCAGGCTGAACACCCCCAGCTCCCTCAGCCTCTCCTCATAGGATCTGTGCTTGAGTCCCTTCACCAGCCTGGTTGCCCTCCTTTCGACCTGTTCCAGGACCTCGATATCCTTCCTGAACTGAGGGGCCAAGAACTGGACACAGGACTCGAGGTGTGGCCTCACCAGGGCTGAGTACAGGGGAAGAATCCCTTCCCTGGACCTGCTGGCCACACTGTTCCTGATACAGGCCAGGATGCCAAGAAGGCCACCTGGGCACAAATGTTTTAACTAATGTTTTAACTAATTCAGTATTAGTTCTTTTTATGAAATAAATTGGATTCCTTTATATGCAGATGTGTCCATGAAGGAGACAGAAAGGATGTGTTTTTTTTAAAAAATATACTAGCTAAGTAATACCTTCTCCAGTCCAAATATTTCAGAATAAGTAAACATTGTTCCTTTGGAGGCCTACAATGAAATGGTAACAAAGTAGAAAGGGTATCACCACACCATATCCAGAAAACCTTCTCCCTTCATGAGTGCAGTTTGTGAAGAGGCTTATACTCACAGGAAATTTCTGATCACTGTTGAGTGTGTAGCAGACACCACTTCTGTTGCAAGCACAAAAAAGACTGTTTATATAGAAGATAGGTGCTGTGAAGTATATAAAATTGTTCTTGTTCCTTTAAAAGATGGTGTGAGTTCCTGTTCCCAAAATGTCTATGTTGTGTGTCCCAGGTAAAAATAGACAGCTTTAATTTCAAGAAGGCCGTGGCTATACACAATTTGTTATTTTGGACCTTTATTTTTTTTCTTCCTCTTGCAAGTACTTTGTTTCAGATTCTCTAGAACAGGTGTCTAAACACAGGCATGGGAACCCCTATGACTATAAAATAATCTAGGTTGGAAGGAATCACAGCAAGTTTCTAGTCCCACCTCCTGTTCATAGAAGGCTGATCAAGATCTCAAGCATTTATGCAGATGGCAAATGTGTATGCAGGGAATCCTACTAGGTTTCTGCTTTGCTGTCATACAGAATTGTGGAGTTACAAAGGGTTATGAGTCAATTTGAAAATTATGTAACTGTACTGAGAGTGTGGATAAAAAGAAGACCAAATCTTTAGTCTGCAGAGATAATGTTTAAGAAAAGAAATGGCAACTTTTGTCTATTTCAGAAACAGAGATCACTAAGAAAAGGCATATATCTCATTTAAGGAACGAATGAATGGAGATTTATAGCAAAATATATTTCCAGTTTGGTTCCTGAGCTACAGTTAGATGATACTTTTAAACATCTAATGTACAAAATATCTTTTTTTTTTGAGTCAGGGGCATGATGTCAGATGATCCAAATAATGTTTTAGTTGTCCAAAAGCACAGTGTCATTTAACCTTTCCTGAACTTGCAATTTATTAGTTTTCCTCTTACTTCTTGATAGTAACAAGATACCAAGTAAATTGTTTCACAGAAAGAAACATATTTTCAGGTCTTTTTGTTACACATAAATACATAACTGCAGGCAGATGTACGGTGCTCGTGAAGAGCTCAATATGTGCAGAATAAGTCCATTTAATTAGATAATTAGGGAAAGCTTAAAAGATAGTGCTGATGGCCTTGAAGAAAGGTACTGTGGGACAGTCAGTGCTCTGCTTTCTAATTTTCTTGCATATTGTCCCCTCTAGATACCACGTTGTCTTGTTATTCAGATTGTACCCTGCTGTCACGATCAATAACAGACATATCACCAGTTGCTCTATTTTTCTGTCTCATCTTTATTTGTCTACAGTTTTCACCCATATTTTGTCTATAGTTTTCACATTCAGATACCACAGGTATAAAAATAACAAAATAATAGCTTAGTAGAGGAAATACAGTAAATACAAAAAGATGTTTCCATTCTGAACACACTGTCAATTCCCTGACTGCAAAAGGGGAAACTGATAGAGGACTGTGGATTTGCATTCTCATTCAAATATAAGATATTAGAAGCTGAATTTGTGGATTTGAGTGCAGTCAGCTGAATGATAAAGTTTTCTTTGACTTCAAAGGGTAAAAAACTACATTAGCTTTCTGTCACTCTCCCTGTCTTTCTCTGTCATTAAGACTCTAAGGGAACAGTTTCAGATGTATTCCTCTCAGGTCTTCCACTTTCTAACATTTTTATTGGACTTCAAGAAAGGTAAGAAGAACAGATTGTTCAGAATGATTATTTTTCATAATATAGGAGACTAGTTAGTTTGCAGAATGTATGACTTGTATTTTACACAGAGCAAAACTTGTCAAAATCAGAAAGATAAATATTGTTAATGTTTGATAATGTGGTGAATAATGTTGTAAATTATATTGAGTATTATTTATCTTTTCCCCACCATCCCTGATTTTATTTTGATATATTGCATTAGAGCTGGTGATTTGAACATTGATATGCTGTCCTCAGGGTTACAAATAGCAAAGTCTCCAAAGAAATCTATGATTAATAAAAAGAAGAATGAAGAAATCTTCCCACTACACATAATATTTAACTAGGCTTTTTTTTGTTTTGTTACATGATAATGTTAAAACACCCCTAAGCTGTCAATATTCCTTGCTGTCCACTTCAGAACTCGTGGCCAAAACCAGTGCTTTCTCTGTTTCTCTCTTTTCCATGGACAACTTACCCATCAGTATTTTCAGAAAAAAAGATCATTTTCATCACCATCAACATCTTACATGTTTCTTGAAAGACTATATCAACGACAGCTAAATGATGCTTATATTCAGGGAAAATTTCTTCTTCAACCTTTTTTATTCTGCTCCATTTTTTAGTATAGAGAAGTAAAAGAGATATCCTGGACCTGGGATCTTGACCATTGTGGTATTGTAGGAAATTCAGTTCAACATACACCTGACTCACAAATGATGATCACAGCCAAACATGATAGGTCACTTAATTATATACCCAAACTTCATCTCACATGCCAATACAGGGTCTTGTCTGATGCTTGTGAAGAAGCACCTCCATCTCCATACTCTTCAAACTGTTGAAAACCAATACAATATTTATTTTCCTTACTGCAACACATGTAACACACAGTGATTCAGAGCCTTCAGCAGGCACAAATGAGCTGTTCCTGATGTGGAACAGGCATCTGGGGATGGAAATCATATAGTGATCCTTCTGCAAGCCTGTACATCATAACCAGTCCACAGATAAATGGACACAGCAGCAACATCTGGATAATATGTGTAGTTCAAAATTTGGGGGATAGTTCAAATCATGGGAAATGTGCATTCTTTTTTTTTTTTAAGAGAAATGATGGTGTGGAGAACTGAGATAGTAAATTTGTAATAGTCTTTTAAACTTATGAAAATGATTGGACAAATTTTATACACTGGAGTATTCCTGTATTCTTTGTGAGTACTCAGCATAAGCACACAAATTTATATCCACAGATAAATGACCCAAGCAGCCACTGATAATAAAGATAATGATGCCAATAATGCACACACCAGAGAGCTCTAAATGCCCAGCTAGTGCTAGAACAATCCTGATTCATAATAGCATGCTTTTAGAAGTTTCATTCTTCTAGCAGCTGAGATACTTTTCTGCTAGTTAAATGCAAGATCATTCTAATAGATGCTGAAATCCTTTCAGTGAGCAGCAAACAGCCTCAAGCCAAACACCAATGATGTTACCAAGTGACTGTATCAGTCCAGAACTGGGTGTTGCTGGGATCAGCTTGTGCCTCTGAACTGGCCCTCTTGAATCATATCAGTGCAGGCACCAGGGCGTTTAATTTTACAGCAAGCTGCCATCAGTGTGTTCTATTACACTGAATTCCTGTTGCTGTCTTCCAAACTCTGCCAGCCTCCATTATTGACTGAGCTGTTGGGTCATGTAAGCCTAGAACTGTGCACAGCAGCTTCTTCAGTTACAAATTTTATCATATTTTTCTACTGAGCAATGTCAAAAGCTCTGGCTTATCATTTCATGCTTGGTCAGGGTTTCCATCCGATGATTGCTACCAGATGAGCTTTTCACTAAATCAGAAAAGAAAAAGGTCAGTCTTTTAACAGTTATTTTCTAAGATATATAGGACCTATAAAGTAGCATCAAGAGTTAACAAAATAACTGCCAAACTGGTAAAATTTATTTTATTAGTACTATTCTGCTATTTGCAGTACCTAAGGTCTCAGGGGAGTACTCATTAGTAATACATTACAGTCAAGATTCACATTCAATTCTCACCTCATTATTGGGAACATTGAACTTTTTTGGGAGGGGAGTCCATTTTTAAAATTATTAATATAAACATCTAATTAATTTTTCAGCCCACAACTCCATTCATAAAATGGATGAAATTATCTACAGTCATGCAGGGAAGAAATTTCTTGAATCAAGATTGTCATACAATATCAGATACATATATGTAACTTCATATTCAGGGAACAGTTTTGTTTGCAGATGATGTTTGGATTCACAATCCTGAATACTATTGTGAATCTGTGCAAACAAATAAACTCACTCTAGTGCCTACTGCTTCCAGCCTGTCCATTTTCAAAAGAAAAGCAGAACAGAGGAAGTTTCTTTTTTAGGGCTTTTTAACCCAGATAACCCCCACAAAGATAACTATACTTTAAACTATAGATTATTCTGATATAAAGTTTTGTATTAACAACTTGCATACACATCTAGAAGAGAGCATGCAGGTACAACCTGATTTCTTTTTATCCTGCACAGTGTCTTATCCACTTGCTGTACTGCCTTTTCTTTTTAGAATGAAGATTGTTGTAAACTGTCTTTTCCTCAATCTGATCTTTTTTGGCACTAAGATGCTAATTCATCTTTTTGAAAGTGTCCTGCAGAGGTCCTTCAGCATTTGTTTGTGCAGCCCTGCAGTCTGTCCACAACTGCCTTCCCTGTGGGTGTAGATTTGAGTTCCATAACCCAGCTGTGATGCTACTGGGTGCCTGTGGCCTTGTACAGATTGAGCAGGCTCTTGGTGTGCTGATTTCATCAGTTCTTGCAGATTAAACAGTACCACTAATCGCAAGGACTGCCAGTCCTTGGGAAAATTCCAAACACCAGCTTTTTGGCCATTACCTTTCTTCTGCCAGGTGTTTGCTAGTAGCTATTTCTACATCCAAAACTATATATATCCACAGATCCCACTTGCAAAAATTCACAGAGGTGGGGCCTTCTGATATTAACACTTCAGAGACAAAGTCATGGTCTACATCTTAAAATGTAGAAAAATTGTTGAATAAATCAAACATCAGTATTGCTGTGTTCTCAAATGATGATTATTTTGTTTGTTTTTACCTCAGACCTATTCCCATCTCAAAAAAAAAAAAAAAATCTCAAAGAGAGGAGCAACAAGAGCTGAAAAAAAATACGATACTTTTAAATTCACTGTAGGTGCTTAATCCTTAACAACATGTACAGAAACAAAATAAGCTGGTGTGATGCAATAAGCAAAGGACATTCACTGTTATGTAAAGGACGCTCAGCTGTTCTCTTTTAGTTGCTTCATCCTTACAATTTGATTTGGTACAGATCTATGCAAGCATTTAGCTAAGAAATCCCAACTGTAAAGGAGATCATGCCCTTGGCTTAAAATAGTCTGGAATTTGTAGATAATATTACACTCCTTGTGAAACCCATGGCATTTCAATTGAGACATATGCTAAAAGGCCCATCATTAATTATAACTATAGAGTACATTCTGTGTTTTCCCCCCTTGAACACAGGACTGCATAGACTGGGTCACACTATCATGCCTGCATTAAATAATGTGGATTTTCATAACTGTAAATGCAAAAATTATATTTTTCTGATTTTTTTTTTATTTTATTTTAGAAATACTCCCTAGTTCTCATGTATTCTCTAAGTGAAACAAAGCCAGCAGACAACTTATTTAAAAAAGGCCATTCCTTTTTTCAGTCTCAAGAATTGTTCAATCTAGAAAAAAGAAATATCTGTTGAATTACGTTTCAGGTAGGACTACAGAGTTATTGGGCAGGTCTTGATTTCTTTAAGATCAGCAGTTAATGTTTTCAATTTGAAGTATCTTTATTTTATAAATAATATACACTGACAAGTTGAGGCTGCAGGAAAATAAATGTCTACAAAAAAACCCCAAAACCATACTTTAATTCAATGCTGTTTGTAATCATAGAATTCCTACACTAGCTTGAAAGAGATCATCTGGGATTCATGGTAACTCTATGGAAATTGCAAATAAAATTAAGTTTAAATGTATTTTCCATCCCCATTTGGATCTTTGTAATCTGTACTTTGTCTATAAGAATATAAAAGTACTGAAAAGCTATGCAGGTATTATAACAGCAAATTTGGTTTTAGAATTCACAGGATAAGTCATACATTCATGTTCTTACCTTAGGGAATCCATTTCAAACAAAGTCTACCAAACAAATTAGGCTTACATTCAAAAGGATGAATTTCCCATTTTCCTGTTCCTTATGGGATATTATTTCATAATAAATGTCACTGTAATTTTCTAAATTTTTGACCCAAATTGCACAGACCACTTAGAAGAGTGAGTTGTGTTGAGTTCTCAGTTCTTGATTCAGGGATGTGTCCACCTAAAGAGCCTTATTCCACTGCTTGTTCTATAAAAAGCCTGGTGTATACAACCTGAGAGACTATTGTGTGACTACATAGGTAGCCATTTAAAATAAATGACACAGATAAGCAATTGACAGATTAAAGGACAACCATTGCTAGTTAAATTGCTTTGAAGTAATTGTCAATATCTCATTAGAATTTAATGTGGTAGGCAGACAATTTCTGTAAGTACAGCAAAAAAGTAATTAAATCCTTAGTACCAGTTATGTTGGGTGCTTTTTCCACTTCAGGATACAGTCTTCTTTTTTTCTTTTTTTCTTTTTTTCTTTTTTTTTTTCTTTATATAGTACGAAAAAATTATTTGAACTAAATTTAGAGTAAATATGAGTAAATGTAATTCTAGCAATAATCCCTTAACATAGCTATATGTGAATTTATTTCTTTATGCTAATGTGTGCAATACAGATAACACAATTCAGAGACAAGATGTGCTTGATATATAACTCCTCAGAGAGCCCTGGAATGCTGTGTTTTAAGTTTTCAACAGGTCTGTGTTACAACACAGTTGAGATATTCACTGAACATGTGTTTGGATGAACTGGGACTGTGAGGTAGGTCTAGATAGATGGAACAAATTACATTGGGTTTAGGAAACAGAACAGATTTTCTTGCTAAGCATGTTTAGCACAATAGAGTAGAAGTTTCAGAAATAAATTTAGCGATTATAAATATGTTTATTAATAATAGCCTTCTATCTTTAAAAGATATCAGAAAACTTGACCATCTGAGTTCATTTTACCCCAAAACTGTGTTTGTTTCTGGGCTGTGATTGGTAATTTGTGCTCTGTTCATCTGAGATCCTGCAATTAGACACAGACTTGTCTCAAAATGAAGGGACTTGCTGCTGTAAGTGTGTCTACAGGGTTATAACCTTCAAATAACAAAATAAAAGGAATGCCTCAAGGTTGAATCAAAAGCGTATGAGTGAAATAGCCTGCCTATTTTCAGATATCAAAGCAAATTTGGTACTTATTTCCATGAACTAATTAGAAATAAAACAAGCAGCAGTTATGCATGGCTAATTCTTCCCATCCCCAACATGAAATACAATTAATTTTTTAAGATTCAGGTATCCATAGAAGTGCCCAGTTTAGGGGGGTCTGACTCCCCCTCTGTTTGGTTGTTACAAGCATCACCAATGCTGCTTTCTCTTTTGCACTTTCAGGAGTTAACTTAGTTCATTTCTCCCGGGGAACACTTGTAGACACCTACTCTGAAGACTGAATTCAAAGGTTTGAACAGCTCTACCTCTCTCAAAGTCAAAACCCCCTATAGGGTTAGGATTTCAGACACATCAAATGAATCTTATTCCAGCCACTGCACACAGCCTAGAATTTATTGCTTATTCTAAGACTCCTAAATGCCATCTTCTGTTAAATCTAGGGAGCTGTTTGTAAGTTTTGTTTGGAATTTACATAAATGTTTAAATTAAATAGAGGATATGAAAATCTCACTAACAGCTTTATTAATCTCTAATTGGAGAGAAAATAATATTGATCAGGCAATATTTGCATAAAGATGGCACTGATTATTCCCAAATCATACCACAAATATGAAAATATATCAAGTTTGATGGGATACGACACCAAATAAAATTAAATAATGAATTTTAATCACTTTCAGCAATTGAATTTGGAAACTGCCAGTTTCCAGTTTAATCTTAGTATTCTATCCCTTGTTTACTTTAGCTAATCTAAAATTAATTTCCTGTTTATGTCTTTGTTCTGTACTTACTGTCAGAGTATCTGTTTCTTATCTCTTTAAGAAAATACCACATTGTCTCACGACTTGTTTGTAGAGCTGATCTCCTAGGGAATATGAATAGTATAGGGTCTCTAAATGCTAAGGTGGTCATGTTTCAGCAACAATAAAGAGAGTGGTCCATCCTTACTAAGGGTAGTTTGGAAATAATTACCTCTGCCTAGCAACCTGAGTTGCTATTCAAATGGACTAAGGGAATCCTCACAAGTGATACTACTATGTCTTTTTTAAAAGAGCAGTCACTTCAATTCAGAATCTTGAAGAAGTTTGTACATGGTTCAGAAACATCTGCTCATACCGAACTTGAAGCTACAAATACTGAAATTATAGAATTAAGAAAGGACACATTTAAGTGCTCCTATTGTCAGTAGATTGCCATACATTTTTGTGCTCAGAATCACAGAATCATTTTGGTTGGAAAAGACATTTTAGGTCACTGAATCCAACCATAATCTAACTTTTTAAGCCACATCCCTAAACACCACATCTACACGTCTTTTAAACACCTCCAGGAATAGTGATTTAACCACCTTCCTGGGCAGCTTATTCCAGTGTTTAATTACCCTTTCATTGAAGAACTTTCTTCTAACATCCAATCTAAAGCTCACTTGGTACAATTTGAGACCATTTCCTGTTGATGTCAGCTCCCACCTAGCTACAATATCAGCTTCTGCTGCACCAGTCAGATCATTCTGGAACACATTTCTCTAACTGGAGATGGAATGTGTAATTTTGAGTGAACAAATGAGACATCGATTGTGTGTCTTGTCCTATCTCTCCAGCAACTCCTTATTTGTTCTTTCAAAACATTGCTGAGTACAATCTCTTTTTATTTTTTTTTAAGTACAGAAAGCTAGGTAGCTGAAGGATTTACTCTAGATTTCTGTTCATGATAATTTCATCCATGATTTCCTCTATTAAACTAATCAGTAATACCACTTCAGTATAACTAGTAAGCAATAAACTTATTGTTTGAGGATGCTAAATGTTTATGTTTTCACGTCTCACTTTTTTTTTTCCAGTAACTTAATGTGTCTGCCTAGACATTAACTAGGGAAAAGGCTTTTGGCTTTATTGTTATTACCCAGTGTGTTCTGTTTTGACCAATCCATTAATATACTTCAGATAATTGATTCTGGTACTTGCAGCTCTGGAAGAGGCAAATATAATCCCCAGCTGAATTTGTCCCAGTAAAGATTGCTTTGTTTTTCCACACCTTCAGAAGAATCACAAATTTAGTTCTTTGAGATAAGCATATTGAAGGTTATAATGACCATCATTTCCAAAAGCTTCTTTTTATGTACTTTTATTAAAACTTTTCCCTATACTTTTCTTTTTCTCTTTCTGTACCTACATTAGAATTCTGCCCTCATGTGAACAAGAAAAATTCTATGGACTTCACGGCCAGAGCACTTTTACACTCAGAGCATCTGAGGCACTACAAGGTCATGATTCTGTTATCTGCCATAACCTTTGTGATTACAGGAAGATAATTTAGAATAAAATTAATTAGAGGCACTGAAGGTACCCAATTCCTGAGTACAAGATCAGAACCTCTGAAAATTAAATCTCTTCCCATTCTCTACAGCACATTCTGCAGTTTCTCAGGTGTCTGTGAAGTATCTAAAATTAGTATGCTTCTTCCACTCAAAGCCACTCTGAAAGCTGTGGCAGATACTGTAGAAAGAGAGGATGATGCTTGAAAAATAATGCAAAAAATAGAGGATGCTTCTGCTTTACCCACTCCTCATAGAACTTCAAGGGTTTTAGTATAAGCCTGTAGGAGAAACTGATAACAGAAAACTAAGGAGGAGAAATTGGAGGCAGCAGTTCCTCTTCCAAGATCTTACTGAGTTATTTTATTGGGAAAAATCAGTAAAGTTTCAGTTGTACCACCTTTGTACCATAGAATGGCTGTTTCTTGCATGGATGAGCAAGGTGAATTTGATATGATCGCAAAAAGCTTTCTGCCACCCTCCTTACAATGTTTGCATCAAGAGCCCAAGGGCTAGAAGATTTTGTCACATAACCCAAATGTTCTCTCACAATTCCCACATTCAGGGAAGCAATGCAGTCTATGTGGAGTGTTATCAAGCAACTTCTCTGTTGATCACTCGTTTGTTGTCGTACCTCCTATTGTGGTCCTGAGCATGCTCAGATATTTCTATTTCTGAACAGATTTCTCCAAACACCCTCCATAGATACATTTAGATTCTCTGAATGTATGGGTTCTCCTGCTCACTATCTAAAAAGGAAACAACCAAATACATCTCATCTGTTCCTCACATGCACTGACAGGATCTGAGTCCTCACTCAGCCAGTTACTGTAACTTTTCTTTGGAAAAGGAAAGATTCCTGGCCATTTATCTTGTCAATGTGATCTCTTCATAAAACCTAAGTTCTGGTAAATGCTTTGGTTTTATGTGTCAGTGTTCAAGATTCACATAATTTATTCCCAGGAGGTATATATTGCACCTGTGAGTTAGATGTCCTAGCCTTGAAAAAAAAAAAAAAAAAAAAAAAAAAAAAAAAAAAAAAAAGACAAGTAATTAAACCAGTATATTGAGAAGATGCATGTTTATAAGTGAAGCAAGGCAAAATTTTTCCCTTATTGTCACTCTCATCTCCAAGGGGCAAGAAAAGGAAGATAAACCATGTCACTGATTACTTCTGTTTGACTAGTAACAAAGAAATTGTCTTATGCTGACTTTATGAAGTTTTGCACCCTAATCTTATCCAGATTTTTTATCTCATTTAATTCAGTAAAATTCTGTAAAAATAAGCCTGTCTAACAGACAGGGCCCTTGACTTATTCAGCAAGTTTCCACTGGAAACTCTCTTACAGTTTCAGGCCTAGCTTTGGTTTGGTGGAAATAAATATTATTGATGGTCTATAGGTAAGATACTCATCTACTGTACATTATTATAGCTGCAACACTAGGTAGACTTAGGTGATTTATACCATCTGAGCACCTGAACATTATATTTTATCTTGGTTTTCTCTACAGACATCCCTTGGAAAGTGAATCTACTTGAAAGTCCCTAGTTGTTTGTTTAATATTCTGACGAATTTTGCTCTGGGGTCAAGAGAGGGAATGGATGTAGAAGTCCTTTAATGTCCCAAGAAGGAAAAAACCACACAGATTATGTAGTATATAAATGTGATGAAGTAGAAATGCAAGAAGAAATAGAGCAACAAATCAATAGTCATTTCCCACTGCTGTTTTCAACTGTAAAAATGTAACATAGGCAATGAGGGAGGTATATAATTTCTCATTGAATAACAATTTGAGGCAGACACAAATATTTGCTTTTTACAGAAGTAATATTTCTACCACACATTCACATAGCATGCAAAAAATTTGCCTGGGGAGTCTGTAGAAAAGACTCTAAAGTGATCTCATCTTTTCATCATTCTAGGTGGTCGTTTCTGGCTTATATATCTTCACTCTGTGTCTTCTTAAAGAAAAAACTGTGAATACAGGGGAGGGGTGTTTTTCCTTAAGAATTTGACTACTAATGACCTGTTTTACAGCAGTAACACTAGCAGATGAAGAAGCATTTTTGAAGACATAAATCAACGTTGATCAAATATTTGGGGATTCAGATATCTGAAAGTCTTCATGCTACCTCACATTCAGTCATCTATCAGAGGGTCCCTATCTAGCAGTCGCAGTAGTTTTTCTTAAAAAAGGAAGAAAACATGAATGCATGAAAACTTCAAATATATTCCATATATTGTTTTGTTTACTACTTTTAGATCCCCTTTACATTTATTTTATTCCTCCAGTAGAGTGGAGAAAGTGGAATTTTATTAAGCATCAAATTTAATTCTAATTCAATCCCTTTCCCTCTGCAATGTATCAGACAATTTTGCTTATATCAAAAAACCCTGTTTTTGTAAGTGGAACTATTAAGAGACAACAGAGTTGAGTTTTGTATGGTTTTTTGTTTGTTTATTTTTCATTCTGACAAAGAAATATACAAGACTTCACAGAATGGAAACAAAAAGAAGTGATTTGTCATAAAGCTCCTGCACATCTGCAAGAAAAGCAATTTCTCTTGGTTTACTTGTAAAATAGTTTGCATACCATTAATCATCACCATCTGATTTTCATCCCTCGGTTTCTTGGGATGAGGGATATTCATCTCATGTATCACGAACAAATAGCTTTCTCTCTCATCTATATGTTTTGGCCAAACAGATTCAGGTATTTGTACCTATGAACTGTTAGGTTTTGCATCATTCACAATAATTTTTTATTGCAGTATTGCAGTGATGCTGTCAGGTGCATGAAAGTATCTCAAATTGGATTCTATTCAGTTTCAGTTTTGTAATAATTTAGAAAGTGCTCATACAAGTTGTTGAAAAGAAACATCATTAGGCAAAATTATTCTTCATAAGCCTTAATAAGGGTAAAAATACCTATCATAAACACAAGAGAAAAAAAAACAAACTATCTTGATATTGCTGAAAAGTAATTGAAAAATCAAAATTAGGAATGAGGAAAAAAAGAAACAGATTTTAATGTCCTTCATAACTTATGTACAGCACCTTCTGCCCCCCTCCTCTTCCTCCCTCCTTCCCTTGGGCTCCCTCTGCTGCTGCTCCCTCCTTGGCTTCCTCTGTCTCTGCACACAATGGTTATGTGGCTGTGAAACTCCCTTTGACTGGGGCCAAAAATACCTCCCAAGTTTGGTTAAGTCTGGAATATGAAGCACATCCATATCTTCTGCTTCTTCTGTAAATCTTGTCCTTTTTGTAAGCTTCATCATGTGAGGCAACACTGTAGGGACAGAACATCCACCTAAAAATGCTTTTGGATGAAGAGGCCTGAAAAATAACAAGTTAGTTACTGTCTGTACCATAATCTTAGTTACTTCCATATAAATGTGATGTCTGGTCAGAACAATTATGCTTATTCCAATATAATTGAAGGCAGAATTTGTCCTGCTATCTCCCTTGTTAGTTCCTAATTTCAACTCAGATGAGCATCCAGTTCACAAGCAACTTCCTAATTTCTGCTTCTCTCTGATATTCAACTGTTCAGCTGAGTCTTTCCCTTTCCTATCCAAATTCCACAAGGAAGAGATGCCTCTCATGGGACACTATCACAGTCTGCTCCACCTATGATGTCACAAAAGCCTCTTCTCCTCCAAAAATGCCTCAACTCAGATTTCATTCTTTATTCCCACCACTGTCATTGTTTTGTTTCTATCATGGCCAAATCACTAAAACCCCCTAAATCCAACAGAAAGAGCACATCCATGGGCCTTCACTGTCTTCTGCAGCATTACTCCAGCATTACTCCTTTAACCACCTAGATAGCTAAAATTACGGTTTTGCCATTTTCAGGGATATTGCAGTATATGTCAGATGTGGCACTGAGGAAAATGTTGTATTTGCAGGTAACTGCCTAGCCATGGCAGAGCAGAGATAAGAGCACAGCTATAAACAGCCATCCAAAACTAACAGGGAAATGGAGTGCCCAAGTAGTCATTTGTGCCATTAATGTGTCATGAGGGGTCTCTAAATTAACCTGAATCATAATAGACTGCAAAATATGCTGTATATATTATTTTTTTTTTTTTCGTTAAGCATGTAAGTAGAAAATTTTTATAAAGGAATGAAAAAGCTTCTGTTGATGGTTGCACTGATGGCTTTGGCTAGTGGTAGGTCCATCTTGGAGCTGGCTGGCATTAGACCTATAGGACATGGAGGAAGTTTCTGGCATCTTCTCACACAAGCAACCCCTATAGTTCCCCTAATACCAAAACCTTGCCACACAAACACAGTACACCAGACCATGTTTATATGAGCAGGGGATCCTTCCTGCATTCCTGTGTGTATGTGTCTTTTTCAGAGGAAGGACCGCTGCTAAATGGATTAAGATTTTTGCACAAAAACCTCTTCTTATGCTTTCGGTCACACTGAAGAAACCCAGCAAACCCATGCTGAAAAAAAGGAGGGTGATGTCATCAAAATTTTGGAATTTTCACTGTTAGGAAAATAAGCTACTCCGGATAGAATTAAAAGCATTATGAAACACACAATATGTTATCACTGGACAACTTCATTAATTTCTTGTATCGCTTTTAATAGCCCAGTTACGTGTTTTGGGATCTGTTCCACTTTCAATGGACAAATCTGTATAAAATGATGAACCAAAAGGAGTATGTTATTTATTAAGTACTTGTAAAGTCTAGGGATAAGGAAAATGCAAGATGTAAACAAAAAGAAATGTCTATCTTTTTTATTTGCCTTTTTGTCATAATTAGTACTGGCAGGTTAGAATACTTGGTATTTAATTTAGTTTTTGATCTTTGTTAGAAATTTGCTATGTGATCTTGGGCAACTCATTAAATATCCCTATTATTTGTTCCCTGTCTTTAACTGTGGAGGTTAGTGTGTCTCCCCTTTACCTAAAAAGTAGCTGAGATACTATGAAAAAGAACAAAAAAAAGCAACACAGCTAAAACAGCAAAACTCTTGGTTACTTTTGACAATTCAGAATTTTCAGAAACTGTATTCCCACTGTGAATATTTAAGCCAGCATGGATGGTGCTCTGATATGAAAAGTAAACTGCAAAAAACAACAAAATCTGGGTTAAACAAGCAGTGCTTCAAGAATAGAGAGAACTCTTATATGTCCTTATAGAATTTTTCATCTATTCGGTGTATAAGTATTTTTACCAAGAAATATGAGAAAATAATCATATATGCTAGCAAAAGAAAAATTTATTAAGAACTGTATAAATCAGAAGTGAAAGAAATTTAAAATCTCTGTCATGCAGAATTGACAGTTTGATATTTTACTTCCATATAGAAGTGTAATCTTTTTAAAATTATCAGTAAAACTGAATTTCCAGGATATTTGGCTTTAGAGAAAAATGGCATATGAATGTTGATATTTTAGTATGGAATTTCAACATGTCACTTAAAATGTTATAGTAAATTCATTTTTATTTTTTATTAGTATATTGTACCAGCTGCATCACAGGGAGGACAACAGGTCTATGTTAGAAATTATTTGTTTATTAAATCATATTGAAACGGCATTAATTGAAACATTATTTCTTCTCTACATCAAACTATTTCCCATACTGATAATAATAAATATTTATCACTCCAAGGAGGATTTGATATTCAATGTAGAGTACTTTTATACAGTCAAAAGCACATATACCATAAAATACTGCTATGATTTGAGTGTTACACATTACATTTTACCATTAACATTTAACCATGAGTCTTCTCTACCTGGCTGCCTCTGTTTTTCTTAGCCAACATTACCTCAGTCTCTCACTTCTCATCTCAAAAGCCCTACCTTTGAAATTTATTTATTTTTTTTACTTACTTCCTTGTTTATTTATAATTTGAATTGTGTTTTGGATGGAAGACTGAACATATTATTGAATAGTAACATGACTTGTAACCCAAATGAATGTGTTTTAAGCAGACTTGAA
The DNA here is from genome assembly GCA_038090715.1 of Florisuga fusca. Lineage (NCBI taxonomy): Eukaryota > Metazoa > Chordata > Aves > Apodiformes > Trochilidae > Florisuga > Florisuga fusca. The sequence continues at coordinate 1,617,810 of JAAWXA010000056.1, forward strand.
ATTCTGATATCTCTAGGTTCTGTGAAAGTCAAGCAGCACAATGACATTAAAAGAACAGAAGATGAATTGTGTCAGCTGGTAGTGACAAATATGTGTTCTTAGTAAGTTAAAGGTCAGAATGAAACAGAATAGACTGGTTAAAATACTATCATGATGGATCAGCAAGTTATGCATAGAGAATAAAATATAAAATTAAAATGCAAACCTTGTATTTTAATTATAGAAACCTTATAGAGTTCTTTTGCACAAAAACATTAGAAGTCATATAGAATCGTTAAAACTCTCCATTTTATCTTTTTCATTTAAAACCTGGTTAAATAATAATAACAAACAAAAAAATCAGTCATTCTAATTTCAGGTAGAAATGAAGGCAAACAATAAAAACCACATCAAACTAAATAACTTCCCTTCCAATATTTTAAAAGAATTCTGATTCTTAGTAATTCAAAGGATGATTTTAGAAGTAGATTCATTAACTCTCATTAGATAAATCTTTCCTAAGAACTGTCTTCTTCCTGTGGGGATCCAGAGCTCAGCCCTTCATTCATTACTAATTTCTGTGAAAACTCATTAGCCATCACTGTAAAAATCCCTTTGTTCTTTGTCATAGGAGCTGAGGAGTTGTGGGCTGGCCGAGTCTATCTGTAGCACTGAGATCAGTGCAATGTTCCAGTAAGTCCCAGTGTATAATGGCATTTCAGAAAAAGGTAAATTTTCTTCTCTCTGTAAGCCTACTTAAAGGTTTCTCCCAAGTGTAACATTTTGTTTTGATTTCCATATATGTCCTTTTTATTTGCTTTTGTGCCAGGGCTGTGTTTCACTGGTAGCTCTCTGTCTTTCTTCTCTATATGCACTACCACACATTCTTCTCTCTAACCTGTATTTATACACAGCAATCACATCCCTTCTTAGCTTCTGCTTTACTGGAGTAATCAAGCCAAAAATCTTCTCATTTACTCATGCAATATAGGCTCTTCATTCACCTGATTACGCAAGGAAATTTTTTATTCCTTTCAATTAATATTTATTAAACATGTTGAAAAGGATTTGCACACATTTTCTAGGAAGTATCTCATCTGTGATTTCACCCTGACATTAACAGATTTTTGCTTCCCCAGTAAACACTTCTAATAATACATTAGATTTGCACTGCACTTGCCTGTAACCCATTTGTCAGTTTGCAGCCCTGTAATATGGTATTACCATTTCTAAGCTTTCTGCAGCTTATTCAAGCTCTGTGACTACGGCTTGTCAGCTTTGCTCTCTGTGAACTTTTCTTGACCTACCTGCAGCTCTATTTGAACTTGGTTTACCTATAGCAACAATTTTTCTTCTGATGGGGTGGATACAGCTGATTTGTTTTATTTTTCTTATTGCTGTATGGTACAGCAACATTTTTAGAATCATAAAACAATGGCATAGTGTAGAAAAATGTAGTTCTGGCATGATAGCTGAGGCCTTAAGAAGCAGAAAAGCAGTATGTAGCAGTGAGGGATATAGGCATGGGGTGTTACGAGTTGTCGTACAAGCTTGGACTGGAAAGCCCACAGATATAATAAATTCATAGAACAGAATGGGTTAGAAGGGAACTTAAAGATCATTTAGTTCCAACTCCCCTGCCGTGGGCAGGGACACCTTCCACTAGACCAGGTTTGGTTTCTTTTCTGGCACTGAAAACAGACTGTTTATTTCTTCAAATCCCTATCTTGCAGTTCAGTAATCTGTTAACCTTAATAGCACCATTAGTCCATGTTTAAAAAATCTTTATTTTTCTCTTTCTAAACCCCTTCCTGTAAGAATACAGATTAATATAATATTCTTAGAAAATCTGAAAGTTTAGGTTTTCTACTTTCCCCTCCCCTTCCCCTCTACATACTACTATATTGATACCCAAACTTGGATAAATTCCTTGTTCAGATTTATGTTCCCTGTATTCATGTTTAAACTGAACCACTGAGCTCTTGAATCAGAACACATCTACTGATGGCATTACAGGTATCAGCTGTGAATTTACCATCTTCCTTGTAAAGGAAGCCCAGTTGGCACAGGAGCCATAGTAAGTTCTGTCAGGCTCCAGACAGAGTCTGGGCAACTGGAAATTAATGCTATAGAGCATGTAATCACAGATGACTTTGAACAAAGCCAAAGTATCATAAGCAACTTAGTATTTCCAGAACTTCTATTTATCACTCATGGAAAGCAATATTAGCATCTAATCCTGTTCCACAGGTATTGACAAGATGCATCCAGACAATACATTGTTTTAAATGATACATTTATCTAAGTATCTGTATTCATCAGTTAAGAACCTAGAGGTCACCACAAGAGGAGTTTTTAAGACTGATAGATCAGCTTCAAATTTCAAAGAAAATTTCAGTAGATTCATTCACTAGAAACACACTTTGTGCTAATGGTTAATCACTAGCTCCACTTATCATTAAAACTGTCAGACTTTAACACTTATTCTGCTACTTATCTGTGACTAGATATTACCATGGAAATGAATCTGTGCAGCACTGAAACCACAGTCTTTGGTTTTCCAGACTTAAGAGCTGTTTGATGAAGTATGCCAAAACAGACACCTCAGATTTGCTTTTCTGGCTCACGTGGTTTTGTACTATTCATTCCCCTCCCAGTGGGGGCAGGTGGGGATCTCATCTCCTTCCCGGGCTCTCTTGTTTCGGGTTTTACTAGTCGTGTTTTTAGTTATGGGAATTTCCTTCCTGTTTGCTGTCCCTTGTGCTTATCTTATTCCTACTTTGTTGTGCAAACTCTCTTATTTGTGTGGTAGCTGCTTATTTGCTTTCCCATGATTCTTAAACAAAACTACCCAAATCCTTGCTTGCTCCTTAATTGCTCACATTGCTTACATACTTAATTTAAATATGCTTAAACACTGTGTTTGCCCATGCCATCACACAGTTACCAAACTTTAGGTACCATTGCTGTTTGCTATCTTTTATCATACCTACATCTTGGTTAAAGTCAAACTAAGAATAACCACCTCGTTATTAACATAATGGGAACCTGAAGGAGTCACAGGCCTCTCTTTTGGCAATAAAAGCTCCTATCCAAGTTCTCTTTATTTCTATCATAATCACAGAATCACAGAATGTTTTAGGTTAGAAGACACTTCCAGGTTCATCTGGTCCAATCTTTGACCAACACCATAATCTAAGTACTAACCCATGTCCCTAAGGACCAGGTCCAAGTACTCCAGGTATGGTGACTCCACCACTGTCCTGGGCCATTCCAATGTCTGACAACCCTCTCAGTGAAAAAATATTTCCTAACATCTGGCCTAAACTTCCTCTGGTGCAGCTTTCATCCACTTCCTCTAGTCCTATCACAGATCACTAAGGAGAAGTGGCTGTTTGCCTCCTCCAACCCCCCTTGAGGTGGTTGAAGAGAGCTATAAGGTGTCCTCTCAGCCTCCTCTTCTTCAGACTAAACAACCCCAGCTCCCTCAGCCACTCCTCACAGGACTTGTCCTCCAGGCCCTTAACAATCTTTGTTGTCCTTTTCTGGACACATTACAGCACTTCTGTGTCCCTCTTACAGTGAGCTGCCCAGAACTGAACACAGGACTCAAGATGTGGCCTCAACAGAGCTGAGTTCAGAGGGATGATCACCTCCCTGTTCTTGCTGTCCACTGAGTTCCTAATACAAGCCAGGATGCCACTGGCCTTCTTGGACACCTGAGCACACTGCTCACTTGTATTAAGTCAACTGTCAACCAATATCCCCAAGTCCCTTTCAAACTTACAGCTTTCTATCCATACTTTCCCAATTCTGTAGCTTACCATGGAATTGTTATGACCCAGGTTCAAGACCTGGAATTTGGCCATTTAAAATATTATGCACTCAACCTTGGCCCACTGGTCTAACCTAAGTCCCACTGTAAGGCTTCCCTACGCTCCAGCAGATTGACACAGCCACCTAGTTTGGTGTCAGCTGTAAATTTACTGAGGGTACACTCAATCCCCTCATCCAAGTCATTAATGAAGATATTAAAGAGAAGAGGCCCCCTAACTGAACCGTGGGGGACACGACTCATGACCGGTTGCCAGCCAGATTAGTTTCATTCACTACCACTCTTTCAGCCTTACCATCCAGCCAATTTTTTATCCAATGCAGGGTATATTTATCCAAGCCAAGTGCCATGAGTTTCTGAAAAAGAATACTGTGAGAGACAGTGCCAAAAGCTTTACTAAAGTCCAGATAGACAATGCCCACAGCTCTTCCCTCAGCCACTAGGGAAGTCATCTTGTTGTAGAAGGAGATCAGGTTAGTCAGATGGGACCTACCTTTTGTAAACCCATGTTGACTTGGCCTGATTACCTGGTGGTTTTGTATGTACCAGGTGATGGTACTCAACATGACCTTCTCCATAACCTTTCCTGGCACCAAGGTCAAAATGATAGGTCTATACTTCTTCCTTTCAGCCCTTGTAGATGAGCGTTACATTCGCTAGTTTCCTATAGTTGAAGACTTCAGGGTGTGTTTTTTTTCTACCTCAACAAAGTTCATCATTTTTTGTTGTCATCCATCCAGTATGTTCCTACATGCATCTTTTTCATCATCCTTTCAACCCATTTCCTTTTTATGTGCTCCTAACTCTTGAGTCTCCCTGCTCTTTTGCATTAAGTTGAAGCTGTGTGCTTGTTCACACCCTTAGTCCATGCTTGCTCAGTAAATACAATCCCACTTCCTCCTCCAATATCCTGCTGTAGATAAAGCTTATTATTCAGTAGATAAATTTTCAAACAAGTATTTTCTTATTTCTCTTCACACTTTCTTGTTGGCTAACAGAAGCTCCCATAACAGTAGAGATTTATGGAAACTTTTGTCCTCAAAATCAGTTATTCAGTGTCTTCTACAAAAAACTTAAAGTATTCAACTGAAGCAGCTGCAGGGCTATTACCTCTCATTTTATTAATTGGCAGTCTTTTTGCTTTGCTTTCTTTTTCTGTGTCCATCTATGGCCTCTGAAATTCAGATGGAAAAGCCCTTGCCCTTGGGAATGCCACCTTGTGATTATAGTTTGTACAACAAAGCATTGATCAAAGATTGTTGAGAGTAGAGATTGTAGAGAGTATCACTAAAAATAATGAGTAAGAATTATGGATACTTTATATAGGGAAAACAAGTTATATTGTTACAATGACAGAAATACATATAGGTTACCTAGTCATACAAACTGGCATGATTTTTCTGTTGCCTGGGAAAACAAAATTAAGAATTGTGGGTATACATTTGTTTTTATGTGCAGTTTAAGAATGAGTTAACATGGCAGTGAGGTGCTGTCAAAGTCTTTCCAAAGCAGAATTGTGCAGTTTGTGAATAGATGCTTTTAACTGCCACCATGCTCAGATCCAGGATGTCAGGTAAACTGGGAAGGTACAGAGATGTGAAAGCAGCAGATCCAATGTTATTTACTATTTGATAAACCCACTTCTTTTTGAAAGTCTATTTTCTGGTGTGTACGAAAAAAGATAATGAGAAAAGGAGAAAAAAAAAAAGCCAGGAAATGAATAGAGGGAGCAGTGAAAGCTTCCTTTCAGCTTAGCCAAGCTTATTGAATTTTATGAATGAAGCATCCACAGTTTTTCTTTCTTTCAGCTTCTGCATTTGCAGCAGGGTTAGCAGGTGGGGTGTCCTCAGTGGATAAACTTGTGTCCTGGAAGGATGCTGAGAAACAAGGGGCCATTCTTAATTTCTGGGTTTCTTTATCTCCTTATTTGAAAGACCTTGTGTTATTTTGTACTTGTCTCTTACTTCCTCTACACATAGTAAAAATACAAGAGGTTAATGAGATTACTACTACTGTTTAAAATTAAGTACAAGAGTTTTGGAAAGAACAAAAAAACCCAGGCATTAAGATGTCAGTCTTTCTCTGTCCTGAGCTAAATTTTATCTAAAACTTAATCTAGGCTCTAGATAAAAATTTGTTGGGTTTTTTTTTTATTTATTTTATTCAAAACTTGCATCCAGAAGAGTTAATTAGAATTTTAGTATAAAAGCTACACTGGTAAAGATAGAGGCAGACCTTACCTGAAAATCAGTATAAATGTTAAGATTTTTTAAATTATTAATATTGGTCCCAAACTCCCGGTGGAAAATCTTAAAATCTGGAACAGGGTTAGTGTGAAAATAGCAGACTGCTTCAATCTGTAGCATTGTAAACTACATTTCCTTTAATTAACTTCAAAGGTTTTGCATCTTGTCACAGAACAATGTGTTACATTGTTATTGGCTTAATGGTAATAGTAACAATAATTGTAGTAGTAACACAGTGCTCCCTCAGTTTATCTGGACTGAAAAAGAGGACATAGATTAGTGAAGAGAGATAGCTAATTAAATTTTGAGAATATTGAAGTGCTGTATTGTTGACCTCACTGAAAGAGAAACCAGAAATACAAAGCTTGACTATCTTATTAGTATTTTGCCTGTATTACCAAATTTCTACCACTTCATATTTCTTCAGTTTGACTTTTTTTGTTGTTTGTTTGGTTGGTTGGTTGGTTGGTTGGTTTGTTGTTTTTTTTTTTTGGTTTTGTTTTTACGNCTTTCAAACTTACAGCTTTCTATCCATACTTTCCCAATTCTGTAGCTTACCATGGAATTGTTATGACCCAGGTTCAAGACCTGGAATTTGGCCATTTAAAATATTATGCACTCAACCTTGGCCCACTGGTCTAACCTAAGTCCCGCTGTAAGGCTTCCCTACGCTCCAGCAGATTGACACAGCCACCTAGTTTGGTGTCAGCTGTAAATTTACTGAGGGTACACTCAATCCCCTCATCCAAGTCATTAATGAAGATATTAAAGAGAAGAGGCCCCCTAACTGAACCGTGGGGGACACCACTCATGACCGGTTGCCAGCCCGATTAGTTTCATTCACTACCACTCTTTCAGCCTTACCATCCAGCCAATTTTTTATCCAATGCAGGGTATATTTATCCAAGCCAAGTGCCATGAGTTTCTGAAAAAGAATACTGTGAGAGACAGTGCCAAAAGCTTTACTAAAGTCCAGATAGACAATGCCCACAGCTCTTCCCTCAGCCACTAGGGAAGTCATCTTGTTGTAGAAGGAGATCAGGTTAGTCAGACAGGACCTACCTTTTGTAAACCCATGTTGACTTGGCCTGATTACCTGGTGGTCTTGTATGTACCAGGTGATGGTACTCAACACGACCTTCTCCATAACCTTTCCTGGCACCAAGGTCAAACTGATAGGTCTATACTTCTTCCTTTCAGCCCTTGTAGATGAGCGTTACATTCGCTAGTTTCCTATAGTTGAAGACTTCGGGGTTTTTTTTTCCTACCTCAACAAAGTTCATCATTTTTTGTTGTCATCCATCCAGTATGTTCCTACATGCATCTTTTCCATCATCTTTTCAACCCATTTCCTTTTTATGTGCTGCTAACTCTTGAGTCTCCCTGCTCTTTTGCATTAAGTTGAAGCTGTGTGCTTAAATTTTCCAGCCCCATCGTTCACACCCTTAGTCCATGCTTGCTCAGTAAATACAATCCCACTTCCTCCTCCAATATCCTGCTGTAGATAAAGCTTATTATTCAGTAGATAAATTTTCAAACAAGTATTTTCTTATTTCTCTTCACACTTTCTCGTTGGCTAACAGAAGCTCCCATAACAGTAGAGATTTATGGAAACTTTTGTCCTCAAAATCAGTTATTCAGTGTCTTCTACAAAAAACTTAAAATATTCAACTGAAGCAGCTGCAGGACTATTACCTCTCATTTTATTAATTGACAGTCTTTTTGCTTTGCTTTCTTTTTCTGTGTCCATCTATGGCCTCTGAAATTCAGATGGAAAATCCCTTGCCCTTGGGAATGCCACCTTGTGATTATAGTTTGTACAACAAAGCATTGATCAAAGATTGTTGAGAGTATCACTAAAAATAATGAGTAAGAATTATGGGTACTTTATATAGGGAAAACAAGTTATACTGTTACAATGACAGAAATACATATAGATTACCTAGGCATACAAACTGGCATGATTTTTCTGTTGCCTGGGAAAACAAAATTAAGAATTGTGGGTATACATTTGTTTTTATGTGCAGTTTAAGAATGAGTTAACATGGCAGTGAGATGCTGTCAAAGTCTTTCCAAAGCAGAATGGTGCAGTTTGTGAAGAGATGCTTTTAACTGCCACCATGCTCAGATCCAGGATGTCAGGTAAACTGGGAAGGTACAGAGATGTGAAAGCAGCAGATCCAATGTTATTTACTATTTGATAAACCCACTTCTTTTTGAAAGTGACAAAAGGAGAAAAAAAAAGCCAGGAAATGAATAGAGGGAGCAGTGAAAGCTTCCTTTCAGCTTAGCCAAGCTTATTGAATTTTATGAATGAAGCATCCACAGTTTTTCTTTCTTTCAGCTTCTGCATTTGCAGCAGGGCTAGCAGGTGGGGTGTCCTCAGTGGATAAACTTGTGTCCTGGAAGGATGCTGAGAAACAAGGGGCCATTCTTAATTTCTGGGTTTCTTTATCTCCTTATTTGAAAGACCTTGTGTTATTTTGTACTTGTCTCTTACTTCCTCTACACATAGTAAAAATACAAGAGGTTAATGAGATTACTACTACTGTTTAAAATTAAGTACAAGAGTTTTGGAAAGAACAAAAAAACCCAGGCATTAAGATGTCAGTCTTTCTCTGTCCTGAGCTAAATTTTATCTAAAACTTAATCTAGGCTCTAGATAAAAATTTGTTGGGTTTTTTTTATTTATTTTATTCAAAACTTGCATCCAGAAGAGTTAATTAGAATTTTAGTATAAAAGCTACACTGGTAAAGATAGAGGCAGACCTTACCTGAAAATCAGTATAAATGTTAAGATTTTTTAAATTATTAATATTGGTCCCAAACTCCCGGTGGAAAATCTTAAAATCTGGAACAGGGTTAGTGTGAAAATAGCAGACTGCTTCAATCTGTAGCATTGTAAACTACATTTCCTTTAATTAACTTCAAAGGTTTTGCATCTTGTCACAGAACAATGTGTTACATTGTTATTGGCTTAATGGTAATAGTAACAATAATTGTAGTAGTAACACAGTGCTCCCTCAGTTTATCTGGACTGAAAAAGAGGACATAGATTAGTGAAGAGAGATAGCTAATTAAATTTTGAGAATATTGAAGTGCTGTATTGTTGACCTCACTGAAAGAGAAACCAGAAATACAAAGCTTGACTATCTTATTAGTATTTTGCCTGTATTACCAAATTTCTACCACTTCATATTTCTTCAGTTTGACTTTTTTTGTTGTTTGTTTGGTTGGTTGGTTTGTTTTTTTTGTTTTGTTTTGTTTTAAGCTGATCTCCCCTTTTTTTCATATGAAATGTCCACCTTTAAGTAATTGTGACTATGCTCCTTGTATTACCACAAGCCTGGTGTTACCCTAAGGGTTAAGTATTTGGCAGAGTACTTCCTCAAAGCTGACTGCATGGCCACATGGTGTGTAGACATTCCAGATATCCAGCATCTTCTGGCTCTGAGTAGAGTGTAAGGAATCATTGTTCAAATAATTGTTCTTATTTTAGGGAAAACAATGACATCAAAAATGCATCCCTCGTACATCAAATGGTGCATGAAGGAAAGGAGGTGTTGATAAAGCATCTTGAAATGGAAGCAAACAGATAAACCAGCAGCTGTAACATTTTGAGATCTACCGCTTACATAGACCACATTTTTATATATTCCCTTTCTCTGAAATCTCTTATCAGACTCTGTTCAGAATGATTTTTCTTCAGAGTAAACATCTCAGCATTTCATAATGCTGTTTGATAGGGTCAGACTTTCAAAGACAGCACCACAGTGATCTACATGAGGATACATTTGGTATCACAGATCTGAGATTCAGAATGGACAGGGAACTAATTCAATTTGATGTCTACTGCAAGTGCAGGGCACCAAAATGATGTAGTGAGAGTATTCATAACTGTAAATCAAACAGTGCCTGGGAGTCTTCCCAGAGAGTGTATCCCAGCTCTCTATGTTTTTAAACTAGAACTGTCCCTCATGTGGCTTTGTCCTGTGTGAACTGGCTGTTCCCAAAAGGTTTCTAGACCTTACTCAGGGCTTAGTAAAAATCCATCCTATTTTCAATCTCCTAATTTCATTTGTGTTAAGTAGTTCCTGTACAGACACTGCCTTCAGTGTTTAAATACTTTTCTTTATATTGAAATATTATATTTCTTTTTCAAATCTGAATCTGTCTGACATTAAAGTCCTTTCTTTTGTGTGGAAAGGTGTAAGCTTTACCAGTCAATGAAAGACAGAAATAGCAAAAATAATAGCTCAAATATCAGTATTCTGACATTTACAAATCTTATCTTGATAAAGGAATCACTGAGGGGGTCTTGGCAACTTGACCACTTGAAACTTTCAAAATTTGTTTGAATGAAACACTAGAACTTACACTTCTCAGTTTTCAAGGTAAAGCAGATTGAAAAGCCTCTCAGATCGGTATTACAAGGATATTATTCTCTCAAAGAAAATTATTTGTTCCAGTATAGTCTTTAAAAAGCAATGTCACTACTGAATTTAATATTATGTTGCAAGAAGAGTTATAATAATGTTAACTCTGTGTTTTGGTTGGGGTTTTTTTCATATAAATTGTTTTCAAAGATTTATTTTGTCACCTATGAAGCCTTAGAAGCAAATCTTAAACAGCACAAAGTTCTTCCAAGTCTAGAACTAACATGAAATGAATTATTAGCAAACGGATCCAAGAAGGTTTGACCTCTCAAACCACTTACCCGAGACAGTTTCTAGAACTTTGATTTCCCTGATATTTAACTTTTCTACCTCTTGTTTCTTTAAGGAAAATGATCATTCAGGTGGGTGACTGCAAGTTAAATGGAATTCTTCATTCAGGCATGAATGACATTCCTGGGGAAAAAAAAAAAGAAAACAAAAGATAACAAACAAACAAGCAAAACCCACAAAACCCACAATGGGTGCTGGAAAGAGCTCCTTTGAAAATTGTATTTTTTACACAAGAAAAAATTCTATTGATTATATTCACCAAATTCTTACACACCTTAATAACAACTAGGATAGAACAGTTTGCCCAGAGAGTTTATAAATGTCCCATTCCTGGAAGAGTTCAGGATCAGGTTGGATGAGGTTCTGAGCAGCCTGATCTAGCTGGAGATGTCCCTGTTCATTACAGGATGGTTTGGACTGGGGTGACTTTTAAAGGTCCCTTCCAACTCAAACTGTTCTATGATACTATGTGCCTAAATATGTGCCTATGTAGAGATATATATTTGCACATACACAATGTTTGTCTGTAGCTCCCTTTGAGGCTGCAAGCCTTCTGATTAATTAGATTTACACCCATTTTTTATTGCATGATTGAAACACAGTCCAATTTCATGTCTATAAAGAGAAGGCAACAATTCTGCTACTAGGGCCTGAATACCTTTCTAAAATGTGGGTAAGCAATGTTGATGTGCTTTTGTATACTTATTTGCAGAATCTACTGAACTCTTTACTCAGTCCACTCCAGACATGAGCCTTTTGAGACCTTAATAATAACTAGGGACAGATTAAATATTGACACTTGAAAAGGTTCTTCTGCGTATCACTGCAGAGATGTCTGAGGTGCTTGTAAAGTAGTTGGTTATCCACTTTGTACTAGTCTGATTTGTTATGAGAAGCTGTAGTAAGTAGTTCAACAGCTGCTTCACAAGTAACCAAGATAAAGGGTTGCTGAACTCCTATGTAAGAGCAGGACAGAGAAATGAGAAAATATCTGTATTACCCCTTTTTAAATCATCCCTGCAAGTGAAGACATAGAACTTTCAGATCAGTCAGTATCTTAGCTTTAGACATCCTATTGTAATTCTCTGTACTATTACTTATGGAATCTGGAAATGCCTTATTAATATTAGCAGTGTTATTTTGTGTTAATCAGGTTTGGTTTAAACAGTTTTTTAAACAGTGGTTGGTTTTGTTTTGTGAGGGTTTTTTTTGTTTTTTTGTTTGTTTTTTTTAATATGTAGATTCCTCAACTCTTGCCACCCCTAAACAACTTTAATTTCTTCAGGTTCCTAGTTTAGACCCTGACATATCAGTAAGCATTGCAGCTAACAGATGTGTACAGAGTTATCCAAACTTAGAAATTACTTTCCAATTGATACTGTACATTTACCACTGTAAACTGCAGAGGTAAAAGAAAACTGCATCTTCCTAGATATAATCCTGTGAAAATTACTTTTTAAAAAAGGCTAAGTTTTTTTAATTGGGTTTGATTGTGGATTGGTTTGGGGTTTTCTGGGGTTTGTTTTGGGTTTTTTTCTGTGTTGGCAGACAGATCTCTAACTACTACTTAGTAAACAGTAAGTCACTCCGAACACAAGACAACTAGACAGCCCAGCTAGACTTGCCACTTATTTCTCCATCACATTTAATGTATTGCTCCAGGAGCCACTTCTTGCTGTCATATAAAAAACATAAACTAACTCTAGTAAAGAACTGACTCAACAGTTTTCTTCTGGGATAGGCACATGGACTTACAGCTTGTTTTTTGGAAGAAAACAGCAGTATCAGCAATGACATCTTCCTTCTGTGTAATAAAGATAACTGATATAATAAGCAGGAGTAAATCTGGCATCTGACATTTGATGACTTTTAGGACAAAGGTAGAATTTAGACTCATTGAATATCAATATTTAAAGACTTCTAATTGATAATTATCAGAATATGCTGACTGATATTCTATTGTTTGGGTTTTTTCCTGATTATTGTATTGTTTTATAAATAACTTGATTGGAAAAAAAGAGTATGTTTGTAAATTTGCAACTGACACAAGCCTTAAAGGCACTGGAATGTGTCTGATGACAGGACTGAAATTCAAAATTCTTGAAAAACTAGTGCAATGGGCTGAAAAAGAATGTTATTTATAGACGTACAGCAGACCAGACCTAGTAGCTGCACAACTACCATAGAAAATAAAAGGCTGTGGAGCATGGTTCCATAGGAAGTGGTCAGAGGATTACGGGGAGTCAAAGGAGAAAACAAGGGACAAGTAATTCTCTTACAAAAAAAAAAGGACAAATGTTATTGAAGTGCATATAGATATGATTACATTCTGCTTGTGTTGTTGGCATAAAGCTACAGATTAAAACACCTAATTTAGGTGTTTATCTTCACGTTCACTGGATTGTCATGTTCCCAATATTAAGAAATGATACCCTGCTGGCATTGTCAATACGATTTAGCAGAGGCTGAAAGACACCTGTCTAATCTGAAATGAAATTTGAGACTACACATTTCAAGAAAGATGTGGGTCCAATACAGACAGAACCAAGGATACCATGAAGAACAACTGAACTGGAAAACAAAGCCATTGATGAAAGCTGGTGAAGCTAAAGTATAAAATGATGATTTTTAAAATGATGATTTTTAAAATCTAGGAAGAGTTTTCAGCTACACAGCTACAGTTCAGTTCAGTTATAGCTACAAAATCATCTGGACAGAATCATCAATAAGAATAATGTTTCCTCCATATCCATAGTTCTCAGAATAAGAAATAATGGAGCCTGTATAATGTAACTGGGAAATTAACTGGCTTGGGTGCCACAGAACTGAAGGTGCATTTACCATTTGTCACAGATGATTTAGAAATAGTCCTGCCTTGAAAAGAAGAGATGGCCTTAATGTCTTCAAATTTCTTCTAACTGTAGATTATACAATTCTAATTCATAGCATTCTGATACAAATGGAACACATCTTTGTCAAAGATCTTCAATATTACTTGATTGCATCCTGATGTGGATCATATTATAGCTGTGAGAAAAGCTTGATTTTGGATGTTTTTCCACAAATCCTTTTTCTGTTATTTCAGCTTCAGTTCCTAAGCATAATTTCTTTTTCCTGTTCTACTAGAGATCATGGCCTGTATGTGTACTGAACCATTTCATGCATGGACTCGTCTTGTCTTGAATGACTTTATACGTATCTCTGGTGTGCTGTCCAGCAATTTAGAAGGGATGCAGAATTCTGTAACTTACAGCAGGTGCTGATAGCAGATGGATAAAAGAGATACTCTCACTAAATTGCAGCTTGACTGAAATATCAAACTCATGGACACTCTTAAGGCAAAGAAGATATTTAATGATTCAGAGAGGAAGCAATAGACCAAATTTCTCTACAAGTGAGACCAGTAAACTATGCAGGATTTTGTATTCAACTGCAGAAACTTGGTTTTATTGTTGGATCAATGACAAAGTATAATTTTCCAGTTCCTTTCAACATGTTATTTTCCATACTTTGGGACTGACCTTTGTTTCTGTGAATGATATGATTTTATTGAGAATGGGTGATGTGAGAGCATGAGGCAATGCTGTTCAAGACACCTGAACGCATAGCATGACACAGTGAAGTTTTGTGTGCCAAATTTGGGATGAACACATGTCTATTTTGTTTTAAACTCTAGAATACAATCATACATTAAACACTGACCATGACCTTTACACACTGAGAACCTCAACATTCAGTAGCAGTTGAAAATCCCTTCAGAACGGGAGTGTTTATTATAATTTAATTACAAATATTATATATTATTATTAATAGAATTTACATCTGAAGACAGAAATCTGAATTACAAGCATTAAATTTTAAGATTAAAAATAAGAAAAAATACATAAAATCAATTATTATATTATTATTGTAATAAAATATAGCTCCAAGAACTAACAATTTAGTTTGTCTAAATTAAAAACAAACAAACAAACAAAAAACCCCAAAATCTATTGTATTTTTGGTTTTAACTGCTACTTATTAGACTTTTGTCTCATTCCTTGGTACATATTACGTTACTGAGCTGCACGTAATTGAATCTGCTTGAAAGTTTTTTAAAAATGAGCAAGGTGTGAAAAAACAGGAATTACAGATAAAATGAAGAAATTATTGTATGAAATCACTAGTTTATATATTTTAATAAAAAATGTCTGTGTTCTATTGTGATTTTCTAGCCCTTATCCATAACTTTGACTTTCTGCAATCTTTGCTTCAGCTTTTCTCCTCACATATATATATTACCAAAGAAGTGAAGACTCCCTGCAAGAATATTAGGATCTGTATATATATATGCACACATCATTTTAATAACTGCATACAGGAATTTCATTTGATATTGAAGATATAATTCAATGATATTGAAATTTTTCCATTATAACTATTTCACAGAAACAAGTCTGAGCCCATGACTACATATATTATTAAAGAAAAAAAAAAAGTGAAATGTTCTTGGCAGGCTCTGACTGCTTAAGGGGCATGTTAACTAGTTGTCTTACCCTAGGAAATATTTGCAATTTCAAAAGAGTCTCTTCCAGAATCAGGGTAAAAGGGTAAATTTTCAGAAACAGGCACATACTTTAAAATGTTTTATCAGATGATTTGGAATAACTGAAGCATTTATAAACTTTCTGTGTATTTTAACTGTGATTAATAGATGGTTTACGTTCCACATTGCCATTATAAAAAGAAAGGCAAATATTTAAAAATCTTGAGAAAGGCTGTGATTAGCAAAAGCAGCATAATTGTTTGGTTTAGACATACTGGCAATTTGCAGTGGAAAAAATATCTTCCTCATATTTTCTGTCCTCTTTGCTGGTGTCTGTGTTGCCTGGCTGTACAGTACTTGATGACACAGAGAAGGCTTTGATTAGATATTAGAGGTAACTTCTTCACTGAAAGGGTTGTCAAACACTGGAACATCCTGCCCAGGGATGTGGTTGAATCACCATCCCTGGAGGTGTTTGAAAGTCTTGTAGTTGTGGTGATTAGGGACATGGTTTAAGCCCTGGGCTTGATAGACTGAGGCTAATGGTGGTAGATTTAGATTAAGGTTGGGCTCAATGATTTTAGAGGTCTTTTCCAACCCGAATGATTTTGTGATTTGCTAAGATATTCAATTGCATTAGGGCTTTTGAGTCAGAGAAGAGTTAACATAATTTTCCAGAATGGAAGGGAAGTTAAGAAAAGAAATGCATTCAAGAGAAAGCTACTGATTTGTAGGTTTTGGTTTGTTTGTTTGGGTTTTTTTCTATTAAGGATTTTTGAAGCTAACTGTTAAGTGTACCTATGTCTTACTGCAAAACAATCAGAATGATAACAATTCTGTCCTGATTACATAGCCTGTCACTAGATTTGGCAGTGATGGAAAATTCAGTGTGCTTAATTGTCAGATTTATGCCACCTAAAATGACAAAACTAATAGCAGTAAAAAGATAAGGAACAAGCAAACATGTTGATATTTTCATTTCTGCTTTCCCTTGTATTCTCTGATTTAATGACCAATGGCTATCAATCATGCAAGCCAGGCACTTCTGTAAGGAAAACTAAAAGGGAGGAAATAAATTTCTAATAAGTATTTGTTAGATATAATCTAAAAGTCCTTAAAAATGTTTTGTAAGACATAGACTTTAATTTAATACTTTAAATTAATTAATTAATTTCTCATGTTTTTTATTATTATGGAGACAGATGGTAAAATCCAGCTGGGTGAAAACACAGGGTCCATCTATATCTTTATGTTTATATTTGTATGTTTATACATGTGTGACTATACAACCAATAAGTTCCCCAAATCCAACTTCAACCTAGCACTTCCAAGTCAGTCACTAACCTTGTCCTTGGCACACCTACATGGGACTTTTAAATACCTCCAGAGTTGGTGACTCCATCATTTCCATGGGCAGGTGGTACTACAAAACTAAAAGGAAAAAAAAATTCAGATATAATATCCATAGCAGGCTTCCCATAATTCTACAAATCCTTCCGGCACATCTATTAGACAAAGAAGCCACAGGTGAGAGACCAAAGTGTTTGGGTAGGGCTGAACACAAAAGAAACTTGGGTTTTTTTGTTTTTTTTTTTCCCTTTGTTTCTCTTCTTATTTTGGTGTTTATTGCCAGGCCTGCAGATTTCTTATATTATTATTATCATCATTATTATTATATCAATTTTAAAAGTATCTTTAAAACTGTCTGGGTAGATTTTAAAACCTGAAATTAACTCTGTATGTTTCCCTGTTATAGTTAAACACAGGATCAGTCCTACCACGTCTAAATGGCCGATGTGAATCAGAACAAGCATGGTATTGCTGATAATCACTGAAGTCTTGATTAATCTCTTTAATTTAGCTACCATGGCTGAGTGTAGGTTTCATTTTGCCACCTAAACACTTCATTTTCTTCCACTTGTCACCACCCTACTGCTAGATCAGTGGGAGAGTTACCCAGGTGCCTTGTCTCTGGACCCACAGAATAGGTTTCTCTCTTTATTCACTTGTCATGGTGACACTGGTTCTGGTGGACACATGGTGACAATGGTATCTGACCATTAACACTGGTCAGATGATATGGGGTAAGGTCTGGCTTGGATGGACATGAACTGTTAATGACTTAAGTTTAGCCAGCTCTGAAGCTTACACAAAAAAAGAAATATTCTTTCACATTAAGAGCCTAAATACTTTAAGATACTTCTGTCAGCTCTACAGTGAGAACAACAAGACTTTTAAAAGCCAAATCTAAATTAAAAGTTGAATCTAAGTTAACTGAGTCAATTTTGAATCTTTCTGCATACACTTCATCTAACCTTATGGACATGGTAATTTAGCTGAACTTTGGTTCACTGCCTGTGAAGACCTCAAAACTTTGGGGAAAAGGTGCTCTTACAAAGCTATAAGAGTCTTACAGTGGGGACCATCACTTTCTAGGTCACCTTTTGTGAATGAATGTACTGGAATAACAATTTAATTCAACAGATAAGAATTAGAGGAAAATGGTGGGGCAAGAGCCATGATATTGCAAGAAAGCAGCTCAGCTTCATCTCTATGCAGATTACTAATGACACAAATCAAGAATTAACCAGCCCCACACTCTCACAAATCAGTAGAGATTAGATGTAATTTTCCTATCATAATTAACTAATCATTTGGCATTGTCATCACTGTATTTAAAAACCTAACACACAGAATATCTACTTTTGATTGAGCAGATATTTCTCTTTATTGAATCTCTAATAATAGTTATATGGCATTTCCCTTTGTTACAAAAGGGCATTTGGGCACTTAGCTGTATTATGAAAATAATTAGGCTGCAATTTAATTTCTAAAAATAAAGAAATTAATGGAAAGTATTTTGCAAAGGTTAAAGCTCTTGCCTTAAAGATTCTCTTCCTTTTATGTTTGACTTAAAGTATATATATATAAAATATACAACATCCAGGGATATGTTCTGGCTGTTTCTTTACTAAAAAATTCTAGAGCAGCAAAAGGGTAGTTTAAAAATCCAAATGGTGAATTTATAAAGAAGGCTAAAATGCACATTTCCTTAATCTCTCATACTGGAGTGTTCAGGAATGTCGAGATGAACTGGTTTAATCCAGGACACGATGAATTTTCTTTTCTGTAATTTTAATTTTCAATTAAGTCTCTTCTAAGGAATTGCACTTTCTGAAATTAAAAACATATTTTTTGGTCAGTGTCTGCCTTTGATCCTGATCTGTGCATTTCTGAATTCATGATCCATTCCTGAATCCAGTTCCCTTTTTCCACTGACCTCAGGAGTCCAGACCAGGACTTTCATTGGGATGCAGCCTCAGTGGTGATGTGAACATTACCACAGGAGGGCACAATATTGCTTTTGTATATATTTGCATGCATTTGTACAAGTTTAATTATTTTATTTTTCATAATTATTGTTTTCATTGCTGTTAGTTTCAAATCCATGTCTTTTTCCTTTATCTCATTTCTTTCTAGCATGGGAGAGGGGTTAATAAAGAGCATCTGTCTTTTGTTTGTTTGCTGGCCCAGCAATAACCTTGGTAATAGGTAAACTGGAAAGAATTGTTGCTTTGTAAATCACTGGCAAAAACACTCTTTAAAACAATATGGAGTGGATTTGGGGTCATAACTGAACTGCCTAAATAAAGGCATATAGTATTGCTTGAGATTCCCTGGAATATCAGGGACATCTTCATGGGATTGGTAGCTACCTCAGACCTACCAGAAACATAAGCCTTTTTGCAGGGCAAGACATAGGCTGAGTGTATGTCTTGTGGATCTTGGATTATACCAAATATCTGAACATGAAAAATCAAATCTCATTTTAACATTCTTGCAATAAAGACCAACATCTCATTTAGTGTCCTTCAAGTTTTTCTTGTCAGTGGAAAAACAAAAGGGCACTTTTAAGCACGGGATCATTAGGGGGTCTTTATTTCCCCATTTAGCCATAGATGTCTTCATTAGAAGTACTTAGACTGTATCTATTGAATCATGCCCAGGATATTTGCAGCAAGTGTCTGTGCTTTGGAAACAGTTCAGAGAAAATTTTGATGACACAGCATGTAATGCAAGTCAGAATGGTTTTATCCCAAACAATGATTAAAGAGAGGCAAGAAAATTAATAAAAGCTTTGATTCATAGATTTAATAGTTTCAATTTTTGAAGCTTGATCAGATATTTTACATGAGAAATGTCTGCAGATGGACACAGAAGAGGTTTAAGCTAACCATTGTTCATCAAATGTAATTGACTCCCTGATTTTAATAAGCTTTGCATTGATCTGATCCAAATTCCATGCAAGACTACACTGTAGTGTGTCTCAAATTCTGTGATATACTTATGCACTTGACTTTAGGAGCATATATTGATAAACACAATGAGCAGAAAAGAAAAAAACTTGCTACTGTGATGTTTACAGTTGCCTGCCTCAAGTTAAATGTGTCTGTGCATCACATGCAGGCAGAAACATATGAAACATTTTTTACACAAGTATTTAATTTATATGAATCTTTTTCGTAGTGAAACTGCTCTGCAAAATGATTTTCTGTTTCTCTTAAATATATCTCAAACTGTGTTTGTGGAAGAAGTGGATTTTGTAGATCATGTACTGAATTAATAAAAACCACCTTTCTAACACATTATCTTAATAAAATACTGATGAGAGCCTTTTGAATATAATAAATAATTGTGCTGAAAACTTTGGGGGTGCCGAACCCAAAGTTTTATTTGGCATGTTATCTGTTGTATTCTGAAAAATTTCATAGAAAAAAGGGAAGAAGGACTTAATGCTTAAGGTATATAAATAGAATGTGAGAGAAACGAGGCTTTTTCCTCTATGAAGGTCAGGCAATCAAACATCAGTCTCACATAATCTATGAACAGTAATACCATGGGAGTATCTAGGAGATTCATCCATCTTTCTCCTCAGAAGCCAACAAAGAACCTCTGACCAACAAAAATTTCCTGCCTGTTTTCTCGAATGTTGGTATCAGGAAGCATGGACTTAGAGTCTTTCTGTGAAAGATGTTTCTTAGAATGGTCTGAATTATCATGCAGCGAGTCAAGCAAAATGAACAGCATGTTCACTTCGCTGTCATTACTATCCCCAACAACAGAGATCCCAGATTTGGGAGTAGGTCTTCATCTCATCTTGCTGGTGCAGGTTGCACTAATCCAAAGCCTTCCAAAAGCTGTGAAATTCTTTCCTTTTATTTCCTTTACCTCTGAAATATTTTTAGGTTTTATTCTTCGAGTGGTGTATATTCATACTATTTATTTCACTGTTTCCTGTCTTGTATACTCAGATAGAGGGGCTCTTTACCCACTGTGAAGGTTTTCTTGTAGAATGGGTATCTAAACCATAGGTATTCAAACCCAGAAAATACTGTGGCTTCTCTGTTGCTCGAAACTTATGATTTTAAAGCATGGTGCTTATTGAGATTCCTCATACAACTTCAAGGAAGAGCTAGCTAAGAAAATAAGAAAGAGACAATTTGTATTTTGAATATAAAAGCCATTTTATTTTATATTTTACAGCCTTTGAAATGTGAAATATAGATTATAGGATGAGTTAAACTACCCTCTCTGGGAAAAGATGATTCGTATTTGTCCCTAATATATACAGTTACTGATTGATTGGCTTAAGTACTTGATTTCTCTTTACTTTTCATTTTCTTATCACCTTTGATTCCAATTATTCTGCCATCATTCAACCTGCAGCTAGACATACAGACAGGTAGAAGCAAAATCAAAGTTCATTTAGCATCTAGCTTTGGAAATAAATGTTAATAATGCCAATTTAGATTGCTACTGGTACTGGTTAGCATTTAAGTGACAACGCAGAGACTGCCTTACATTCTGCAAGAATCTCTATGAAAAATGACACTTTTTTTAACAACCCAGAACAGTAATCTCTTTCAGCTTATGAAAACCTCACACTGTTACAAGCTTGCAGACATTAAGTCCTTTTATATATTTTTGTTAGTTTGATTTTTAATATTTTGAGGGAGGAGGAAATCAAATTATAATCAATTGTCTTTTCCTGTCAGATCATTTTCCTGAAAGCTGCTGATAATGTCTTTTAAATCCTGTCAAAATTAATTCCTAATTTGCTCTTAAAAATGTTTTATTCCTAATAGACTCTTTCAGGACATATACTCCTAGTCTTAAAAATAATAAAAATAAATCAAAACTTATATTAAAAATAGAGTAAAATGAGATAAACTGAGCATTAATATGACATGAAAACTATCTCAGAACCTGTATGAGTTCTTCCTTTGTGTGTAGCCTGTACTCTGCACAAAGAAGCTGTTTCCCTGAGGGACCTGAATACTACTGTAATGTTAACAGCCAACATTACCCCTTTTAAAGATGCACATCACTAGGTTGGCAAAAAAAGCATCCTTTGAAATGAAAGACCAGCATATTTCCAAAGCCCTGTTTTCCAAAGAGTCAAATACACTGTTATTAGAAGTACATTTGCAGGTGTTGAGACAACACAGTGACAGAAAACAAAAGCTAATAGGTACTCTTTCCAAATCAATATTAGAGAATTGTTTCAATACAGTGTCCCACAGCTTTCAGGGAAAAAATTACCTGTTTTGAACTGCCAAAATAATAAATTGAAATGGGAGCTGTGAGCAGTGAGCAACAGAGCTGTTAGTAGGGGGTGACAATAGCACTTTAACACAGACATTGATTCAAATGATAGCTTTGACCTGTAACTGCAGATTGCACCCCAATAATTTATCACAGACAGAGCATGAAATGTTGCAATGGCCCATGATGTTCTACATGAAGGTAGCACAGCATCTTGAAAAGAAGCTGATGAAAAATACTCGGTTTATGGATTTATTTTGCCTTTCAAAGGGATAAAAATGATTATTGGAGGAAAGTGATAACAAGTAAACAGGTGAAACAGGAGTTTTTTAATGTGAAGGAGTATGGAGAAAGAAAATTCTAGCTGCAGTAATTTCATAATCAAAATAAATTGTTTTCCTAGGAAATACTTAGGACCAGCAGCAACCTAAACTGTATGATCATTATATATACCATATAAGTATTCTGTATATAGAAGTTACAAAATTCCCACGTATTTTACAGGCAAAGAAAAAGTGAAAAAATTCTCCAGTGGGCACTGGAACAGTTCTGAAAAATGTTATTCTCTATCCATATTAATTTAAATAATGGAAATTGATTGAGACGAAGTATTATTTATTTCAAAAATTCATAAAGATGTAAGCATGGCTTACTCTTTGAATTAAGCAAGACCTCAGTAGCTTTTGAAATCCTGATTAATGTGTATAGAGGGACAATTCAAACTTTCTGAGCTATAAAAAATAAAGGCCTTTGATTACACAGGTCTGCATGCAGTGCAGAAACGTGGAGCTGGACTGCTGTCACTTAAACACTTGTGAAGATTTACTAATGTTATTAGATAGGCAATCTAGAAAGGCAGCTCTGGAAACTGCTTGTAAAGACAATTTAGATCCACAATGCACCCTCCAAGCTAAGAAGTAACAGGAATTTTGTACACTAAAAATTATACTTAAGAATGTGAAAAGGACAAAATCACAGAAATACTGGAAATATTTATTTACATATTCCTAGATTTATTTCAAATGCAAATGCACCTATCTGTGCATGTCATAAAGTTTCTTTTAAAGGTATAATTTTGCAACACAATCTCTACCATTTTGCCTTGGTTTGAGCCAGGACAGAACCATTTTTGGTTTAGTAGTTTTACTTTTCAGTCAAATACCATCTAAGTGACTGCACTTTCTCAAATTAACATCATGGTTTTTTAATCAATGCTTGCTCCTGGAAGTGATAATGCTCAATGTTTATAGTTATTGCAGAGATAATGGTATGAATGGTATGCAGAAAGGCTCTTGGGCATACTTATTTCAATAGAAAACAAGGTGACTTCTTGGTTCTGCTAAACTTCTTGTGTGTAGAAGGGTTGTGGTTGTGGGGAGTGGAAAGTTCAGGTGACCTAAAATCAACCAAATGAAGTATTCAATCCTGTATTCTCAGTATAAAGCAGAGGGGTCATGAGGATCAATCTCTCTTTCTCCATGACCAGCATCTTGGGATTATTCCATCCATTCTTCTGGCTTCCATCCCAATCCATGTGTTCCTGAATCCATGTGTTCTGCATCTAGATCCCATCTGCCACTGAGACCAAGGGCCCAGTTTGTCATTTTCCCAGATCCTGATCTGCAGCCTTGGAGGATGTTGTGGATTGCTACTGGGAGAAAGGTGTGATATTTATTATTTATTATGTGTATATATATTTAAAATTCATTATTCTATTTTTCATCATTATTTTTGCATTAAATTGGATTAGTTTAGTTTTCAATTTTTTCCTATATTTTCTTTCACTTCCCCTTCTGGGAAGGGAGAGAAAAATCTGGGAAGAAAGCACCTGTCATTCATTTTAGTAGCTGGCCTAGCCTTAAAATGTGACACATTTGGATCAAATTGTCCCAACTTGGCATTCATCTAACACTAAGTTAACCATTGCTTTAACTGCACTATACACACCCTAAATGGCTTTAACTGGAGAAAACATAGTACTAGATTTAAGCATGTGTTTTGTGGAAGAATAGCTTAAATAGTCACCTCTGTCAGATGCTGTTCCCTGATAAACAATAAATGGGACCTTCTCTTTGGAATGAATCAGATAGGTTCTTGATAGGCTGTTGAGACACATATGGAATTCTTCATCCTAAAAATATATGACAACTGTAAAATACCTAAAACCTAATCAATTTTTTTCACGTATGAATTCAACAGAGTCAACTTCAATGTTAACTTTAATCAGGCTTGTTTGAAACCCCAAAGCTCCAAATATGTAATTGCATTTAAATACCTCTGTCTGAAGTGCTAATTAATTAGGAAATCTTTCATTTCTGAAAGCAGCGTGATTAAAGACATGAACACACTTCTTAAGAAAAAAAAAAAAAAAAAAAGGAAAAAGAGTTAAGATGGTGAGCGTGTAGATGCCCAGAGACTGAAAGAAAAAATAAAAGTTCCTCAGATCATTGTAGTTCAAATGCTCACTTTCTGGAAATCACTTTGGATTCTTTTGTGTATTCTTTTTCTTTCTTTCTTTCACAGTATGGTCCTGCTTTTGCATCATGGCTAAGAATATTGTCTAATTTAAACAGGTGAATAATCTTATACAAACTAACAAGAAATTTTTTTAATCATTATATCTATATTTTCTAGTATGTTAGAGGATTTCTACTCCCCACTTTTTGTTTTGCTTTCATCATGTCTACTTGTGTTTCCAATGGAAAAAAGGGATGGGTCTCAGCTCTCATATGGTGTCTAAACATCACAAAGGTTTCTAAGCTTCCAAGTATTCACCTGCGTATCTGCAAGGCATCAGTTCACAGGCTCTCCCATAAGTTCTTGGTCATGTCTGGCAGAAACTCATGGATATCTTGATGCCCTACAGGGTATCTCAGACAGCACTGATTGCCTGTGTAGAGGTAATAGAATCACATTCTAGCCATTTGCTGACAGTCACATGAGCTTAAATATTTCACTCGTATGTATTATATGTAGAGTCTGAAATCCACGGTTTTATCATCTGGAGATGAATAAGCCCACCTAAAAGAAATGTGTTCACAGTCTGTATGTTCCTGTTTGACTGTGGACTATTCCTCACAGCTCTGACTTTTGAAACTGTGAATCAGGTTCTTCCAAAACTGAACAATAGTGTCTCAAAGGCTTGAGGCAAGAAGTGGGTACACAAAAATTCCAGTAGAACTTTTCACTCCTCTCAAAATTTATATTTGGAAGTTTAAATGTGCAACAAAAATGAACTCATGGTTTTAAAGTACAGAAATTCTGCCAGTTTGGATTGCTGTATCTTTAGGCATTTGAGCTTTTCTCCACTATAGACAAAAACAAAGGTCCTACATAAGTCTGGAGAAATCAGGTAGACTTAGTAAGAGTTTTCACATTCTCCAGTTCCATATTCTCTAGATAAGGATTTAATTGAGCACTGGTACTTCATTTGACAGAAGAATTCTGTGAAATAGAAATTTTCTTTTGAGACCCCTAAGTATGAGCAAATCTTATAAAAAGCAAACAGTGAAAGGCTGACTTCTAATTCATCAGTGACCTGGACGAGGGAACAGAGTGCACTGTCAGCAAGTGTGCTGCTGACACAAAAGCATGAGGTGTGGCTGACACCCCAGATGGCTGTGCTGCCATCCAGTGAGACCAAGTCAGACTGGATGTCTGGGTGGGGAAAAAGTAAATGAAATAAAACAAGGGCAAGTGTAGAGTCTTGCATCTGGGAAAGCACCACTCCAGGTACCAGTATAGGTTGGGAACTGAACTATTAGAGAACAGTGTAGAGAAAAGGAACCTGAGGGTGCTGGTATATCAAAGAATGACCATGAGCCAACAATGTGCCCTTGTGGCCAAGAAGGCCAATGGCATCCTGGGGTGCATTAGAAGGCAGGTGGTTAGCAGGGTTGCAAGAGGTTCTCCTCCCCCTCTACTCTGCCCTCATGAGGTCACATCTGGAATATTGTGCCCACTTCTGGGCCCCTCATTTCAAGGACAGAAAATTGCTTGGAAGAGCCCAGTGCAGAGCCACCAAGATGATTAAGGGAATGGAACATCTCCCTTTTGAGTAAAGCCTGAAGGAGTTGGGTCTCTCCAGCTTGGAGGAGAATGAGG
Source organism: Florisuga fusca (assembly GCA_038090715.1). Lineage (NCBI taxonomy): Eukaryota > Metazoa > Chordata > Aves > Apodiformes > Trochilidae > Florisuga > Florisuga fusca. The sequence continues at coordinate 1,643,832 of JAAWXA010000056.1, forward strand.
GGTAACCTCATTAAAGTTTATAAATATGTAAAGGATGAGTGTCAGGATTACGGAATCAGGCTCTTCTCATGGATGCCCAATGACAGGACAAGGGACAAGGGGTGCAAGTTTGAGCATAGGATGTTGCGCATAAATATAGGATAACACTTTTTCCTTGTGAGAGTGACAGAACACAGGAACAGGCTGACCATTGAGGTGGTGGAGTCTCCTTTCCTGGAGACACTCAAAACCTCCCTGAATGCATTCCTGTGTAACCTACACTAGATGACCCTGCTCTGGCAGGGGGTTGGGCTTGATTATCTCTCAAGGTCCCTTCCATCCCCTAACTTTCAGTGATTCTGTATGTCACGGTTTAACACTGGCCCGGCAATTAAACCGAATCACAGATGCGCTCTATTAATCCCTCTCTCCTCCCTGATAAGGAAAGGAGACAGAAAAAGGGAGAGAGACTTATGGGTTGGAAACTAAACTACACAGCTTTAATGAAACAGTAATGATAAATAGGAAAATTACTAAATATATACAAATATACAGGAAAATTGGTACCATGTTCCTCCCCCCTCTCCCCCAGTAACTCTCAAGTCACCACCGAGGCTGCAGGGCAGCCCTGGGAAAGTCCAGGCTGGACTCCTGGGGTCAGCAGCAGTAGGGAGCTGGAGGCAGGAACACACAGATTTAGGATGGCACAGATCAGGACCACAGGCAGAAAAATGAACAGAATCCTCCCAGGATGCCAAAGCAAACAGGGACAGCTGAAGAAGGGGAAGCAGGAAGGGGCTTGACCCTCATGATCCCTCAAATTTATACTGAGTATGAGGTGTATGGGATGGAATACTCTGTTTGGTCAATTTTGGCCATTTATCTTGTCTGTTCCTCCCCAAAGGAGGGCTGCAGGTGTGACCTCTTTACTTCTTTTCTCCCTCCAGAGGGCAAAATATTCCTCAGAGCTGAGCAGTGTCCTTGGCTCTGCACACCAGTCTCTAGCAGTAACTATAAACATCCAGTGTTATCAGTCCCAGAAGCAGACACTGTCTGAGAAATCTGCTGCCAATTTCAGCAAGTGCAGCTACTTACAAGAGACGTAGCTAAAAGCAAAAGTACAAGACAGAAAATTACCTCTATCCTGGCCCAAACCAGGACACTGTAATATCCAATCTCAGCCTTGCCTTGTGCAACTTAATTCCATTTCCTTTTGGCCTATTGCTTGTTACTAGGGAAAAGAGACTGACCACAACCTCTCTACAACCCCCTTTCAGGTAGAGAGAGAGCTGCAATATCTCCCCTCAGCCTCCTTTTCTCCACACTAAACCACATCATTTCCTTCGATGCTCCTCATAAGACTTGTTCTCCAGACCATTTACCAGCTTCTTTGCCCTTGTTGCCATTTATTGCCTTTGTAGTTGCAAAGCAGCCAGTCACAATGCAGAAATACATAGAAAACCAGGAAATATTAAAGTAATTTATAGAACATCAAAAATTTCCTGATGTTACTGTTGATGAAATTGGGATGCTTTTATTTTCCCTTCCTTTTCTTTTTCTAATGCATTTAAAACAAGCCTTCAGTTTGTAAAAAATTTACACTTTTGTTAATTAAAAAAAAAATTTAGGAAAAGTCTCCATGCATATTTTTATAAACCCATTTAATATAAAACTAAATAAACACAAGTGGATCTTTCTTTTCATGTAGCCCTTTTGTAAAGAAAATCTTGGGCTCTTCATTGTTCCCTTAGTTTAAACTTGATACAGTTCCTTTATCTTCACTCAATTCTTTCAAATGATATTGCTCACATTTTAAAATCTGTCTGTGAATATTTCTAAACTCCTTTGCCTCGTTGCAACTAATTCATTTTCCTGCTTCCATTGCTCTTGTTCTGCTTGTAGGTTTGTACTTAGACATATTCTGTAAACACTGGAATCATCTCCATCCTTGTGGCGTTGTCATAGATACACACAGAACCATTTATTGTTAGAGAAATTTAGAGAAATGGGTACCCAGTGTTCTGCTCTTTCCTGTTTTTCTTTTAATTCAGAATGGTCCAATTGCTCATCAGTGTTTTGCTCCCATCTAGCCCATCACCTCTGCTAATGAGGGGAACATCTGTGCAACTGTCAGAGATGGCCCAAGCAAGACAGGACTCATTATATCCCTACTCAGAAACCAGTGTGCCAGGCTTCATCTGTCTCTTTAAAAGTGCAGAGAAGCGTGAACTCCTTTTATAACTGGCCCCTAAGCCTGAAGCTACCAAGTTTTAGTTTTTGAAGCCTTTGTGTTTTTCATTATCTTCAGAGGTTTGATGAGAGGAGTTGGAGACCCCAGACCTTTGCCCTTCTCTGTTGTATATATTGGAACTACACTGTTCTTCAGAAAAGACTTCAATGCTTATTTTTTTGAAAAACAGCAAGAGCTTAGTGGTTGGAGCCTTTCTCTCCTACTCTCACTGGAATTGCTCCAGGTCTTATCTCAGCTGCAAATGAAGGATTTATTTTAGCTGGTGCATATTACAGATTTGTTTTTTCCATTTAACCTTTATAGTATGTAGGATGAGAGTGAACATATTATTGTGTGTAAGTATAGATTTTGATGCAGTCTTGCCATGACTTAAGTGAAGGTCTCAGAAATTAATGTTAGCATTGGCAAAGATCCTTGGCAGTGTTGCACAAATGAACTTTGTATTACATTTCTGGTCAAACCTCCAGCAAAGCCCATCCCTCAATTACTGCAGCTGGCAACACATCACAGCTGAGAAAATTCATCCTAAATGTGAATCAGAGGAGCAAAAAAATCCCTTTGCTGCTCTGTGGAAAGGATAAAGCCACTGCAAAACCATATTATATGTAAGTCCTGGTTCCACTGAACAATATAGGCCAGGTTTTTAACCCTTTATTGATAAAAGAAATTTAATCTAATTTGAAATGTTACTTCATATTCAGAGAAGTGTAAAGGAATTTCTGCAAAAGGTTAGACTATTATTTCCTTGCAGATAAATTTCTAGCCTCCTTAAGGTTAGGCTATCCTTATATTTAAAAAAAAAAAAAAAAAAAAAAAAAAAAAAAATAAGCTTCAACCAATATGAAGTCTGCAGCTTAAACATGCAGGCAGAGAAGTCTCTCACAAGTTGCCAGAAACTCAGTAACTGTACTAAAGAAGCAGGATAGTAATTTGTTTTTAAACTCCTGAAGGACTGCCTTTCATGTGCATTTTGAATAACTAAATGCTGGCTCTCTGTAAGCCGGGACTGACTGAAGTCTTTAGATAAAAGTGTTTTGCCCAATTTCTGAGCTAAGCATCCTGTGTATCAGCCGAATCCCATCCTCAAGGAAGAGCTGCTAGAGAAACAGTTCTCACTGTGGAGCCTCTCTACAGCATCTATATATAGTTTGGAATGCTTGTTGCAAATGAAGAGTGCTGTAAAATCATGAAATATAGATAATCATCATTATTAATGTGCCGTGCTTTTGCTTCAGCTCTCAGTTCAAAAGCTTATTTAAGTTAGGACATTTCTGTATCCCAAATTGTCATCTATAGTATTCCCTTACTGCTCTGGTAAGTTTATTTGACTTTGAATGTTCAGGAATTAAAGTGAATACTGCACAGCATTCTCTCTCCAAATATATTTAAAGGGGTCAATAAAATTTTTTTATTAAACACAGCTATTATCAAATTAATAATTACATTATGTATGCTTGTGTGTGAACTGCTGCATAACCATTTTTAAAAAACTCTTTATATGGTGAGTTCAGAATGCCTTCTCCCTCCTTTTTTATGTAGGGAAACTGGGGTAAAGTGAAGTGAATTTCTGAAGTTCTCTGGCAGTGACAGTTTGGGAACAGAGTAGTAAGAGGGTCCAATTTTTAGAGCTTTAGAACTTGCAGAAGTTATTAAGATCAATAGGATCTTTTGGATACACTGGACACCTTGAATTCATGTGCTTTTAGCCTTAGCATAGATGAAAGCAGTCGTGCTGTTTAATTCTGCTGAGCTGAAACTCATGTCGTTAATGTTTGATTTATACCCAGAACTTCAACATACACTTATCACACATATTTGCTCTCATGTGCTCAAGCTGAGAGGGTGCCTACATTGAGGATTTAGTATCCAGGAAGCACAATTTTACTGCACCTTGTGTATTCTCCCATCTAATGTATTTCCCTGAAATGCAATGAGAGATATTATATCGTTTTGGGGTTCTTCTTAAGAGTAAAATTAATCACCCATGAATGCGCAAAAAAATCCACCCCTATCTCACCTGCTGAAGAGGTTTTTTTTGGAAGAAGTTGTAGTAAATTTCTCCTCTACAAAATAAATAATAAAAAAAAAAAACGGGGGTTGCTTTAAAACCAAGCTGTTGGTGTTACTTCCTGCCAGGAACATTTACCAAGCTCAGTTTAAACATTTTGTTCCTGCAGTTCTCTCCCCAGAACCACTCTCCCTTTCACTGCTGATTACTATGGCAACCAGAGAAACCAGGAAGATTATGTCAATATCTCCATTAATTAAGAGGAATACTGGGTTATCATTTTAGTCAGGCTCTTCCCAGAAATGGTGTGCTGTACTGCTGAGATGGAAGAACACGGGATGAACAGCAGAAAATCCCTGTCAATAGGCTGAGATTTGAACTTGACTCCTGGATTTAGAAATCCTTAAGAATTAGAAAACTCCTGCTGGAGCATTGCATGGGCTGAATTAGCCAGGCCCCAGCAAGTTTATTAGCTCGGGGTTAGTATAAAGCTCATGAGGTGGTAGAAGATGAGGCAGAGGCAGCCGTGCAATGCAGCTGTCTCATCAAAGGGCTGGATGCAGCAGGACAATGGCTACTGACCGTAGCTACTTGGCTGCTATAAGTCTTAAACATCTTCTCACATCTGCTGATGTGCTTCTTTATTTCATATTTTCTTCTCTATTAGCCTTTAGATTTCACATATTAAGTACAAAAGAGCAACTCAATATTTTTCTTACATTTTAAATATTTTATCAAATGAACAGGTGAGGAAAAAGAAAACTTTTCCTTAGAAATTCCCCCTCCTAATGAAGAGGAAAATCAAGAAAGCACATATGGCAAATTTATTTCTAGAAAAAACAATAATAAAAAATTACTTCTTGTGACTACTTCTGTTTAAAGCTTTTACTAATGATGCCAATACACAAGGTACTACCACAATGACAGCAAGTTAAGAGGCATTGTCAATAGAGAGGAAAAATCAAAAAGGAAAAGATGACCTTGTAGACTAAAATGTCAGAACTAAAGTGAAAAAATTAAGTAGTTAAAAATATAAGTCTGTGCTATTAAGAAGTCATAAGACCTCCTTGTAGTAGCTGTCATCTTACCATACAGATAAGATGACAAGGATCTGGATGTAGTTGTTAATCAAAGGATGACTTTGAGTTATAAGTGTAACACAACGATGAAAAAGGCTAGTGGGATCCAAGGATGGCTCAGTAAAAGCAGTGTCAGTGGAGCTGGAAAATTGTTATATTTATTAAGCAACTCTGGTAGAACTTGTCAGGAAGAATGAATACAGGTCAGAAAAAACATATATCAAAATGGAATAAATAGAAACCTTTTGGATAATTAAAGAAATTTAAAAGTTCAGAATAGATTTTCAGCCAAACAGCATAACAGGTGTATTTGGGTACGTGTTGGTATAGGACAAGAAGCACTAACAAGAAAAAAAAAAATGCTATGAAAAAGGCAGACTGGGGCAGTAGACCATAACCTTAGCTCAAAATAAAAATAACAGGCACTTCTGGCTATTTGAGTACTGATGTTCTGAAACAAATTTACAATAAGAAGGAAGGTATAAAAAGTCCTTTGTGATGTATTAATCTCCTGTCAAAAGTTGTAAGGAATTGACTTCCATTGAATTCAGTAACTGTTGAGTGACTGTTTATATACAGCTAAGTGAAGTTGCATTCACTTATAGAAAGGATAGACCTGTTGTTTGCCTGAGAAAGAATGTAATTGACCAAGGATATATTTTTAAGTACTAATTCCTCAGAGTTATATAAACTGTTCAAATGAAGCTAATCTGAATATTTCCACACTATAGCTGAGGATTCAGTGCAGATAAACACATAAATCTATAACTAAATCAGGAATTAATGTAATAGATAACACTGGTAGATTGAAAATGTTGGTGCTGAGGCTCTCATGCAGGGAGCTTGGGAAGTAACTTTGTCATAAATATAGTCTGATTGGCTGGATCAAACATCCCACTGCATATACTATGTTAAAGCTTGGCATAAGAAACTGTCCCCTGGAATGACAGGAACATCTTCCTTTCATTCTGGCCACTCTAGGAAGCACTGCAGTTTTTACACCCATCTGCATCTGCATAGGTGATGTTAAGTTGTCACTGGCTGGCTAGAGACAACAGAGTGATTAAAGACAAAATCAAACAAACAAACCCAGTATTTTCTGAATCAAATTTCTGCTTTGGACACAGTATAAGTCAGTGCCAGTGGACTTTTTTTTTTTGTATTTAAAATTAGCAGGCTTCATCATCAGGAAGCAGGGAAAGGGCATGCCAGTCTTTCAAGGTTTCTGTGTCTTTGAACAAGAGACTGTGCACTTCTTGAGAGCCTCCTCCAGTAAAATTGGGTGTCTTGTGGGGAAATGAGAAGCAGATCAGCAGATGAGCTATTAATTTGATTTTTATGATGTTTTCCTTGCTTGTTGCTGAGACAAGGTAGAGTCTGGAGTTACTGGGGAGAATAGTTTTATCCCCATTGCTTATCAGTTCCTCACCTTACAGTGGTGTCCAGTCCCTTTTTCTGAGAGCAAAACAGTCTGTCCAGGTTGGTTCCAGCCATGTACAAACAACTTTATGTAACTTCTGATTCACACTATCTTGGACGTAGGTCACCCACCATCCACTCACTACACCAGCCTCCCCTTGTCTCTGTCCCAGATGTTGCACAAATCACAACTGTTTTAGTATTATAACTAAAAATAGCATGAAGACTGAAAATAATAGATATAAGTATAGTTATAGATATCTTTCTCTATATAGGTTCATAGATGATACATTAAATTTCAAAGTCTTATCATGATGAGACCTCACAGAGAAGATTATGACCTTGGAATGATATTATGCCATTAAAAAAAAAAAAAAAAAAGACAAAGCCACAAAAAAATAAAATTTGTGAGGACTTAAACCTATATTATTATCCTGCAGGTCCTATCTTCCTTCTGGGTACCTGGTTCCTTTTTCTTCCTTCTTTTTTTTTTTTTTTTTTTTTTTTTTTTTTTTTTTTTTTTTTTTTTTTTTAATTTTTATTTTTTTTCCTTTTTATTTTGACTCTTAATCATAGCAAGGAAGGAAGATTTAAATCTACATTTAAGATTTACAGAAGGAAAAAAGGTCTTCTGAATAAACATAATTTAACTGCAATTTTATTTCTTAGCTCTGAAGGCTCATGCTGAAGATTCACATTTCCACTCTCCGTTGTAGTGTATACTAAATGTAGGATATCAGTCTGAGATATATTATTGGTTTAGGAGAATCCATGTACAATTACTTTTTAAAAATTACAACATACTTCAAACTGTAATAACAGTGCCTCTTTATAGAAATAGAGGTTATAATCTAGCCATTAAAATTCCATAACCAACTGCTTCCAGCTATTCACATACGTGAAAGACTGCACAGCTTCCAATTTTTTATTTTTTTTTTCAGAATTGCCACTTTCAGGCTCCTGCAGAGAGTAATTTCCTTGGAAAGTGACTTCATCTAAATAATATTTAAGTATGCCACAAAGAACATCAACAAAGACAAATTGTCCCACTTCTCAATACAATCAAATGTTCATTTATTAAACTGAGGAAAATCTGATCAACATGGAATGAGATGAAATTCTCTCAAAAGAAGCTAGGAGACAGAAATGAAAGAAAGATATGAAATGGCACAAATTTTAACATACAGAAACACAGCTGATTTGCATTGCTGCAGGCACACACAATTATATATAAGAATAGAATTGGACAAAAGGCTGTTTCAGAAGGATGATTTGTAGCAGGTAAGGTTATGTAGAGGATAACCAATAAGATTACAGCACAGTATTTTTGATACATTTAGAGAACTGACCTGAAACCTGATGGTCCAGGATGGCTGTGGCTCCACTCTTTGTGCTATATAGGATCCTGATCCTATCTGGGTGTTTTCCAGATACTGTGTTACATTATTTTATACATAACACCACATTCAGGGAGGATTTGGGTGATGTCATCCTCACAAAAGGATGAACCTGAAGAGGTTAAAATTTAAATACACTGAAAGACTTGGTACTTTGCACAGAAAAGGTAGTAAAAGTGCTCCCTGTTTTGATAGATTTGGGAACATTGGTATTACTGCTACATTTTTCTGAGCTAAGAACATAAAGTTCATGAGCAAATGAACTATTAGATTCATAGGACAACATTCATTTGAAACAAAACTGTTGGGTTTATGTAAAATTCCCACAAAATAGCAATAGGACTCCTGTTTGTCCTTGTAATGGCTTTGTCACAGCTCAAACAGGCAACCTAGCTGCTGTGTTAATCACACATATTTTCTCCTTCACTTTATTTCAAACCGTGATCTGTGAATGACTGTCGCCCATAAAACAATAGAAGGTAACCCATGGAGTGACTGCAGGGAATATATTCAAGATAAAAATAAAGTATATTCTGCCCTCACCACACATGAATTCAGTGAAAATGTCAGAAAATTCAAGAAAAGAAAAAAAAAAATCTTCTCAGCAATTATGCATGTTTTACATTTTTTCCTTTCTTTATTGAATGCTGCTGTGGCAACAACCTTATGAGCTTATTCATGGTTTTTTATGAAATATGCAAGATAATTTTATCAGTTATTCAGTCATCAAAATAAGGAATGTACGTGTAACTGGCCTGAGTTCACCAACAGAGAATACTGTGTAAGGCCAAGTACCACTATCCGAACATTATTCCTCTGTCCCTACATCTGGAAGGAGCCCTGTGGATTGCAGAGGGCTCTGATTTTCTGTAAGGACTCAGCATTGCAAATTCTCCTTTCTCTGGAGGGAAGCAACTGTCTACAAAATCTGTTTCTCAGTGTTAATTAAAAAAAAAAAAGAAATTAATATTTTAGATTCTTGAGGAAAAAATGCAAAAATCTCCTGCATCTAATTTTAATGAGTACATGCTGTGGGTGGAAGGGAAATCCCATGATTGATCATGAATAATTTACAATTAATAAATTATCATTTGTGATGTTATCCCCTCTAACAATCATCTAGGATGCAAATTTAATTTTTACTCTGTATTGCACAAAATTCTTTCTCTCCAAAACAGACCTGCTGCAAAGATCATCTTGTACAGTGCAATTAAGAATCTATAAATGTTCTGTATTCACCAGTGTAATTTCTAAAACAGGAACTCTATTAATCTTCTAGTTATTCTTCTGGAGAATGAACAAGGCCTTCATTTATCAAAAAACAAACAAATAAACAAACACCAGAAATTACGCATAACAACCCTGTATACTCCTGTTTTGGTTATTATCATTAGCTGTTATTTCCCAGATTAAGATATTCAGAGGCTGGCTTCTAGTTTTCCTTCTAGCACACCTTATCATTGTTTTGGGGTTTTTTTGTTCGTTTGCTTGTTAGTGGTTTTTTTGTTTCATTTTGCTTTTTGTGAAATGTTTGAAAGATATACATGTTCCCTGTGTACAGGAAAAGGATTGAGTACTGGTGTATACGAAATTCATTCCTAGTTCTGGTAATTATGCCAGTATAACCCACCAAAAGTTTTTAATTCCTCTGTCCTGCTTGTCTTGTCAAATATTTTAAGATATTGACTACCATTGATTTTAATGCCAGTTAAGCAGTCATATATGTTTAAGGTTTTCTATGTAAATTTACTTATTAATGAGGTTTACAAAATTTTTCTAGTCATGAACCTCTGAATGAGAATCTGAAGGGCAGAGATTATGTATTTACACTGTTTCTATTGTAATGGGGTTTCTGGCTGTGACTTCTAGGGATGCATTTGTAGGAATGATAAACACCAATAATTAAAGGAACTTAATGAAAACTGTCTGTTTCAATGAGATATTGCTGTGTTAAAGACAGAAATTAAGTGGGCAAAACATTTACAAATCAGGACATAAAATGCAATATTGAGCTTTTGATAATGTAATACTCTGTAAAAAGGCCGTGATGCAAAGTTGTGTAACAAAGTATTTGTTTAAAACAGTAATAACTTTAGCATGAGGTAGTATGTTCATGAATATCAGTCTGTTAATGAAGTGTTAATACAGTTTTCATATTACAGTTCTGAAAATAAGAGCCTGTCACTGGAATTCTTTAGCAATACTGAGGACGAAAAGAAGATCCATACTAAGACACAGTAGTTAGAAGGGAAAACAGATGCAAATCTAAGCAGCCAGAATTACATCCAGCATGTGAAACTCCTAATTCTGTATTGAACTTCTATCAGTGAGGAAGTATCATTTATACCACACCTTCAGATAGACATGATTCATAGAGTTCACATAGAGTCTCAATTAGAGATGGTCTTGAAGTTATGTCTCAAGTTTAGAGTATTGGTCTGGGCTTAACTATAATGAGAAACATCATTCTCCAAGGTCAAAAACTAAGCTATGACTGTTATGTTGCTACTTGTTGGGTCATTCAGTGACTTCTCATGTGGAAGACTTGCATATCTTAGTCCTATCTCAATTGCTGACATTTGTATAGCCTTACAATGTTATTGTGGGTTCTTGCTTCAAAACAATAGAGCTTCCCCTTTTCAGCCAGCCTTTTTTAAAGACCCTCATTCCAAGTGATTATTCTGGGCCAAATGCTGGAAAAACTTGTCTTAGCCAAATATTTCTCCAAAGTAGGAAATCTTAATCTTCAGGACTGACAATGACACCAAAGACTGTGTGCTCTTTCAGGTTTTATTTATTTGTTTGTTTTGTGATCTAGATCCTTAAGAAACTATCTGAAAGAAAGCAATCAAATTGTCCAGGACATCCACAGTCAGTTTTCAAATATTGTTCTCTATTTTAATACAAGAAACATTGTATAGACTAAAATAAATATAGAAGACAATGATAAGTGAATAAGTTATTCACCTCTTGTTCTGGAAGCATAAATGTTACAGACTTTAGTCTTCCATTTTAGACTTAAAGAAAAAGCTCTCCAATAGAGTGGAGTCGAAAGGAAAAATTGAGGATTTGTTGCTCTGCTTGGTACATTTCTTTACAAGTTATATTTCAGAATTTTTTTAGCTCTGCTTTTTAAATGAAATAGGTTTTGATCAACTGTAACACTCAGGAAACGTGGGATTGATGCATTTGACAGAAGCAGTAAACAGTAAATAGGCACTATAGAGGTTTCATGAGAAAGCTCAGCTGGTGAACAGGAATGTGATCTTTTGACATTTATTATAGCCCTGAGCTTCTCAAACTGCCACTTATGTCATTTCTGAGGGGGACCTATTTTGCAAGGTGTATGAATGAGGCCACCAAAGTAGTGGGAGGTGAAAGGTTAGGCTGTGTTCAAATAAGCACTTTCTTTTTTAGCTGGTTAAATGTACAGTCCAAAGAACTCTACATTAAGTTTGAAAAAGTGTTCTGGAAAACAACAAACAAACAACTAAACAAAAAACAAACAACACCCCCCACATACAAATATTTACTCTTTTTTAAAATTATTTATTTATTTATTTTGAGGCCAAGTTTACCTTTTAAAAGCTTTCACTCTAAATAATATCATCCTTAAAAGCTTTGATTTGGGATGGGAGTACATTTATGATTACTAAAACTGGTCTCCTTACTGACAGCCTCAAAAAAATATTATCTCACAGTCTTCAGTTTGAGAAATCTGTAACACTATCATTAGTTGAAAATGTAGTTGAAGATAAGACAAATCTGGAGGAATATATAGTAGATCTTGAAGGAACAGCTGCTTTGTTTGTTCACTTTTTGTTATGAACGAGAAGTAGCCAAAACACCCTAGAGCTCTGTCCCTTAGTGATGATGATTCAGGTAGAATCCACGCATCCATCTGAGATGAGATATCAGAAAGACTGTTACTTCTGGGAATTAGAATTAAAGCCAATGAGAAGTCTTCCAGAAAAAGATTTTGCTGTAAAATGACTTCTTATTGAAACAAAAGCTTCTCACAGAAATGTAACCAAGTCTTACAAAAGTTCCTTAAGACAATGCCAATAAAGATGTGGAAGTGCAACTGCCTAAATCTGATGTTAGAAGCAACCTCCTGAGTGATGGGTGACACATGTTCAACCCTTCAATCATCCTGACTTGAAGATGAAAACAGAAATGAAGTGTTACTGTTTCATGAAATGGAAATGTTGTTTTCCAGACAGCTTTGGCACTATATATATGGTGAGATATATTGTTTACTAAAGAGTGAGACAAGATTGTATCTCCTTTTGAAAAGAAGAAATGGTAACTTACAACTCTGAGTGCATTTATCTCTCGGTTTACTTTTTTGCACAGAAAAAAATAGTTTATCCAGTCAGAGAGATGTCAGTTCAAGAAGGAGAAACCAAGATTGTGAATCACAGTTATAGCTCCTACTTTATAAAAAAACATCTGCTAGTTTTCTGCTGAAGAAAAGAATTTTTTCTTCTTCTATTTTTATTACATCATTTTTATGTGGTGTTAAACAGCTGTCATTTTGCACTTTTGAGATGCCTACAAATCAATGGTGCAATTTAAAGACCCTTTTCCCTTTTTATCTGCAGATAGCATTCACTTTCGCAAGAATTCCCTACTGTAATTGCAGCACAAAATATATTTACTATACAACTCATTCACCTACAGACAGATAAATGTCTTGAAAATATTGGTTGGAAAGAGGACAAACTGTAACAAGTACTTATCTGCACACTTAGCAAAACTTAATTTTAATAGGTAAATTACTAGCTACAGGCTTTGTTCTTTAAACAAACTATTTAGCCCAATGAAAATGCTTTTTAAAAACTATAGGTTCTCAACTAGCCATAGGAATGTAAATTTGTGACTGCAGCTGCATATAAAGTAGGGAATTATTTTGTTTGCTCTTTTTTCTTTTCTCTTGCAAAACTTTTTTTTCCCCGGAGATTTGCAGATGTTTAAAGCTACAGTACTTTTAAAGCTACAGTTCTTCTAATATGACCTTGTGCTGGACAATTAAATATAACCTTTTTATAGGTTTTTTCATCCCAAAAGACAAGTTAATACATTCAAGAACAGCATGCAATTTTTATTTTTACCATAGGAGCATCTATCATGACTCTTTGTAGCTCATCCAATAGTTAACCACTCTCACTGTTGAACAAGATGATGTGAATGTATTAATCAAGGAAGCTTATAAAACTGAGAGCTGATAAGTCCAAGAAGAATTCCAATGAGGATTTTTTAGACATTGAACCCTCCCCCTTCTGTCATATATACAGGCAGGGTATGGAGTTAGTAATTTTAAGCTCATTTCAGATTTCGGCTGTTTTCTTTTTACATGTCTCTTTATTGTCTTCTTGTATTTTATTATGAGCACTGATGTAGACTATAAAATATTTTTTTTCAGTCATAAATAACACATTAAGAAAAGCTTCTTTTTCATGTAGGGTTACTTTCAACTTTCTCATCTGTCGTACTATTAATCTTTTAGTGCACTGTTTGTAATCAATTTATGATTTCCACTGGGTAATTTGCAAATAAAAATAAAAATTCTGTCTTTAAATGTACCAGTTATGCAAGTGATATCAAATTCCAGAAGATCAGCATATGTTGATAATAAATAATTCACAATGAAAAAAAACATATATTTTTATTCATTTCCTAAATAACTAAAATACTTTGCTAAAGTAATCTTCCTGCAGTCTGACTACAAAAAAGATTTGTTTTAAGGCTTAAGTACTTGTTTAATATCTCCAGTAGTACATAAAAAAATTCCGTTTATGTTATTTTTCCGAGTAAACAAATCTTAGCTAGAGTACAGACTTATTTACTTATTTTTTAATGGAGGAGACTTTATTTATCTCTATTAATGCACTGTCTGCTCCTAAAAGCCAGACCTGTACTCAGACTTAATACATACCCACTCACATGTATTAAATAGCTGAGCCTATGAGAAAGGCCAGTCCTTCATTTTCATTCTCTGTGCCCCTATTATTAACTATAGAATCATAGAATCATAGAATTGGCTGGGTTGGAAGGGGCCTCAGAGATCATCAAGTCCAACCCTTGATCCGCTACCGCTGCGGTTACCAGCCCATGGCACTGAGTGCCACATCCAGTCTCTTTTAAATATCTCCAGGGATAGGGAATCCACTACTTCCCGGGGCAGCCCATTCCAATGTCTGATCACCCTCTCCAGAAAGAAATTCTTTCTAATATCCAACCTAAACTTCCCTGGCACAACTTAAGACTATGCCCTCTTGTCTTGTTGATAGTTGCCTGGGAAAAGAGACCAACCCCCACCTGGCTCCAACCTCCTTTCACGGAGTTGTAGAGAGTGATGAGGTCTCCCCTGAGCCTCCTCTTCTCCAGGCTGAACAGCCCCAGCTCCCTCAGCCTCTCCTCATAGGACTTGTGTTCAAATCCCTTCACCAGCCTAGTTGCCCTCCTTTGGACCTGCTCCAGCACCTCAATATCCTTCCTGAACTGAGGGCCCCAGAACTGGACATAGTACTCAAGGTGTGGCCTCACCAGCGCTGAGTACAGGGGCAGAATCACCTCCTTGGACCTGCTGGCCACACTGTTCCTGACACAGGCCAGGATGCCATTGGCCTTCTTGGCCACCTGAGCACACTGCTGGCTCATGTTCAGCTTCTTGTCAATCCAGACTCCCAGGTCCCTCTCTGTCTGGCTGCTCTCCAGCCACTCTGTGCCCAGCCTGGAGCTCCCCATGGGGTTGTTGTGGCCAAAGTGCAGGACCCGGCACTTGGCCTTGTTGAACCTCATCCCATTGGAATCAGCCCAACTCTCCAGTCTGTCCAGGTCCCTCTGCAGAGCCCTCCTGCCTTCCAGCTGATCCACACTCCCCCCCATCTTAGTGTCATCTGCAAATTTTCTGATGATGGACTCAATCCCCTCATCTAAATCATCAATAAGGATATTAAACAGAACTGGGCCCAACACTGATCCCTGGGGGACACCACTAGTGACCGGCCACCAACTGGATCAGCACCGTTCAGCACCACTCTCTGGGCCCTGCCCTCCAGCCAGTTCCTAACCCAGCACAGGGTGCTCCTGTCCAAGCTGTGGGCTGACAGCTTTTTCAGGAGAATCCTGTGGGAGACGGTGTCAAAGGCTTTGCTGAAGTCCAGGTAGAGCACATCCACAGCCTTCCCCTCANATACACATCTCTGTGTTCAAATAAGCACTTTCTTTTTTAGCTGGTTAAATGTACAGTCCAAAGAACTCTACATTAAGTTTGAAAAAAGTGTTCTGGAAAACAACAAACAAACAACTAAACAAAAAACAAACAACACCCCCCACATACAAATATTTACTCTTTTTTAAAATTATTTATTTATTTATTTTGAGGCCAAGTTTACCTTTTAAAAGCTTTCACTCTAAATAATATCATCCTTAAAAGCTTTGATTTGGGATGGGAGTACATTTATGATTACTAAAACTGGTCTCCTTACTGACAGCCTCAAAAAAATATTATCTCACAGTCTTCAGTTTGAGAAATCTGTAACACTATTATTAGTTGAAAATGTAGTTGAAGATAAGACAAATCTGGAGGAATATATAGTAGATCTTGAAGGAACAGCTGCTTTGTTTGTTCACTTTTTGTTATGAACGAGAAGTAGCCAAAACACCCTAGAGCTCTGTCCCGTAGTGATGATGATTCAGGTAGAATCCATGCATCCATCTGAAATGAGATATCAGAAAGACTGTTACTTCTGGGAATTAGAATTAAAGTCAGTGAGAAGTCTTCCAGAAAAAGATTTTGCTGTAAAATGACTTCTTATTGAAACAAAAGCTTCTCACAGAAATGTAACCAAGTCTTACAAAAGTTCCTTAAGACAATGCCAATAAAGATGTGGAAGTGCAACTGCCTAAATCTGATGTTACAAGCAACCTCCTGAGTGGTGGGTGACACATGTTCAACCCTTCAATCATCCTGACTTGAAGACGAAGACAGCAATGAAGTGTTACTGTTTCATGAAATGGAAATGTTGTTTTCCAGCCAGCTTTGGCACTATATATATGGTGAGATATATTGTTTACTAAAGAGTGAGACAAGATTGTATCTCCTTCTGAAAAGAAGAAATGGTAACTTACAACTCTGAGTGCATTTATCTCTCAGTTTACTTTTTTGCACAGAAAAAAATAGTTTATCCAGTCAGAGAGATGTCAGTTCATCAGTTCAAGAAGGAGAAACCTACATTAGGATTGTGGTCTCAACTTAACTCGCAGACCAGCTTTGGATCCAAGATTGTGAATCACAGTTATAGCTCCTACTTTATAAAAAAACATCTGCTAGTTTTATGCTGAAGAAAGGAATTTTTTCTTCTTCTATTTTTATGAACCTCTTGTTACACCATTTTTATGTGGTGTTAAACAGCTGTCATTTTGCACTTTTGAGATGGCTACAAATCAATGGTGCAATTTAAAGACACTTTTCCCTTTTTATCTGCAGATAGCATTCACTTTCACAAGAATTCCCTACTGTAATTGCAGCACAAAATATATTTACTATACAACTCATTCACCTACAGACAGATAAATGTCTTGAAAACATTGGTTGGAAAGAGGACAAACTGTAACAAGTACTTATCTGCACACTTAGCAAAACTTAATTTTAATAGGTAAATTACTAGCTACAGGCTTTGTTCTTTAAACAAATTATTTAGCCCAATGAAAATGCTTTTTAAAAACTATAGGTTCTCAACTAGCCATAGGAATGTAAATTTGTGACTGCAGCTGCATATAAAGTAGGGAATTATTTTGTTTGCTCTTTTTTCTTTTCTCTTGCAAAACTTTTTTTTCCCCGGAGATTTGCAGATGTTTAAAGCTACAGTACTTTTAAAGCTACAGTTCTTCTAATATGACCTTGTGCTGGACAATTAAATATAACCTTTTTATAGGTTTTTTCATCCCAAAAGACAAGTTAATACATTCAAGAACAGCATGCAATTTTTATTTTTACCATAGGAGCATCTATCATGACCCTTTGTAGCTCATCCAATAGTTAACCACTCTCACTGTTGAACAAGATGATGTGAATGTATTAATCAAGGAAGCTTATAAAACTGGGAGCTGATAAGTCCAAGAAGAATTCCAATGAGGATTTTTTAGACATTGAACCCTCCCCCTTCTGTCATATATACAGGCAGGGTATGGAGTTAGTAATTTTAAGCTCATTTCAGATTTCGGCTGTTTTCTTTTTACATGTCTCTTTATTGTCTTCTTGTATTTTATTATGAGCACTGATGTAGACTATAAAATATTTTTTTTCAGTCATAAATAACACATTAAGAAAAGCTTCTTTTTCATGTAGGGTTACTTTCAACTTTCTCATCTGTCGTACTATTAATCTTTTAGTGCACTGTTTGTAATCAATTTATGATTTCCACTGGGTAATTTGCAAATAAAAATAAAAATCCTGTCTTTAAATGTACCAGTTATGCAAGTGATATCAAATTCCAGAAGATCAGCATATGTTGATAATAAATAATTCACAATGAAAAAAA